>JASPKZ010007250.1:1815000-2192500 GCA_030220185.1 Diploptera punctata | reverse complement strand
CTGGAGGGCAGGGAACTGGAATTTCGGAGTGTTCGTCTCCTAGAGAAGTTGCCTTCACTACGGCTTTGGGGACTTCTCTTCTCCCCACGTAACCCTGTGGACGGGGCCCTACCCAGGTACTACCCACTGGGCGAGTGGGACCTGGAGCTCACAAAAGGGCAGGGGCGCCTACTCCCTGGAGTGGACCTCTATCAAGGGTTCCACTTTGTTACCCTAATATATATATATATATATATATATATATATATATATATATATATCCTATTACATAATCGTGGGGAGAGAAAGAGAGAGGTTGAAACTAGGCCACATGGCCTGTCTACTATTTCATATATAACTTGTTACGGTCATAACTACTCCTTTTCGTTACGATACACAAGAAAAACACATATGGTTTTAATTTAATAGGCCCCCAAAATCCATAAAAATACATGGTGCAGACACCACAGCTGCTGCTTCAACCACTGCATTTTCAACACTGACTGTCCATTTACTCTACACTTTTATTACTACTCTCTGAAGGCCTAAGTGCAATCTCTCTCTCTCTCTCTCTCTCTCTCTCTTTCCCTCTCTCTCTCTCTCTTTCCCTCTCTCTCTCTCTCTCTCTCTCTCTCTCTCTCTCTCTCTCTCTCTCTCTCTCTCTCTCACCAAGCATAGTAAGTTCATAGGCCCTAGCGGTACATTTGTCCTGTCTGTCTTTTGGGATGTGAAAAACCTGTCTTTCTCCTCTTTAGGCTATATTTCGTTCTGGATGTTTCCAGACCCTCAACTTGTAACTGTATATGATTTGATATATACCTAACTGTACTATTCAAGGTAAATCTGATTACCATTTCTGTCTACAATCCTGTTATTCTAAGTATTCCAACATAATAAAAGTAATAATAAAGAGATCCCACTACAGGCCTCAGGAGGCCCTTGGGGTAGCAGGAGGTTAAGGCTCCCACTTTTTCTAGACAATCGGCACTTCATATCAGCCGGGTTGTCAACCCTGCGTGACGGCCGCCTTTATCCCAGAACAAGCGTCTGGTACTCATTTCCGTTAGAGGCTGAGTCGACCCCAGGACCATAGTGCCGCCAGATGGTTTGGGTTAGTTTAAAAATCCTGACCCCATCGGGACTCGAACCCTCGACCTTCCGGCTTGTAGCGCAGTGCCTTAACCACTACGCTACGGCGTGCCCCTCTAAGTATTCCAACTAAAACTAATATTCCCTATCATATGAAACCTATAATGTTAATACTATTTAAAATGATTAATTAAAATATCTAGTCCTAGTTATCCTACTTATTACACGAACCTTGATTTGACCGTCGTAAATTATTCTATTCCATTGACGCAATTAACCCCTCACCGTATAGGTACCTTTACGTGCCACACACCACCCGGGCCTTACAGTGTCACGACCTTTCGGGAGAGGGATTTTTAACTACGGATCACACAGATACTTTTTTTGACTACTCAAGAACATGGAGGTATTCCCCGATTGAGTGACGATCACAATGTCAGGGCCACCTCCGAGACAACACAATATTAAAACAATTCACGCCACTCACACACACATTCATACTAAACAAGGCGAAAATGATAATGATGGTTGTGATGACCAGATGATGTTCGGAAACAGTTTGGACCTCAAAGTTTCCTGACATTTGTCTTATAGGTGAAGAAATACTCCGATAAAAAAATCATCACCCAGGAAACTTCTCCCGACCGGGGAGCGATTCCGGGCCCGCTGCGTACAAGACAGTGACGCTATCCGAAGATCATAGCGGTGGACACCATACATTATATCGGGAATAATTGGAAAGAATTATTTCATGATACGGATGTATAGAGAGCTTATGCTACCGTGGCTACTTACTTACTCACTGGCACTATCGAACCCGTAGGTTCATCGCCGCGCGGACATAAGCTCTTCATACATCTCTATACAGAGCTAATGCTTTCCAATCATTCCCTGTATAATCTACTTCCCTCAAATCATAGTTAATGTTAATTTCCCACCTCATTCTTGGTCTACCAACTGGGCGTTTTCCTTCTGATATTCCTACAAGAAGGTTTCATCCACGTATTTCATTCCCCATTCGTGCCATATGTCCTGCCCATCGCAGTCTACGAGACTTAACTGTTCTTATTATATCTGGCTTCCTATAAAGAACATGTAATTCACTGTTAGGTATATTTCTCCATTCACCTGTTTGTTCATCTCTCTTTGGTCCAAAAATGTTCCTAAGAACTTTATTCTTAAATACTCGTGATCTCCTTTCCTCCCTTAAAGTAATGGTCTATGTTTCGCATCCATATAATATAACTGGTAGAATAATAGTTTTATATATCTTGAGTTTAACTTTTTTTTTTAAAGAGTTCGGACGTCAAAAGTCTCTGTAATGCATAATAGCACGCATTTCCAGAAATGAGCCTATGTTTAATTTCTTTGTGCACCTCATTCCTATTTGTGATTATTGTTCCTAGGTATTTGAATTCAGCCACTTCCTCAAAATATCCCTCATTTGTCATTAGCTGTCCATTTTAATTATACAATGTATTTCTACATGTGACCATATATCTAGTTTTATTGATATTTACTTCCAGTCTCAATTTCTTAGTGTTACTCAAGTGGCTATAACACTCGATTAACTCTGATACAACAATTAAATCACAGATGTGTTTGCTTTCACTATATTTTCAGGCCCTAAGTTTCAAATCTTATCTGAGGTAGCGAGTAAAACACAACACAAACTAGCAGCAGAGTAATTAGTTAAAATGAAGATTAACGACGTGCGACATTAGTGAAAATGGAGTAATATTTTCTTTAGATTCCAAGAGGAGTAAATGTGTACAGTGGCTTTCAGCAGATAGAGGCCAGGTCTTATCTAGTTGCCAGAGAGCACGAATATGTCCCCATCTGCTGGTGACTCTATTGTAACAATGTCCACCACTTTGACGTTCACACAATGCTCCAGACTTTGCGAACAATTCTATGGTTAAACTCCATTTTACTGACCGGATAACTTTTTGGTTAGTTCCTGTTACATAACTGGGATTCCAAAATCATTTTCATGTAGAGAGAGACACGCATGAAGGCAATTGCTGATTCTCTAATATCTGTGTAATAGAGCATTCAGGGGAGAGAAACTATTATTGGGAAAAGAATTTCTAGTAAGAATATTGATTTTGTAAAGCTCACAAAATTTATCATTCTCAGAATATTATAAACATAAATTTTTTTAAATATTTATGCAATGTCCATATTATAATGTTACTATTGAGGCACAAGACTCGCGTCTAAAACGCATCACCAGTGTCTCAAATAGGGTAGCTATTATATGGATTGTGCGCAGCAATATTTAAATATTGGATAATGTTATTCCCCCACCTCATTCTTGGTCTACCAACTGGGCGTTTTCCCTCTTGTTTTCCTACCAAAAGCTTCGTTGCACCTATTTCATCAGTCATACGTGTCACATGTCCTACCTATCGTAGCCTAAGAGGCTTAACTGTTCTTATTATATCTGACTTCCTATACATACCATGTAGCTCATTATTATATAGTCTAGTTTTCTCCATTCATGTGTCTGTTCATCTCTTTTTTGGCCCAAAAATTTTCCTCCGATTGAGGGTCTTTCCACTTTTCAGCGGTTGCCCTTTTACCAGCCGGCTGCTGGCCCTTCACATCCACATGTGTCAAACACAGAGGTAGATGATCAACAGCCAGTGTAGGGGTGACATGTGGTTAGCATGTCGAGTCCCCCAGCCGTTATAGCTGGTTCCTCAACCTGGAGCCGCTACTTATTGTAGCTACCCAATTGCCTCACGATGCTGGGTGGGCACCGGTCCCATACTGGCCGAAATACCATGAGAAAATTTCTTCCCCCATGGAGACTCGAACCAGCGCAAGTCCCGTAGCTCTGCGCCAAGGCTTTCTACCTTAACCGCTCGGCTACGACGCGGTTTTCCTAAGAACTTTATTCTCAAATACTCGTAATCTCCTTTCCTCCCTTCAAGTAATAGTCCATGTTTCGCATCCATATAATAAAACTGGGAGAATAACTTTTATATATTTTCAATTTAACGTTTTTTGAAAGGAGGTGGGACGACAAAATTCCCTGAATTGTATAATAGCACGCATTTCCAGAATTGAGCCTATGTTTAATTTATTTGTTCATCTCATTCCTATTTGTAATTATTCTTCCTATCTATTTGAATTCAGCCACTTCCTCAAAATTCTTACACAATTCATTATCTAGTAAGATTCTCATAATATTTTATCTTAGTATCCATTTTAGAAAATTACATTATTTTTGCTCAAACGCACAAATTTCTTTTTTATTAACATCAGTGCTTTGGTCTTACAGTAAAATTAGCATTGTGGTATTCTGCAGTAACGAAACTACGGGCTAGGGGTAGATTCCAATAGGAAGCTTTATTACCCCTCGGAGCGCTCCGTTGCATAAACTGGGCCGTATCACTCCACCTGCCCAGCCCCCAACTCTCATCCATCGACGCGCCATGGCTGCTAGTACCGAGGACCCCCTGGGAGCCTCCGCGAGTGCTGTCTATGTATGTATAGGATGGGAAACATCATTTGCAGTCTTGCCAGCATTTCAAAAAAAAAATCCTTGCCACGTGGATGTTGCAAATATGCTGAAATTATTCTGAACCAGTTAGCAACTAGCAGACAATACTATACTTTTGCAGAGTCTTAAAAACTCTTGCCAGTAGGTGGCCTTAAATCTGACGGGCGCGTGACCCTTATTTAGGGGTTTAGCCAACTGACATCTAAAATCAAAAGTTGTCAATTTTCTGACCATAAAGACTCAGTTTGTAAAAGACAGTGATGTAATCGTGGCAACAGTTGGATTGGATATGTTGTATCTGTCACACACACGTGGTAGTGGGAGTTTAAGGTTTTTAAAAGTGTAGAAGATTTTTGTTTCATCTTGTTTATTGATGATTTAATATTAAGTTATACCGTATTTTAGGAACTTTAAGATTTTTAAGATTAGGTCGTAATTTAAAAGTCTACGTAATTGTAATGTGATTTTAAACAAGCAGATTATATATGGATGATTAAGATGGCCAGATAGTGTACGAGGACTATTTGGGTCTTAAAGTTTCCTGGCATTTGTTCTGCAGGTTAGGCTGTCCAGAAATTTGTTAAGGTGAATTATTTCTGTCAACTATTTTAATAAATTGCCCAATTTTCAAAGTGTTTTTGTGAGAAATTATATTTTTGTATGACTAAATTCCTTGTTTTACCCATAATTCATAGCTTCTTTCTGTATTATGTGGTGTTAAAATCGCTTATTTTAAGTTATTTCTATATCATTTTTCGCTTTTCTCGCATTTTCTTCAAACCACAAATCACACATACACAGACATGTATACACGTGTGTAGGCATATAACTCTATTTTCCAAGTCACCAGTTACATTCCACAATTGGTTTTACTAGTTGAATGCAGGCTTTCACGGCCGGTAATCATGATGTTGAGTGATTCCGGGTTCTGTGGCCGTGGTCCATAGTTGGTGTTGATACCAGACGTTTCGCCCTCAACTGCGGAGGGCATCTTCAGTGGCGAGTGCTTCTAGGCGTGTTTCCTGGTCGGAAGCTCTACTTAGAGTGAACGCTGCGGGTGTTGTATTGATACTAGTGGTGGGAGCAGGGTGAGCGGGCGTGGCTCTTGCTGATTGGCTAATGGTCGTCTCCTTGTTGTCCCTAGTGTTGATGCATTTATTTTCTAGTGTACGGTACCAGGCCTTAGACAGTTTTAATACCTTCCTCTTTTCTGTTAATATTTTCTATAAAATATTAACAGAAAAGAGGAAGGTATTAAACTGTCTAAGGCCTGGTACCGTACACTAGAAAATAAATGCATCAACACTAGGGACAACAAGGAGACGACCATTAGCCAATCAGCAAGAGCCACGCCCGCTCACCCTGCTCCCACCACTAGTATCAATACAACACCCGCAGCGTTCACTCTAAGTAGAGCTTCCGACCAGGAAACACGCCTAGAAGCACTCGCCACTGAAGATGCCCTCCGCAGTTGAGGGCGAAACGTCTGGTATCAACACCAACTATGGACCACGGCCACAGAACCCGGAATCACTCAACATCAATTGGTTTTACTGTTTTAGAATTCTACAAATTTTTGTTATGTTTATTATTTATTTATTATTATTATTATTATTATTATTATTATTATTATTATTATTATTATTATTATTATTTAGTAGGTTTGACATCTTCTTTGTCCAGTTAATCTACTGTCATTCTCCTCCACAACTCTCTGTCATTCCAGTCTCCAACCTCTAATAGATTTTTTTTCTCTTATGTTGTTTAAAACACCATCAATCCACATTATTTTTGGCCGACATCTTCTTCTTCTACCCATTCTAGTATGTTCCTTGGTAATATTATTCTGTCATTCTTTTTACGTGACCATACCATTTTGTTTGAAGTTTGGACATTCATCTTTTGTTTGGTATTACACTGTATCTTATTTTATCTCCTCTAAAACTTCCAACTGAACCCGACCCATAATCAATTGTGTAGTGGAATATGACGTACCTATTTTTCTTGGTTTTAATTCCCCTATATCTTGTTAAACATTTAATTCAGGTATATATCAAAATTATTTCGAATTAATAAGTCTATTTTCGCTTAAGATATATAAAGTTATTGGAAGGTAGGATTTATATTTGCTCCTATAACAACAGGCATTATGTGTGTACGATAACACAGAGCACAAAAAAATTGAACTTTTTTTTTTTCTTGTCTCAGAGAGAGAAAATATGTTGATTCTGATACTCTTTTTCCTCCTGAGTTAAAATATGATATCGGGTTTTCTCCATCATGCAAGGTTTCCGAGAGAACAGGCATTTATAATTTCAAACACTTTAATCTTTTCTACATTCGTAACTACACAATATTCGAACATTCGGACTCACCTGGAAAGTAAGAAATGATTATTTTCTGCTATATTTCGCCTGTGGACCATCCCTCTTGATGGTCCAACAATAATCGGCCAGCATATTAGGATTCCATTTGCCTTGATATCTCTTTTCCATAGCTGAAATCTCGTGATGAAAGCGTTCCCCGTGCTCATCGCTCACTGCACCAAGATTTTCCGGGAAGAAATCTAGGTTTATTAAAAAAATAATTATTTAAATCCATTAATTGAAATTGAAATAAAAATAAATGTGGGTGATGGAGAAATTCCGAATATATATTTGAAAACACGATAAAAAAAACTGCATTAAGTACAACTATTGGTACTCATGAGACAAAAATCATGTTGACCAGTGTAATCGAAACCTTGATACCTGGATTGCTTAGATGCCCTTTTACTTCATAGAGGCTATATTAGACCTGTATTTTAGCATGGATGTATGGCCAGTTTTCACAATCGACAATTCTTTTTTACAGTACCATTGTTATTACCACACTTGATTATATTAAGATTGTCCAAGAATTAAACAATCTCAGCTCAAATTACAGTTTCTAATCGCACTTCTTATGTCGTTTTAACTATCTCATATATTAAGTGAAACTTCTATTTAAAGCTAAGGAAGAACTCAGTTGAGTCCAATAAATGGAAGGATTAAAAATAGAAGTTGGTACATTAAGGAAAATGGTTACTTTTTTGCAGTAATTAGTATCGACTGTTAATGAACAGCAGCTCTCTGTTTGGAATTACCAACTCTGCAACGCCCACTTTGTCTTGTTGACGAACAAAATCAATATCGTGATTAATAATTATATGTGTTAGCTTTGTTTAACTTATACATCATTTGAACATAATCATACAACTAACGTGTAAGCTCTTCTTGTTACATATTATCATAATTAATGCTAATTCGCTCTATTGAGTCATTTGTACTTAACAAGTGTGTTCACTGCTAAAACAAGTAGTAGAACATTATGATTGTTTCGTGACGTCAGTTCAAACATTCATAAAATATTGCTGCACAAAATGAAGAATTGTTCTTATACAGTGTGTCACAGAAGTCATTCTATCTTTGTACAGTGCACAGATCAGAAGAAAGCGAGCAGCAGGAATGCCGTACACAGAGTATAACATAATGAGTAGGGCTGAAAAAATTATCGGTATCTAACTAATTTCTATACATATTGTTTACAAAATGCGTGACTTTGTCGAGCGTCTCCACTGCCTGCTCGGAGCGGAGAGTGTGTATGTTCCACTCTCCTCAGTTATAGACCTGTTTACGTCACGTGTCGTTGTATCAGAATGCCGAAACAAAAATTGTGCAAACATGAGTCCATTCTTACACAATGCGGACTGTACTAGAAGTCTGTCCCGAGTAATGCGTGTCAACGTGTAGTTTGTACACACAGCGGTCCAAATACGTTGCAGCCTAGCCTGTAACCCACACTTTTTTCAGCCCTAGTTATGAGGAATTCTACTAACTGATCTTTTCAGTCGCTGAACGGTTCTGTGAACAATCCTCAGCAGAATATGCACCTAATAAGTCACACAGATGCGTGACATAGTATTAGTGGGCTAGTTTGGTATCGTGACACTTGCATTTATTTATCCTTTCATAAGTTTCAGCATGAGGACTTATTATTATCATTTTATTAAGGACTTTCTCTACATTACAGTAGTTATCCTTCAGCCTAAATGCATTTTGCTCCGCCACAGATTTCTATCCTCAGCATCTTCTTCCTTGAGGTTTCTGTTGATCATGTTTCTTCTCACTTCATCCATCCACTGTTCCCAGGGTTTCCCCCTCCTTCTCCTGCCTTCAGCATTCCAATCCAGCATCATTCTTAGGATTATATTATTCTCCATCCTCTTCAGATGCCCACACCAATTCAATCGTCGTTCTTCTATTACTTCTATAATATTATGTTTAACATTCATTACTTATCAAATTTTCTAGATACGAATTTTCTCCTTTCTTGATTTTCTTGAAGCCCTTCGCCAAAAAATCCATCTGTGTTGTCAATCATTTTCTTGCTTGCTGGCTACCTAAAGTTCAGGTCTCTGCACCATACAACATAACACTTTGTATACTAATGATTTAAGTATCAGTGTCTTGGTCTTATTTATAATGTTTTACTCCATATCATTGAATTTAACATTCTAATTACTTTTCTTTCTTCACTAATTATTTTCTCAATTTCACTACCACTTTTCCCATTTCATCATCATCATCATCATCATCATCAACAACAAGGATTAAGCCCAATGGGCCTGTTCCGATCTCATTATAGGTCGAATTGGTCCTTCCATCTCTTCAATGGTCTTCCCAACATTCTTCTCCCTTTTGGTTTATAATTATACATTCTTCTTGGTATGCGCTGTTCATTCATTCGTAATACGTGCTGAAGATAAGCATTTTAATAATATGATATTCTTTCACAGAGATTAAATATATTAAGTTCTGTTCTTATATCTTCGTTTTTCTTTTTATCGATCCTTTGGTATCCTGCTATTGCTCTCAACATCTTCATTTCAGCAGCCTCTCTTTGTTTACTATCTGCCTTTGTTAATGTCCAGATTTCACATCCATAGATAAGAGATGGAACTGCCAATACTTTGTGAAACTTCAAAATAGTTTCTTTTCTAGTCTTATTCAATAAAGTGCGTTTAATTGTGCCACATAGATAATTGAATCTTTGTATTTTCCCATTTGATTCTAAAATTAATGCTAAATATTTTAATTTTTCGATTTTCTTAATTTACACATTTTCATATTATAATTTCTCTTCATTCTCTAGTTCTGTCGTGAGATATTCGGTTTTCTCCTCCTCCTCCTTCTTCTTCTTCTTCTTCTTCTTCTTATTATTATTATTATTATTATTATTATTATTATATGTAAACTCTTCACCCTTATTTCGTAAATTGAATGCATTGAGGAGATTATATACGGTACAATTATGTAGATAGGCTTACTGATGGGGGAAATAATATTTTGGTGCAGAGTGTGTTTTAAATGCTGGAAAGAGGATCAGAGCTGTAAGATGGATCGCAGGAATAAAGATAAGTGCTGTGAGGAAACGCCGAGTGACAATTCAAGTAATGGAGGCATAGATCTCTCGCATTCCGGTCACCACACAATCCATTGTTTTTATTCTCGCTGATTATTTTCTTTCATAAATCCTTGTCTTTTGAAGATCCCGAAATTAAATCAATTCTCAATTCTTTTCAAATGTGTCATTTTTACAGAAATAAAAGTAAGTTTAAAAAGTAAAATCATGATTATAATTAAATGGCGGAGAAATATGTGTTAACGCATGTTGTAGGATGGATTATTGCTGGAGATGAAACCTCTCTTTCCAATGACGCGAGGTTGACTAAACTTGAATCATACAGTAGATGTCACCCTGGACTCTGAACATCGGTCACATGTAAACATGAGCAGGATTCACACTTACAAAGTATACTTTTGTGAAACATAAAAGTTGCGCACTGACTGTTCGGAATATTTAGAATGAAATATAACTAATGTAAATTGGTTATTCTAAAGTGTTACTGCAACCAGACGGTAGAGAAAATTATTCTAATCCCCTTCCCTCTGACGTCATGTACAACAACAATACGCTGATACCGTGTTTACGAAGGAATTGTTCCATCTCTAGTTATTACAGCGTATGTATATATGGTATGATAAGAAAAATAAATGCCTGGACGGGATTCGAACCCGGAACTCTGAGTCTGTACCTCAGCGTGTTATCCATTACACCATCAGGCGAATCCAATTCAAACACTTATCTTTCTTATATATGTATTATATTCTCCATTATTGGGGCACGCCGTAGCGTAGTGGTTAAGGCACTGCGCTACAAGTCGGAAGGTCGAGGGTTCGAGTCCCGGTGGGGTCAGGATTTTTAAACTGACCCAAACCTTCTGGCGGCACTATGGCCCTGGGGTCGACTCAGCCTCTAACTGAAATGAGTACCAGACGCTTGTTCTGGGGTAAAGGCGGCCGTCACGCAGGGCTGACAACCCGGCTGACATCAAGTGCCGATTGTCAAGAAAAAGTGGGAGCCTTAACCTCCTACAACCCCAAGGGCCTCTTGAGGCCTGTAGTGGGATCACTTTACCTTTACCTTATTCTCCATTATTACTAGATGTCGCGAGACATTTAAATACAAAAAATTACAATAATAGTACGTACTGAACAATTAATTATCTGTCAAACTGAACAACAATGAAAATAATGTCTAATAATACAATAAAATTAAATACAATTAAAAAATTAAACTAGTGAAAGAATGTATACAGAAAGAAATAACAGCTCTAATCTACTATACATAAAATAAATAAAAAAACAAAGAAAGTAATAAACTATAATGAATTAATCTATCGCTTATGTATAATGTATTAGGTAGGCTAAATATATTGGCAAATATTAACGTATTATTAAATAATGAAAAACAAATTATGAATTGTTTAAAAAGTAATATTAGTGAGTTATTTTTGTTAATAATTTTATTTTCAATTTGTTTCTGAAAGATGGTAACGTTTGGCAGTCTCTGACATAGGGTGGAAGGGAATTCCATGTTCTAGCAAGAGAAACTATAAAAGATTTCGAGTAATAGGTAGTGTGATGAGGAGGGATATAAAGGACACTGTGCTGATGGAATCGTGTATCTAATTTATGTGTATCAGAGAGTCTAGTGAAGCGGTATGATAAATAATAAGATAATGTTGACATCTGTGGGGAAACAATATCATATTGGTCAAGAAACCTCAAACAGGCGGTTAAGCCTAGACACAAAGGGCAGTGAAGCCGAAGAGAAAGAAAGTATGTTTAATTCGTTACCATATTTTCTGTTATTTGTTTTCGCCAGCAGTATTTAGATGTACTGTTTAGAATTATGCAAACTGAAAACAATTTTTTCCTTTGTTTAAGCGATATGAATAATTAAATTTAAACTATATCGAGAGCATAATAAACGCCTGGGCATCTGTATTCATTCCATGGCGTCTACAGTATTTAGAGTGTAGACTAGAGTAACACACTCGCGCGGCTTTGCTTTTTGTATCAACAAGATTTATTGCCAGTGCACAGTATTATTTTTGAATTGCAAATTATTACGGCAGTTGCTTGCGGTTGTTATCCGTCATAAAAAGCGTATTCGCTTCAAAGTAAACAAAACAATTTTATCACAAATAATTTACATATACTAATAAATTCATTCTTGAGACTATTACTGTAAACTATTGTAAATATCAACCTAATAAACTGATAAAAATTTCACCTCAGTAACACCTCATATGAGAATATTAGATTAATTATTTTTTTATTTACAGTGTTCTGCCCTAGGTCAGGTCTTTCACTGCAATCATAGCATTTTCATGCTTTGCTTTACAACCTTTTGTGGTAAATCCCCAATACCAAGCAAAATCTATTTAAATAACAAAATTTTAGAGAGTTAATGAGTTTACTTATTTAGGATATAAACTCTCTTTTGTTGAAAATTTGGATTTATCAGAGAAAATTGTGAAATTCAAAAAATCAATGGGAATCATTAATAGAGTTTCAAAACCTTCATTAGTGCAAAAATCAACTCGTACTCGTCTTTATCAAATAATGGCTCGACCAGTCCTATGTTATGGGAGTGAAGCGTGGACTATAAGGACGAGAGATGAAAGCAGACTAACAGCTTGTGAGATGAAATTTATGCTCCGAACAGCTGGCTACACCAAATGGGATCGAAAGAAAAATGTAGAAATCCTTCAAGAACTTAATGTGTCACCAATACTGGACTACATCTCCAGATATCAGCTAAACTGGAAGGAACATGTCTCAAGAATGGCTAGATCCAGGATCCCCAAGGCAATAATGAACTACTGTCCAAATGGGAAATTGTCACTTGGACGACCTATGAAAAGATGACACGAAAACCGCTTTCTCAGGCCGTATCAGTTCTTCTAGGACTAATACCTGGCAGGATGATGATGGTGATGATGCTTTACAGCTTTGCTAGGGAATTATAGGTGTGGTAGCTTCGCGCATAGGTGAAATGATGGGGATGCTACTGCTGCTGCTGCTGATGATGATGGCCGGATGATTTTCGGGGACCGTTGGGCCCTAAGCTTTCTGACATTTGTAGTACAGGTAAAAAACAAAAAACTCACCGAGAAAGCCTGTCCCGACCGGAAATCAAACCCGGGCCCGCTGCGTGACAAGGCAGTACGCTACCTCGAGACCACAGCGGTGGACAGTACTGTACACTATTGTAAATATTAACCTGGTAAACTCATTAAATGTTCATTTCAGTGACACCTAATAGGAGAATATTAAATCAACGGTATAAATTAGGCCTATATAGTTGTTCTACATTGTGAAGCTTACTCCATTTTCAGCCACATCATCAAGTTTGACTTAACAACCCGGGGCGAGTAGCAGCCTCCCTAAGTATTCTCGTCCAGACCTCTTTATTCCTGGTGATTGTCTACAAATTTCGAATTTTAACTTCTTGGATATCTTCCAAACTTGATCCATCCATGTAGCTTCAGGACTTCCAACATTTATTCTTCCATCTGGATGGTTCATCATTATTTTTTTACCGTTTTCTATTATGCATTTCTGGATGTGTCCTGCCCATCTCAGTCTAGCTATTTTAATATCTCCAACAATGTCTGGTGATTTTAACAAGTGATATAATTTCTCAGAATTTTTCTTTAAAAAAATTCCGAGCCGAGATTTTGAGCCTAATACTAGGTCTATTTGTTTTAATATTGGTATTGTGATCCTATTTTAGAATATTATGACGCATTGTTGATCACTTGGTCAAATTACTTGGTCTTTAAATATCGCTGGCGGCGACAGGACTCGTTACAAAGCGACAGCAGTTAGAATCGGGTCGTATCCAGCTAGCAAAGGACCTCTCGAGAGTCCTTTTTGGAGAAGTCATTTTCCTGATACTTCAATTCTAGAAACATCAACCTGTATCTCCCTCTCTTTTTTTCCCCTCTGTCTCCGTTTTTCTTCCTTTCTCTATATATTATTTTTTTATTTTCTCTATATTTCTTTGTTTCTTTCTTTCTTCCTGCCTCTTTCTTTTATTTTCTCTCTCTTTGTTTCTCTATCTCTCCCTATCTTTATTACTCTTTCCCTATCTTTCTTTCTCTCTCCTCCTCGCTCTATTTATCTCTCTCTCCATATCTTTAAATTTTCTCTCTACCTCTTTTTTATTTCCCTATCTCTGTTATTTCTCTCCCCGTCTCTTTATATTTCTCCCTCTCTTTATTTCTTTCTCTCCCTCTCTGTATCCTCTTTTACTCCCTTTATTTCTTTTTCTCTCCCTCTCTTTATTTCTCTATCTCTCCCTCTCTTTATTTGTCTCTCTTCCTTTCTTTATTTCTTTCTCTCCCTCTCTTTATCCTCTTTTCCTGCCTTTATTTATTTTTCTCCCCCTCTCTTTATTTCTCTATGTATCAATCTTTTTATTATCCTCTTTTCCTCCCCTTATTTATTTTTCTCTCCCTCTCTTTATTTCTCTATGTATCAATCTCTTTATTTATCTTTCTTCCTCTCTTTATTTCTCTCTCTCATCCACTCATTACTTATCTATATCTACCTCTGTTTATTTCTCTATCTCTTTTTTTATTACTCTCTCTGCCTCTCTTTATTCTCTCTCCCTCTTATTTTGTTTTTCTATCTGTCTCTCTCTTTTTCTCTATATCTCCCTCTCCTTATTTCTCTTTCTCCCTCTCTTTATTTTACTATCTCCCTCTTTTTTCTCTCTGCCTCTCTATTTTTTCTCTTCTTACTCTCCATTGAAACTGATACAACAAATAATGGTGATTTCTGGAAATATGCAAATTTAAAATATTTCAGTGTTTTACTGGAGGGTCCATATTTGCTCTCGGAAGCAAAGGTAAAATCAATCTAGAGGTTTTTGGTCGGTGTATTTTAAATGCCGGATATGTCAGTTCGTGTGGAACTGTAATAACGTCGCCCTTATCTCCCTGCCGTACCTGTAGTGGACGTGAAATCTCACAATGGAGAAGATATGCGTATGTGTTAGATGTTAGCAATGTTCTGCCAAGATAACGACATATAATTCAAGCAGCCGGTGTTCTGGAATTGCACAATGGCGATATCACATTTTACTCTCTCTCTATCCCACATTCCTTTTTACATGAATGATCGTTAGGAACGTATTTTCACATTCTTTCTGTCTTCTAAAAATAAATCGTTCATTTTATATTCTAACCTTCGAAATGTATATTTCTCTACTTACATATTATGTAGTAGCAAAGGAATAGATTTGTATGCACTTAAGTTAAGATTGGCACAAGATGTAATGTAAGGCTTGTTTCTTCAATTAACTGAAAAATGTTTTTTTTTTACAGTTTAAGAAACACAAATAAAAAAAACTTCGGGTTATTCTATCGTAGATGCCAGTCTAAAATCTCGCAACGAAAAACAACCATCACATCATATCGCTACTTACCGAATGACATCGGTTCAATTCGTGCTAGCAACATGTTTGGTAACCTATATTCACATTTGCCCATTATATGCTTATTCAGGTTAAGTTTGATAGTTACATTAAATAGGTTAGGTTAGATTTGGTAATTTAAATTCTTTTACAATTTTTAGGGATTTTTGTATTTATAAGGGTCATTTGCGTACGAATAAAAGGCAAACAATTTACTATGATTTTTTTCTATTGAAGTTTTAGTTTTTAGACTTCTGTTTATTGTATCACATATGTTGGAACATGGGTAATTAATCTGTAAAGACACTTCCATATTTATAACTGGCATCATCCCAAGTATTTAAAACCAGCGACTTGCTCTAATAGGCCTATAACTAATTAATTAGCTAACTCACTGGCACTATGGAACCCATTGATCCATGGCTGCTCGGACATAAGCTCTGTATACACCCCTATCCTGAGCCAATGTTTTCCAATCACCCCTCTATAATTTACTTCCTTCAATTCTTGGTCTACCAACTGGACGTTTACCCTCTGGTTTTCCTACAAGAAGCTTCCATGCCCCTTTTTCATTTACCATTCGTGTCACATGTCCTGCCCATCGCAATCTATGATGCTTTACTGTTGTTACTGTATCTAGTTTTGTATAAAGATCATGTAGTACACTGTTATGTAGCTTCTCCATTCGCCTATCTTTTCATCTCTCTTGGGTCCAAAAAAATCCTTCTTCTTCTTCATTTCCAGGATTAGGTCAATGCGACCTGTTCCGGTCTCAAGTGAATCGTTTCCTTGGCCGTCCCAAAGATATTTTTCCATGCGGTTTGTAGGTGTTGATGTTTTTGGGTAATCTTGTATTGTCCATTCTGTCTAAATGTTGTTTCCATTGGTATTTGTGCTCTTCTAGTTTATGAACTATTGAAAATATATCCAGTTCATTTCTTATTGATTTATTGTGTAATCTATCCATGCGTGTACATCCTTTTACGGATCTTTAAAATTTAATTTCAGTGGCTTGAAATCCTAAGAACTTTATTCTCAAATACTCATCACTTGCTGTATGTATCATTAACTACAATTTTGGTTCTGACAATGTATTTAACTTCGAAGGTTATTTTTTGTTTTATTTATCAAAATATTCTTTATTAGGAATTTCTCTACAATACAGTAATTTTTGTGCATCTCATTGTAAATTTTACCCCTCCATAAATACATATTCTCTGCATCACTCTCTGTTAATCCTCTCGACACCATATTCCTATGCACTCCTTGATTTCACTGTTCTTTTGGTCTCCGCTTTCTTACAGAAAAAAATAACTATGTTAAAAAAAAAGATTTTGAAGAATACAGGGAATCATCTTCATCAAGGATTAGACCTTAAAGTCTGTTCCGATGTCATGCTAGATTTAGTCTGTCCACCTTTTACTAGGACTTCCAACATTTCTTCGTCCTAGTGGTTTATAATGAAGAATCTGTTTCGGAATTCTATTGTTATCCATTCTATTGATGTCGTCCATCCATTCATCTCTGTATTGTGCAATTCTATCTAATAGTTTGACTATATTCAGTTAATTTCATATATCTTCATTTCGTTTTCGATCTGTTATAGTATAGCCAGCCACATTGCTCAGAAACCTCATTTCTGATGTTTCTATTCTTCGTTCCTGTTTTTCGTTAAGACCCAGTGTTCCGATTCATATATTCTCTGTCTAACGTAAGCACACTTTGACATTTAACTTCCGAATGTATTACTCCGCGTAGCACATGTAAGAGTGAAGACGAACTCTGTTAGCTGTTTGTTACAAACCCATAAATTAATGCACACCAATCGTTTTAATTTTTTATGTTGCAGATTGTGTTAACATTTACAATGGTATGTCGAAAAACTAACTAAATTATAATTGTTAATATTAAACAAATTAATTCAAATCAAACATTTAAATTAAAATAACTGTACTTACAGTAATAAAATAAAAAAACTATTCACCTTATAATGAACTGTACACTTCACAAAATTGTCCAATAGGTTTAGGACTTTTCCTATTTTTGTTGGGCGTTTTGATATTACCAGTTTCTTTTAATTTCCTGCGAACATGTACAATACTACTCTCCTACACACCAGTATATTCTGCAGTTAATTTAACTACATCGTTCACTACAGTGCCAGGATTATGCTCCATAAACTTACAAAATACATTTAATACCGCTTTTCACCACTCTTATACAATTTCCCTTTGTGCTTCTAATAATTTTGAACACACATTTTATCACCGAGTTAACATAAACTACCCGACAGCCGCTATATTTGTAACTGACATTCAACTTCTCAAGAATCGTTCAGTTTCAAACAAATTCGAATTTTTATTTAGTCTCCGACCTTCGAAGAAATATGTAGGTATATACCGTATTCTGTGGTATTAATAAGCTGTTAGTTTATGCTGATGATGCAGTACTACTGGCCGATAGCGAGGAGATACTAAAGGCCAACACGCACACACTATTGAGTAACACTAAGAAATTAGGACTGGAGGTAAATATCAGTAAAACTAAATATATGGTCACACGTAGAAATACATTATATAATGGAAACGGACAGCTAATGACAAATGAGGGAAATTTTGAGGAAGTGGCTGAATTAAAATACCTAGGAACAATAATCACAAATAGGAATGAGATGCACAAAGAAATTAAACATAGGCTCAATTCTGGAAATGCATGCTATTATGCATTGCAGAGACTTTTGATGTCCCAACTCCTTTCAAAAAACGTTAAGCTGAAAATATATAAAACTATTATTCTACCAGTTATATTATATGGGTGCGAAACATGGACTCTTACTTTAAGGGAGGAAAGGAGATTACGAGTATTTGAGAATAAAGTTCTTAGGAACATTTTTGGACCAAAGAGAGACGAACAGACAGGTGAATGGAGAAGACTACATAACAATTAACTACATGGTCTTTATAGGAAGCCAAATATAATAAGAACAGTTAAGTCTCGTAGACTGCAATGGGCAGGACATGTTGCGCGTATGGGGAATGAAAGACATGCATTGAAGCTTCTTGTAGGAAAGCCAGAGGGAAAACGCCCAGTTGGTAGGCCAAGAATGAGGTGGGAGAACAACATTAACTATGATTTTGGGGAAGCAGATTATACAGGGAATGATTGGAAAGCATTGGCTCAGGATAGGGATGTATGGAGAGCTTATGTCCGCGCGGCCATGAACCTTCGGGTTCGATAGTGCCAGTGAGTAAGTAAGTAAGTATACCGTATTCTGATCAACTATAGTTAACATATATAGCCTTAAATACGTAATAATATTAATCGACTGCATGATATATTTATTCGCTTCCGCTGAACTGTGTTTTGGTGATGAACGAATCGCAGTGACTGCAGCAGTCATGTGCTTCGTGGATTACCCGCCCATTTATTTTCCTCAAGTGTCTTTCTTAGGCTGGACAGAAAATAGTAGTTTTGGAACTGCCATAGATCGAAATTTTAAAATCATAATTCTCACATGTCTTCTCTAACATATAAACTGCTCTTCGAGCTGACTGCAGTTTTATGTATAATTATCTAGTCATCCGCTAAGAACATGGTTTTAATTGTAAGATTTGATGCAATACAAATGCCGCGGTCTGAACAATTTCAACAATTCTAACTTGCATGAAACCGGAAAGAGCCAACAGGCTTAATCCCTGGTTGATGATGATACAATACAAATGCCGCCGCTTATTTTAAACATTCATTCTCTAATAAAATAATCTATATAAATTGTAAACAAAATAGGAGACGAATTGCAACCCTGTCTTATGTTATCTCTATTATGAAATGTTTGTGATTACATTTGATTTAATTGAGTGTCTTTCATCTGCTCTTTTCAGTTATATTTTTTTATTTAGAAAATAAAACCTAGAACACTCTCCTTTATTTTTCTCTGAGGAGTGTCGATTACATTTCTATATTTGAGTCTCAACGTCTAGAGTTTGCGGCAAAGGTTGTGTTTCGAGGCATCATTACGGTGAAAGGAAGAAAGACATAAAAAAAGACGCACTTCTTCGATATCACCTGTCAAAGAAGAAGGAAGAAGAAAAAAATATATGAAGAGGTCTGCAATACGAAACGACCGCTATATCGACAGCCATATAATCGATTCTTGAATTGAATAGAAATCGACAATCTCTGCTGGTTGGTACGTATATGTTGTTAATGCATTTATTCCGATCCCTCCCACAACACATCATTTCTAAGGCATATATATATTTTTTTTTCTTTTTTCTTTTCATCGAGCTGTGGACTCGAGTTTTTCGTGTCATTGCGTTTCTTGAACCTCAACTGTATATCACCTCTGCTCTACGCTTCATAACGTTTCCCCACCATATCAATAACGTTCTCCTCCCACAAGTTTAAGGAGGCATATCTGAAAGGTAATGAAGTGAACGTAAAAACTCTCTGCTTTTTAAGGATAAATGAATGCGGTGGTTAAAAATCTTAGAGATACTGTAATAATGAACTCGAGTTCTGCACACGACTTTTCAGCAAGTCCAGTAAAAATGAAATGTAGTCTTAGTAAAAATGGATAAAAATTTTGTCAGGGATGGCGGTAGTCATGAAAAAAATTGCATTTATCTAAGTTAATTCCACAGATATTTGCACAAAATTTCCAAATTCCCTTTATTTATTTCACAATACTTAAACTGAAAATATATATAGCCTAAAACTGTTTTTCTCCGAGTTATATTATATTGTTGCGAAACATGGCACTTTACTTTAAGGGAGGAGAAAGTTTTACGAGTATTTGAGAATAAAGTTCTTAGGAAATAATCAACTGAGTTGGTGTTTACTTGATGAAAATCCATATTTATTAATTAAATATAAATTAATCGTAGCTTTATTTGATTTTCATATTTATTATATAATTCAGTGACAGCTGTTTCGGTACATTGTACCTTCTTCAGACATGTTAACAAATTATGAATTGTGTTCCAACTGATCTAAGCAACAATACAACAATATTTATTTAAATCCTCGTTTGATATTCCAACTTCTCCTTCAAAAGTTGTGGTATTTTTGTCTAACAAAATAGCTTTTTTGAAATACTAAACTAAAATGAAAATTTATAAGAGCGTAATACAGAATATTTTGTCATAGGGAAGTGAAACTTGGTCTTTGACGGAATTATAAAATATTAAAATTAGAACAGTTAAATTTGATTATCTTAGAAGAAATCTTCAAAAAACAAGACAGGATAAAATAAGAAATGAATTTCTTTGGAGAGAAATTAATGTCACCACATCTGTTGTTAAGAGGATTACAAATCAAACTCTTAATGGTATGGCCATGTACAAAGAATGGAAAATCAAAGATGGCCAAAAAATATATACCAATGGTTACCCCCTGGAAGAAATAAACGTGGCAGACCAAGATGGAAGTGGAAAACTTATGTCAGAACTATAATGGCTGATAGGAATTTGGAAGAAGGAGATTGGAATGATAGAAATAAATGGAAACTGAAGGCGGCAAACCTACAAGTGGGGAAAGGCCGAGGAAGGAGAAGAGAAGAAATGCTATTCTTTGGCGGAAAATTCCTGTCCGAACACCGTATTTTTTTATTGTCAGATTCACTATTTATTGGAGGGTAATTTAATTCGAAAATTATATATGCATTGCTTGATCGGGAGTTGTTATGGCAGTTTATATCCCTTCTTTAAGCTATCTAATTCGTCATTAGATGATTATCACATGGATCTATTTAGGTTAGCCTACTTTTTTTATCAGAGCTTCATTGTGAAGTCCGTTATATTAAATTGTAAAAGCATGGAATCTAGATTTTTAAATTCGTAGAATACGGTACTTTTAAATACTTTCCAGCTTTATTCTCTACCTTAAAATTGTTTAGGCCCATTTATGTCCACCACTATGGACGTAGTGTTCGATGCTCGGTCGGAAAAATTTTCCTGGATATGACCTTTTTTTCGGTTAATTTTTTTTTCTTATCTGTCAGTAAAATGTCAGGAAACTTTAAGGCCGGAACGGTCCCAAATCATCATTTTCATATTCGTCTCATTAAATTAAGTTTAGGATTAAGGCCTCTCCTGGCGCATCATTGCCATCATCATCACCTCATCATATATCATTGGGCAATGTAACTTCGCCTTTCAGGCACCCAACATCAGAGGTGGGTTACAGTAATGTCGATGCCAGGAGAGAGTACCAGAAATATCGTAATGACGATGGGGGCATTGAATAAAAGAAGTGTTTATTTACCATCTATGCTTTAAATGTTTTTGTTGCTTAAAAAATAGCCGATTTTGAGTACTTTTATCGTAGTCGTTGAGTTACAATGACGTCATTAAAAGACTTGTACTTTTTGTGTGTTTTAGGTGCGATTGCTGTTATATTCTTGTCATCATTTTCTTTATCGTCGCTTTAATGTTTATCGGCAATAACTTAGCGTAATGTCGCGTTTTACTAAACTGAATTGTTCATAAATATGTTTCAAGCCACTTAATCACTTATTTGTTTATGTTCTTTAGAGTATCATATTGACAAAGCATAATAGAGATAAAAACAAGCTTCCTAAATCATTGTTTAATAGCATAATAGTCTTATAATATTTTTACATCTCGCATGAAAACCGCACTCATTTGAACTCTTACATTTATACAGGGTGTTTCTAAATTAGACCGACAAAGTTTGGGACCAGAATTTAAGTTGAACTATATCTAATTTGCAATTGTTGATAATTGTAAACTTAAGGTTGATCGAATTGGAGGGAACGCTAAAATGTTCCTATAGAATAGATGATAAAGTTATAAAATTTATTGTAGTTCCAGATATTTTCTACCAGTTATATTATATGGGTGCGAAACATGGACTCTTACTTTAAGGGAGGAAAGGAGATTACGAGTATTTGAGAATAAAGTTCTTAGGAAATTTTTTGGACCAAAGAGAGATGAACAGACAGGTGAATGGAGAAGACTACATAACAATGAACTACATGGTATTTATAGGAAGCCAGATATAATAAGAACAGTTAAGTCTCGTAGACTGCGATGGGCAGGACATGTTGCGCGTATGGGGAATGAAAGACGTGCATGGAAACTTCTTGTAGGAAAGCCAGAAGGAAAACGCCCAGTTGGAAGACCAAGAATGAGGTGGGAGAAGAACATTAACTATGATTTGAGGGAAGTAGATTATACAGGGAATGATTGGAAAGCATTAGCTCAGGATAGGGATGTATGGAGAGCTTATGTCCGCGCGGCCATGAACCTACGGGTTCGATAGTGCCAGTGAGTGAGTAAGTATGTAAGTTCCAGATATTTTCACTTTACTTGTAAAGTTTTATTTTTACGGAGGGTAGAATTGAAGTTGGATTATATCTAATTTGCAATTGTTGATAATTGTAAACTGAATCTAGATAATCTTCGTTGAAACATATTTCGTTAATGAACCGTTGGGCTGCGACGCTTCGTTTCAGTGCTAGAGGGATCTTACAGGAAGGGAATGAAGAAAACGGATAAACACTCCTTTCAGCCTAAGAGGGGGTTGCCATTACTACTATCGCTTGGTTTGTTTACTTCCGGAGCTCAGTAGCATTCGGTATCAATTACAGCAAGTTTGTTTACATCCATTGGTACGATATGTTGTTAACCGTTGGGATGGTGGATGCACCTCATTCAGTACTGCTGTACATACTGTATTGTACTGTTCATTGTGTTTTAGCTTGTAGCTCTGAATATCAAACGCAGCACGTGGTTTCAACATAACGGGGCACCACCTCACTTTTGGAATGAAGTATTGGCCATCTGACATCTACATTCGGCGTTCGTTGGATAGGTAGGGGTGGGCCCACTGCCTTGTCGGCTGTAGCCTGACTTGATCTGCCTAGATTTTCTTTTTGCGGGGCTACATGAAGGCAATTGTTTATGAAACCGATATTGACTCTGAAGATCTTGTAGCGCGCATTGTCAGCGCAGCAGCTGAAATAAACCCTTGCATCTTTGGAAGGATACAACAAAGTATGGCACGTCGGTGCACTGTTTGTCCGGGACAATAAACTTGATCCATCCTGGCAATGCAACACTGGAGTGAATTTTTTTTTTTCTGCTTGCCTGTAAAGTATTCGGATTAACACACATAGGATTATGTGACACAGAATGACGTTATTTGTACGTACCTACTTCGTTCCATCCCTTCTTATAAGACCCTTCTTGTACTGAAACAAAGCGTCACATCCTATAGGTTCTTAACAAAATATGCTTCAATGAAGGTTAACTATCTGTTCCCAAAGTTTGTCGGTTTAATTTAGAAACTCACTGTATAAAAATGTATAGAACATTTAGGCGTAAAGTCTAGAAATATAAGTAGGGATCAAAGTGTTAATTGCAAAATGAATAATCTACTAAACTCGGTCCATGATTATAAAGTAATGCACAAATAAAATTCGGATATGAAAGTTTTTTTTTCAGAAAAAAACTGTACATTTTCGGCCCAAAACATAGACAGTTTGAATATATGTACCGCAAGGAATTCATACTTATAATCTGCGCACATATTACTTCCAACATGTATATATTCAACATCATCATCATCAGCATAAAGTATTATTCCTTAGGGTCTGTTCCGATGTTATGTTAGAATTGGTCTGCCCATCTTTTACTCGGTCTTCCTACGTTTCTTCGTCCTATGGTCAGTAGTGAAGAATCTGTTTCGGGATTCTGTTGTTATCGATTTTATTGATGTGGTCCATCCATTCGTCTCTGTATTATGCAATGCTATATAATAGCTTGAATATATTAAGTTTTGTTCGTATATCTCCATTTCGTGTCCGATGTGCTATTGTATAGCCAGCCATACCTCTCAAGAACTTTATTTCTGAAGTTTCTATTCTTCGTTCCTGGCTTTTGGTTAAGATTCAGTTTTCTAATCCGTAGAGTAGTGTTGGAACCGCCATTTTTATAAAATTTAGAAGTGTCTCCTTTATATGTATAAGTGTTGGAACCGTCATTATTTTATAACAATTTAAAAGTTCTCCATATATCCATCCATAGTAATTCTGCCCAAGGGCAGGTTTTTCACTACAATCATAGCATTTTCATGTTATGCTTTGCAGCTTTACTAGGGAATTGTAGGTGTGGTAGCTTCCCGTTGCTTTCAACACCGGTGAAGTATGATGATGATAATGATAAGGATGATGATGGCCATATGATTTCAGGGACCGTTTGGGCCTTAAAGTTTTCCTGACATTTGTCTTACAGGTGAAGAAAAACCCCGATAAAAACCTCACCCAGAAAACCTGTTCCGACCGAGGATCGAAGCCGGGTCCGCTGCGTGACAAGGCAGCACGCTAACTCGAGACCCCACCGGTGGACATGTGTGTGTGTGTGTGTGTGTGTGTATATATATATATATATATATATATATATATATTAGGGTTATAACTTTTTGAACTTTTGTGAAATAAAACATTTCCTGTGCAATGTATGGATGAACGTTTACTTAAAACCATTGAAAAAAGCCTTCATTTCACTGAGCTTCAAGGAAAGGTCACCCCCAAAAAAATATGTATATGAACATTTAATATTGATTTGGCGGTGACCTTATCTTGAAGCTCAGTGAAAATAAGGCCTTTTTCAATTGTTTTAAGTAAAAGTTCATCCATCCATTGCACAGGAAATATTTTATTTCACAAAAGTCCAAAAAGGTTATAACCCTAATATATATATGCGCGCGCGCGCGCGCGTGTGTGTGTGTGTGTGTGTGTGTGTGTGTGTGTGTGTGTGTGAGTGTTTGGAATTTGACTTCCTCATAGATGTAGAATTCTTCTTCCAGGGGTGGAAGAAAAAAAAACTAATATCAGCTTTAAATGTGTGAGAAGCACTATTGACGGAGGGTTTCATAAAGTTAAGTTACCTCTGCTAAACCCTCACTATGAAGGACACATGAGATGTTCCCACGTATTAGCTGTGTCTCTGAGGATCACGTGAATATGAAGTCAGTTATATCAAAGTTCTGTTTTCATTTGCTTAGATAGTGCCATCATTTACATTAATTAGAGAAAATCTCGTGTATCCGAGGTGTTGTTTTAACCTTCTAACTTACTTAGCCGTTTCGGTCCTAAAGTGGAAATATACCAATTAAAATTTGATTGTTGCTTTTTTTTTTGAGGAAAAATAATATTGATTTTAAAAGAAAAGGATTCTTCAGCTCCAAATTTAGAATTTTTAAGTGATCCCAAATTTTTATCTAGATTTATTATTTTTTTTGGCTTACAAATCTTCTCAATAATACACTCATTTAAACCGTATAAGAAATTGTTTATCGTTTGCTCTAAGGAAAATGTTAGTAGAAACACTTGCAAAGCCCCATTTTGATTATTGTGATACTCTTTTTACTGATCTAAATACTGTTCTTACCCAAAGACTTCAACGTGTTCATAATTCTTGCATACGTTTTATTTGTGATATTCGGAGATTTGATCACGTTACACCATCCCTGGAACAATTGTCATGGCTTCGTCCATAATTACCTTATTACCTTATTATTTATCACACCGCTTCACTAGACTCTCTGATACACATAAATTAGATACCCGATCCCTTGAGCGCAGTGTCCTTTATATCCCTCCTCATCATACTACCTATTATTCGAAATATTTTACAATTTCTCTTGCTAGAACATGGAATTCCTATCCGCCCTATGTCAGAGACTGCCAAACTTTACCATCTTTCAGAAACAAATTGAAAATAAAATGATTAACATAAACAACTCACTAATATTACTTTTTAAAATTAATAATTTGTTTTCTCATTATTTAATAAAAATAGTTCTAAGATTTGTTAATATATTTACCTAATGCCTTGTATAAAAAGCGATAGATTAATTCATCATAGTTTATTACTTTCTTTGTGTTTTTTCTTTCTTTCTTTTCCTTTTATGTATAGTAGATTCGAGCCATTAATCCTTTCTGTATTCATTTCTACATTCTGTACTCTATCATTAATTTAATTTTAATTGTATTTGATTTTATTGTATTATTAGACATTATTTTCATTATTATTCAATTTGATAGATAATTAATTGTTTAGTATGACTATTATTGTAATTTTTTGTGTTTATATGTAACATATGTTTGTCCTGGTGAGTGGAAGAGAAGGCCACACGGCCTTAACTCCACCAGGCAAAACAAATCTATTCTATAAAATTAATATAAGGCTACAAAACAAATTGGAAAGAAATTGCAAATCTTTGTAAATCGTTGCCTGAGAAATATCTTTAGTATATGGTGGCCAGAGATTATAACAAATAAAGAACTTTGAAGAAGAACGAATCAAAATTATATTTGTAAAGAAATTAGATTTAGAATATGGAATTTGGTTGATCATGTGTTAAGGCGAGAGAATGATAACATCACAAAAATTAAATTTGATTGGAGCCCCCAAGGATTGAGAAGGCGAAGAGGAAGACTTAGGGCAACATGGGGTAAAACCATCAGGGATGAAGCTGAACAGGCAGGGATGAGTTGGAATTAAATTAATGTATTGGCAAACAACAGAGTGCGTTGGCGAGCTTTTTTAAGACCCTATGCTTCCCAGTGGTGTGGCCAGAACTATACTAAAAAAAAAGTAAAGTAAAGTGATCCCACAACAGGCCCGGAGGCCTTTGGGGTAGTAGAAGGTTAAGGCGCCCACTTTTTCTAGACAATCGGCACTTTATGTCAGCCGGGTTGTCAACCCTGCGTGACGGCCGCCTTTACCCCCAGAACAAGCGTCTGGTACTCATTTTAGTTAGAGGCTGAGTCGACCCCAGGGCCATAGTGCCGCCAGAGGGTTTGGGTCAGTTTAAAAATCCTGACCCCAACGGGACTTGAACCATCGACCCTCCGGCTTGTAGCTCAGTGCCTTAACCACTACGCTACGGCGTGCCCCCAGAACTATACTACTACTACTACTACTAAATTAAAATGGCACCGGTGGGGAATGGTGGAGGGACTTGAAAACTCCTTGTAGGAAAACCAGAGGGAATGCACCAAGTAGGTAGGCCAAGAATGAGGTGGGAGAATAGAATTCAACGTGATTTGAGGGAATGACTCGAAAATATTAACTCAGGATAGGGGTTTAGGGATAGCTTATGTATGCGTGGCCATGAACCTAAGGGTTCGATAGTGTCAGTGAGTTAGTTAGTTAGGTATTAAAATTGTTACATTGAGCGGCAGGCTATACATTGTTGAATAATAAATATAATGAAGAAATAACCGATTTTTTTGTCAAATTACATAATGTACAATAATAAATTAGTTTTATATGATTCTGTTTTCACTGTGGTCCGGAAGATTTAAATAACTTAACTTACTTACTTGCTGGCACTATTGAACCCGTATTCATGGCCGCGCGGACATAAGCTCTCCATACATCCCTATCCTGAGCTAGTGCTTTCCAATCATTTTCTGTATAATATAATTCCCTCGAATCATAGTTATTGTTATTCTCCCACCTCATTCTTGGTCTACCAACTGGGCGTTTTCCCTCTGACTTTCCCACAAGAAGCTTCCATGCACGTCTTTCATTCCCCATACGCGCAACATGTCCTGCCCATCGCAGTCTACGAGATTTAAATAAGTGGCACGAGAAATTATTCTTTCGCCAATTTAAGGGTTAAATGTGCTAACATTAAGTGGAACATCCTGTATTTTATGACGATAGAGCTTTTATCCTGTAAGTAACGTTTTTCTCTCTTCTGAAAGTGCCAGTTCGTGTGTCCTAATGGCTATTAGTATAGTCTTAATTAAGTTAGACTAGTAGTCTTATTTATCTGCTTCTCTAATTCCTATTTCACTATCTCTAACAAAGTTTGGAACGCGCGGTTACATAAACGACTTTCGGAAAGAAGTTGGGAGTTGGGTCTGGTAATACAACCAAAACTGAAAACGTGAACTCCATGCAGATCGTTTCTACATTGTGCTCAAACATGTTAACAGGGTTCTACTTAATTCTCATAACGAAATTTAATAATCGCAAACACTCCAACAGTGTGTTTTTGTTCTTTTTTAAATAACGTAAACTTTTAATAAAATTAAATGTAAACACTTTTTGTTCTTTAGCTAATGCCACTAAAATTTAATTGATGATATTTAATTTTAGGAAGTTATATTTTGAGGTTATTTTAATTATATTACTTTTGGTCTGGACATCTTACCTCAATATTAATGTTGATTTGTTCTTGGACATGTTTCAAAACAATTTTGTTTTATCGTCAGCTTTCCCAGACTGGTTTTATTTATGTTGCATTATGTTGCACAACCTGGATGTCGATGTCAGCTCCATCCTGTGGTTGGCCAAAGAACCTCCAAACAAGGTCACCCTCCATCGGAATATCAAAATTCATAACTCTGTTTCTGTTCTTCTGAATGTAAATTTTTCCCAAATAGTCAGCTCTTTTGTATTTTCTAACTGTTTTAATAATTTAGTCTCTGAATTTATATTAACAGTTAGAAAATACAAAAGAGCTGACTATTTGGGAAAAAAATTATACTCAGAAGAACAGAAACAGAGTTATGAATTTTGATATTCCGATGGAGGGTGACCTTGTTTGGAGGTTCTTTGGCCAACCACAGGATGGAGCTGACATCGACATCCAGGTGGTGCAACATAATGCAACATAAATAAAACCAGTCTGGGAAAGCTGACGATAAAACAGAATTGTTTTGAAACATGTCCAAGAACAAATCAACATTAATATTGAGGTAAGATGTCCAGACCAAAAATAATATAATTAATTGATGATATTACAATGTAACATTTAAAGCAGGTCAAATATTCAATATATATTCTGTAGTGTTCTGCTTGAGGGCAGGTCTTTTACTGCAATCATAGCATTTTCATGATATGCTTTGCAGATTTACTAGGGAATTATTAGTGGGGTAGCTTCCCGTTGATTTCCACACCGGTGAAGGATGATAATGATGACTCACAATAACCATTTTTGTCTTTCATTGATGCCAAGAAGATCGAGACAAGTACGTAGATTCCTGTGAAAGTATAGCAGCACCTGGCGGGTATTCTTTTACGGACAACTCACAATAACGAATTATGTCTTTCAGCTCATTTATGCCAAGAAAATCGAGATAAGTAGATTCCCGGGCAACACCGGGTAATCAGCACGGCGAATCTTAAAGTAATTACGATATACATTTATAATTATTTTTCATTTTACTTACTCAACTAATCATAAGAATTACATTGATTTTCGTCTTTCAGCTCATTTATGCCAAAAATATCGGGATGAGTAGATTCCCGGACAACGCCGGGTAAAGAGCACGGGGTATCTAAAAATAATTACGATATATTGTACATAAGCAAATGACTGATTATCTCCAAGAAAATCACCTCCTTGATCCTTATCAATCCGGCTTTAGATCTGGTCATAGCACAACCACAGCTTTGCTAAAAATTACCGAAGATATTCGTGAAGCCGTGGACAGACGTCAATTGACTCCTTTAACCTTACTTGACTTCAGCAAAGCTTTTGACACAGTAGACCACGACTTACTTATGATAAAGCTCAAGCACCTACATTTGTCTGACAGCGCTGTATCCTGGTTTGACTCATACCTGCACGGTCGTCAACAATACGTTTCATTAAACTCTAGATCTTCGACTTGGCGTAACGTGCCGGCTGGAGTCCCCCAGGGCAGTGTTCTCGGACCTCTTCTTTTCTCAATCTACATAAATGATTTGCCAACTGTACTAAAGCACTGCCGTTATCACCTCTATGCTGATGATCTCCAAATTTACCTACATTCACCTCCTCATTCTCTCTATAACAGCTTGATGAAAATGAATGACGATCTCATATCCATCTTTAACTGGTCTTCAAGTATCGGTCTAAATCTAAATCCTAACAAGTAAAAGTAAAGTAAAGTGATCCCACAACAGGCCCGGAGGCCCTTGGGGTAGTAGGAGGTTAAGGCTCCCACTTTTTCTAGACAATCGGCACTTTGTGTCAGCCGGGTTGTCAGCCCTGCGTGACGGCCGTATTTACCCCCAGAACAAGCGTCTGGTACTCATTTCCGTTAGAGGCTGAGTCGACCCCAGGGCCATAGTGCCGCCAGAGGGTTTGGGTCAGTTTAAAAATCCTGACCCAACGGGACTTGAACCCTCGACCCACCGGCTTGTAGCTCAGTGCCTTTAACCACTACGCTACGGCGTGCTAACAAGTCACAAGTAATTCTAATGGGACAACAAAGACTGCTTACAACCTTTGACATATCTACACTTCCAAACATTACTATAAATAATATAATTATCCCTTATTCTTCTTCAGTAATAGATCTTGGACTACATCTAGACGCAAATTTAACCTGGCAAACACAAGTGAAACACATATGTAAAAAGACTTTCTCCATCTTACATTATCTTAGACGTTTAAAGAATTTTCTCCCAGTTTCGTTAAAACAAATCCTTGTGCAGAATCTTGTGTTACCACACTTCGATTATGTGACATTATATATAATGATCTAAACTATGCCTTGTCGCAGAGACTGCAGCGTGTTCATAATGCTTGCATTCGATTCATTTTCAATATCCGCCGTTATGACCATATTTCCGAACACTTTAATAACCTCTCTTGGCTCCGTCTTACTGACAGACGTAAATTGCACTCTCTTTCGCTACTTTCAAGCTTCTGAATTCCTACATTCCTACTTACCTGGCGTCCAGATTTGAGAAGTTATCCTCCTACCACAATATTGACACTAGGTCACAAGATAGCAGTCTGCTAACAATTCCTCTTCATAGCACTTCCTCCTATTCTACTTCCTTCACAGTAGCCTCCGCCCGCTCCTGGAATCTCCTTCCTCAAGATATCAGGGGTTGCCGCACACTTGGCACCTTTAAGTCACGCTTATACAGTTACCTGTTGTCTAATAATTAATTTTTCTCTATTTATTTAATTTTATACTATGTCATTAATCTTTTCCTCGTTTTTTTAATATATCTTGTACATATTATATATTTAATTCGTTAAATTTAGAGTAAATCAAAATACATTATAAATATTAATTGTATTGTATTCATAACTTGTAATCGTTTATATATATATATTGTAATTTAGATTTAAGACTTTTCTTTTGTATTTTTTTTAAACCTGGTTGAGTGGTAGACAAGGCCTTAAGGCCTTAACTCTGCCAGGTGAAATAAAGCTATTATTATTATTATTATTATTATTATTATTATTATTATTATTATTATTATTATTATTATTATTATTATTATTATATAAATGTTTCCTTTTGTTTGTTTAACTAAACATAAAACACATTTATTTTCGTATTTCAACTCATTTATGTCAAGATCGGAATAAGTAGATTCCCGGGCATCGCCGGGTAACCGATATCTAAAAAATGTAAATTTATTATTATTTTTCCTTTTACTTATTCAACTAAACATAAAAGCACATTCATTTTCATTTATTTAGTCGTAGCAGCACAAGCCGGGTATTAGCTAGTAGGCTATAAAAAAGAATAAGAATACATTTTATTCAGAAATAAATGTTGTCTATGAAACTTAATTGTTCTTATAACGAGTTTCCTGTAAAGATTTCCATTTATAAAATACTCGCTAAAAGTAAGAGAACATATTTCGCTTTTATGTTGACTGACTGGAAGATTATTCTATTCGATTCATCTATTTTTAGTTTACCTTATTTGAAAGAATTGTATTAAAAATTACATTCAGAACTATATAGGACATAAATACTATTAAATTGCAAATTTCCCACTTTTGTGAATGGCTGAATTTCATAAATAAATGCCTACACTCATTTTAATAAATCCTGCACAAAAATCGTCTAGATAAACAAAAAAAAAAGCTTTTTTAATATATAGTCTATGCCATTTTAATTCTCTGTTTAAAATGAACGCATAAATGTCCGTTTCACAATCAATATAATTTTACGCGGAATTGAATTGCTACAATATACTGGCATAAAATTTCACAATAGCCTTTGGGACATTTGATACCCTTGTTGCGTGTGTGTTATGTGATTTTATATGAAAAGGACATCACTGCAAAATGTAATTTCGTGAACTCTAGTATATGTGGATTTATACAAAGGACACAAATCAAAGTGATTTTGTCTCAAATATAACTGTGGTCATTTTTTATGAACCTGTGAGTTTGACATCATGTGGAGTCAGTTCAGAAATTGATATCGCGGACTTCTGTTTATTTTAGCGAATTGCGAAGGAACGTAACTATTTAAGTTGTATCCATGACAAATATTTTGTTGAAATCTCTATCGATCCTACTTAGTAGACGCCAAAAATGATGATATATATATATAATATATATATATAACAGGAAAAGGAAAATGAACGCCTGAACCGGGATTTGGACCAGTGACTTCTAACTTTATATGTTAGCGCGCTACCACTGCGCCACTCAAGCATTTCAGCACAAACATGTATTTTTCCTTCCTTATTATTGTTTCTCAACCATAAGAGGTAGCGGGTCGTCCGTCGCACTGCCATCTCGTGGCTTCTATAACAATTTTAACATTTAGCAATGTAGACTGAATGAATTATATATAGCCTATATATAGGCCTATATATAGAGTAAAGTAAAAGTGATCCCACAACAGACCCGGAGGCCCTTGGGGTAGTAGGAGGTTAAGGCTCCCACTTTTTCTAGACAATCGGCACTTTATGTCAGCCGGGTTGTCAGCTCTGCGTGACGGCCGCCTTTACCCCCAGAACAAGCGTCTGGTACTCATTTCCGTTAGAGGCTGAGTCGACCCCAGGGCCATAGTGCCGCCAGAGGGTTTGGGTCAGTTTAAAAATCCTGACCCCAACGGGACTTGAACCCTCGACCCTCCGGCTTGTAGCTCAGTGCCTTAACCACTACGCTACGGCGTGCCCCCTGGCCTATATATAGGCTATATATAATTAAGGAAGTTTTCTAGGGTTTTCCGCATCGTGGATTCAAGGTCGCACACTGATTCCAACGTTTCGGCATGATCCCACATGCCATTATCATGGAATGATAGGTTCGAGTCACAGGTTTAGGTCTTCCATAATTAAACGTATTGAATTTTCATTGTGGTCACCTAAACCTGTGACTCGAACTTATCGTTCCATGATAATGACATGTGGGATCATGCCGAAACGTTGGAATCAGTGGCCAGAGCCCGATTTTAAATCCATGACGCAGAAAACCCAAGAAACTTTCTCAATCATAGTTATATTCGCGAAAATCTACAATATAACACACATATATATATATATATATATATATATATATATATATATATGGCATGATAAGAAAAATAAATGCCTGGACGGGATTCGAACCCGAAACTCTGGGTCGATACCCCAGCGTATTATCCATTACACCACCAGACGAATCCAATTCAAACACTTATTTTTCTTATAAGTGTTATTTTTCTTATAAGCGTTTGAATTGGATTCGCCTGGTGGTGTAATGGATAACACGCTGGGGTACCAGACGAGTCCAATTCAAACACTTATTTTTCATATAGGCCTAAGTGTTATTTTTCTTATAAGTGTTTGAATTGGATTCGCCTGGTGGTGTAATGGATAACACGCTGGGGTACCGATATAAGAAAAATAAGTGTTTGAATTGGATTCGCCTGGTGTTGGTGGTGTAATGGATAACACGCTGGGGTAACGACCCAGAGTTCTGGGTTCGAATCCCGTCCAGGAATTTATTTTTCTTATCATGTCATATTAAGCTTTCATTGGTCAATGTCAACAATATTTAATTATAACATATATATATATATATATATATATATATATATATATATATATATTCGATTAATCTAATGATGGTTAGTTGACAAAACTCTTACATACGAGGATGATTTGAAAATACGAACTTGTTTATTCTTGAAATCGCATTTAAAAGTGTGTACGTTGAGGATATAACAAATAATTTTTTAATTTCACGCGTTTATATGCTTATATTTTTAGTCTTTTCTATAAATATTTCGTACCTTACTTAATAATACACTCGTATTTACAGTGATCGATTGCAGTGCGAGTATGTTTTCTTCAATTTTGTATTCATTGAAATGTATGGCAAACTGAATGGAAATCTTTCTTGCACCTTATTTATTGTGGAAATTATAACCTTAGATGATACGTTTATATAATAAGACAAATTATAATTATTATCTGAAGCAGTTTTTGTCATTGCTTTTCTTGTATCAACTCTGTTTTATAGCTGAATAAATTGCATTGCAAATTCAGGTCGCCTATAGAAGAGAATTCAAATCATATTAAATGCATCTGCAGTTTTACAACGATTTTTTCTCGGATAAATTAAAATAATTATTTAATTGTTACAAAATCTGCATATTTTCCTATAATTCGAAAATATTTTTTTTCTCTTTCATGGGAAACAAAAATTGCATTTTGTGTTGATATTCAGTAACATACAGTGTGAAAATAGTATAAGTACAGGCTTTTAAACATGACTTCCTTGTAGCAAATATAATCAGCATTTATTATATACATTTTGAGGCGCAAATATACAGTTTTCTAAAAAAAATACAGAATATATTGGTATAATTGTCCCACTATGATGGTTGCCCGTTTCTAAAAAAGCGGGTGCCGCGCGACAATGGTTGACAATGCGGAATTTTTACAGTGTTTGTAGTCGGTATTTTTGTATTTAATTATATGTAAGAGCTTCGGGGAAACAAAGCGAGGACAACCATCATACTGAGGCTATAATATATTACTTTATGATTATGGCAAGCATTGGTCTGAGTTTCTCATAGCAAATTGGTTATGTAAAATGGAACAGATTTTTCCTTTAGGGTCGGTTTCACCAACAGAGGTAACTGTATTACGCCAGTTTAAGCTATGTATTATACACGGGGAAAACTGGCGTAATACAATTACCTCTGTGGTGAAATTGACCCTTAGTATTTTTCAGTAAAATACATAAAATGATGCCGATTTCCTCTTGCGTAATATCAATAAAAATATTTACTTTACTTGTTTTAATTTAACGCTAGGATAAAAAATACCAAAGAAAGAAGTTGTTCCATTTCACGAATCCCATGTACTTTGCGAAACTCAGGCGAATATTCGCTGTCATTATAAAGTAATTAACCAATAAATGTATGTAAGAAAATATTTACTTCTGAGAAAACTGTACATTTGCAGCCAAAAATGTTTGGCTTAAGGCATTATCATTACAAGGAATAGACAAAAATCTGCGCACTTATATTACTTCCACTCTATATAATGTACAAACAATTTACGGGCCTAATCTTAATTTTCTAGTTTTCACTGTTATTGAAGATACTTTATTCATATTTTCGAATATTTTGTTTCCAAGTTTTCAAGGCCTCTTAATTATGGTATTGATAAGCTTAACTCTGACTTTCAGCCCAAATATTTCAGGCTTAAATGCCTTTAAAACATTATCAAAAGTCAATATCTAAACTTCATCGTATATAGATTTCTTAAACATACTTTTTAACAAAGATTATGAGTGAGAATACCTTAATTCGTGGAGGTCGGTATATATTTTGTTTGGAGAGAAAATCAGTGCGCTAGAATATAATTCATTATTTTCTGGCCATTGATGTTTACGTGTTTACGTAATTACTATTTTCTTTATTTGTTAATTTTACGCTGCATTTAGAATCTAAATAAATGTGCATTTGTATGTGTTCTCGTTTTTAAATTTATTGACAGAAGGGTAAAATCAGGCAAACCCGTTATATGGGTAAACTCGTAGACATGTACATGATTTAAACCATATGCTAACTGAATGTCAGGACCATCGCCGAAACCCGCACAGGGTTCATCAAATGTAAAATTCATAAACATAGACCAAGAATGGTCTTCCTAACCACAAATGTAGGAAGTATCGTGAGTTTACCCTATCACGAATTTAGCTGAATTTACCATATATGATTATTGATGATTTCATTGCAAAAGTTACAAAGACTCTGCGCTCGTTTACAGGGGCCAACTTTTCTGTCTTCCCTTATATCCAGTACCTTACTCGTAAGTATGTTTCTTTGGAAAGAGAACGCAATTGCATCAGACAATGAACATTTTATAAAAAGCTTGGCTAGAATGTGCGCATCTGAATTTAAAGATGGCACCAAATGTGCCCCAACAACAAGCATTAATTAAGATAATATATTATATTATTAATTTGCCTATTTTATTATAAAAGTAAACAGAGTATTTTTTTCTATTTAATAAATAAAACTATCAAAGTTGTATATGTTTTTCATAAATACATATTTTATTTAACATTCGTAACAGCTGTTTCAATACACTCTTTCATCATCAGATGAATGTCATAAGTACAAGTAAATTTTCTATTTATGAGTATTTATTTGCATTTATGACATTCTTCTGATGAAGATACAGTATATTAAATCAGCTGTTATATTTGTTAAATTAAATAAATATTTATGAAAATCATTTAAAACTTTGTTTTATTTATTAAATACATTATGTGGTTTAATTAAGTAAACAGCAAATGACTTGATAAGTTTTATTTGTGAAATCAGAAGTTTTATGTTTTGTAAACCAGGAACCTTTCCAACAGGAATCGTTGGTCAAAATATCTATATTCAGTTGTGCCAATTATCAGTTGCAACCCCTCGAATCTTACTTAACCCCTGTCTTGACAAATAAAATTCTAAAATAAATTGATATCATTAGGGGAAAGATTTTTATGTGCTAAAATTTAAGATTGCAACATACTGTAGTATAATGAAAATTAAGACTTGTATCTTTTATATTGGTTCGACATACGAACAGATGAATAATAGGCCTATATACTATCTCTATTCCAATATTAACTTTTAATAGAATAAAAATCCAAACTCCACATATTACACAGCTCTACAAAAAATGATTTTTTTTTGCCCTGGATAATATATGTGCAAATTTCTATGTTTTCAAGTGCACAGTTTACGGATATATTCATGAAAGTGCTGAATGTGCTCTAAAAATTATAGAAGAAAATCTTATAAAAGGCGTTTCACTGAAGTATAACATGCATTTTCGACATTTTTCTTCCTATTTACGTCGGTGTATACTCATTTTTCAAAAAAACAATTGACATTATAAATATATGTTGTTTTTTCGTATTTTCCGATTTTTGTAGTGTAATATGAAAATAAAGATTTAAAAAAAACAGAACAGGTCTTCCAAAATCATTGATAGTTTCATGAGTTGTGAGCATAAATATATCCGAAATTAATCTTATACCAAGGGCAACAAAACCACTGTTGACCAGTGTAATCTATTTAATTATAGCAAACCGTTGTGTCCGGCGCAATGTCAGGTCGAGGGACTTCATACACTTATTGTTGAGGGGATGTGATATATAAAAATGCCGACTGACCAGACCTGACATACCATCACAGGGGCAGATAAAAGGGAACGAAATTGATTATGTTAATGTGGTGAAGTTGTGAGATAAAGTTTATATGCATACTGATCTGAAATGTCTGTATGTTGTAGCTAACATTTGGATAATGTACAATGTAGCGATTAAAATGTGTACATATCCACTTCCCCTGGCCCCAATATTGAAAATTTTACAATTGAAATTTCCTATCTCATCTGGTATCGAACCCGGGCTCACTAACCAGGAACTAGACATATTACCATCTGACCTAAAGATAAAAATGAACTAAAAATTGGGGCAAAATAATAAGAAATAAAATTAGAAGTTAACGGAAATGTTTGTTCCTTCCTAAATAACTTAATGGCATCTCTAAACGGCTGCAAAATGCCAATAAATCCAACCTTATTAGGACCTTTACGAACATGAACATACCCCAGAACCTCACGCTCTAATAAGGTTAAAAAAGTGTAAAGTGATCCCACTACAGGTCATAGGAGTCCATTGGGATAGTAGGAGGATAAGGCTCCCACTTTCTCTAATCAATCGGTACTTTATATCAGCCGGGTTGTCGAATGACGGCGGCCTTTACCCTCAGAACAAGCGTCTGGTACTCATTTCAGTTAGAGTTTGAGTCGACCCAAATGACATAATGCCACCAGAAGGTTTGGGTCAGTTTAAAAATCGTTACACCACCGGAACATAGTAACAATTAATAACTTCAGCATCATCTACCATCACGGTTTTGATCATTTCTGATCTGTTCCGGCTCCATATTATAGTTGCTCGCTCCATCTTTTAAATGGTCCTCCACGACTTCTACGTCCTTGTGGATTGTAATTTAACATCTTATAAGGTGTCCTCTCTTCACTCATTCTACTAACATGTTCAAACCATTTATGAACTATATTCTTCTAATTTTCTTATCACACTAGTTACTTGTAATTTCTCACGAATATCTTCATTCCTCCGTTTGTCCAAAAGAGTACATCCTGTCACATATCGTAGGAATTTCATCTCTGCCGCTTCCAGTCCTTTTTTATTAAACTTTTGGTGAGAGTCCAACATTCCGAGCCATACTACAGAACATAAATAGCTAAAACTTTGTAAAACTTTAGGAGTGTTTCTTTACGAACTTTCTTTGCTAATGTTCTTCTAATTGTACCACAAATATGTTGAAACTTTCTATTAATATCTCTTGTCCGATCATTGCCTAGGAAAACTCCTAAATAATTAAAATTCGTTGCTTATTCTATTACAAAATCATTTAACATTATTTTGACACTTATTGGATTCTTTCCATGAAATCTCATCACTTAGTTTTACTTGGGGATATTTGTAAGTTATATTCAGCAGCAATTTTCCCCAATTGAAAAATGGCTCTTTGTTAGCTGTCTTCATCCGTTGCTATAATTGCCTGATCATCTGCAAAACGAGTGTATATAATTTACTAAAGTTATTTAATAAAACATTTTGCCATTTTCTCAAGACTTCGTCAATATATATTTAATAAAGTCGGTAACAAAGGGCATCCTTGTCTCACTCCTTGATTTATTTCTATATTGGCTGTAGATTGCTTATATCCATTTTTAATTTTTATAGTTGTTCCGGCATACAAGCTTTGAATTGCTCTTATTATGTGATTTGGAAGACCTCGTTGTTTCATTAGATCCCATATTTTATTTCTGTTCACTTTATCAAAAGCCTTAATGCAATCTATAAATAACATTAGGTTTTTATGTGAAATAGATTTGGCACAGTTTCCAGACTTGTGCTTTGAACTATTCATTTTATATGCGTCCATTTTGATGAAATCATAAGGCCTTAGTATAATGAAATGCATAACTTTTATCTTTTAATTTACGGTTATGGTTTTCTCCCTCGCTTCTGTGGTAGGATCCCAACTTCATTAGCATGATGGAATGATTTATCAATAGGAAGATCTACCTGGTGCTACCTCTTCATTTAATTGAACAAATCCTGACCTTGTTAAGGAACTTGGAATATCGGGTTTCTGGTTTATTTGTTGCGTGTTGCTTTGGATGACATGTGTATCCTGACACTTGAAGTTAACGGCATTGCGTGTTGCATCAAACTCCTCACATCTTTGATGTAATGTTATTTTACTTGCTCTAGTAGCTGTAACAGAGTTGACTATATGCAATTCTGTAACTTGGGCGTCCTTTTCCTTTAGAAATTGATTCATTTTTTTTTTGTAATGTTATGAATAGAGCTAGGAATTATACGAAGAAAATTATACCAAAACATGAAATCATAATGACAAAATATGAAAAAATGATACAAAAATATCAATTTTTTCTTGTAAGCCCATGTTTCCCTTAACAGAGATTTAGGCGCTCTCCCCCTACAGGGAAGAATTTGAACCATACTAATTCAGTTACACTTGTTTTCCTATAGATGTCATTTGAGTAGTCCGTGGTCAGCGTTCCGTCTCATACTGACATCTAGGAAACCATGGTAGTACTAGGACGGGAAAATTCAGTAAATTTTGCTTAGAGGTCTTTTCATTTAGGCTTAAGGATCTTTTACGAGCCTGAAAATCTTGAGACTCGGGACCCACGGCTTATAAAGTCCCTCCCGGAGGTCAAAAATATTAAGAAGCTATTATTTTCTTGTCTTAGTGAAATTAGAAGAACTGGCGAAGCAATCATAGAAAAACAAAACGGAGACCTATTTTATTATATAGGCACAACTCCCGGACAAAGAGGAGTACGCTTCATCATCAGAAAACAAGTCAAACATATGGTGCAAGAAATAGTAGGGGTGTCTGAAAGGATCGCAGTCTTAAAATTAGCAACTAGAGGCTCCACAATAACAATCATTCAGGTTTATACCCCAACAGAAGCCTACAGCGATGAAACTATAGAACAATTCTACTGGAACCTGGGAACTACCATAGATCAGCACAAATCTACACTAAACCTAATCATAGGAGATTTCAACAGCAAAGTGGGCCCACGCAACCACGAGGATGAAGACCCAGTGGGAAGATATGGGTATGGGGCAAGAAATGAAAGAGGGGAAAAGCTCGTTCAATTCGCACAAGAACATAAACTAAAGATAGCCAACACCTTTTTTAAGAAAATGCCTAGCTCAAAGTGGACTTGGCGCTCGCCAGACGGCAAACAACGATGGGCTGACATCTTCAAAGAACGAGCAGGGGAGCAATGGTCCAGAGTCGCCAGATGCAGGAAAAGCTGGAGAACGATGGAGAGCCAACTGTGTATTAACTAATCACAGAACAGACAGTGTATACAAACCAAGTGCTACATCCAAGTCAACTTCTCACCACGGAGTAGCTCACCGGGTGACACTCTCAAATAGAGCTTAACCCCTGTACAGGGAGGCCTTTGCCCTAAAGGGACATATCAGGCTTTATTTATTTATTTATTTATTTATTATTTTCTTAACTTTTTACATGTATTTATAACACAGGCCCGGTATTATTTATAGGTGTACATACCCGCACGTAGGTAAATGAGCCAAGCAGACCTTTTTTTTTAGCTCAGAAAATCAAGATTGTCGCTGTATTTCCATTTTAATTACCTTTTTCATTAATTCTGACCCAATAAAAATATCCTGTTCATGATTTTAGGCAATTTTAATGGCTCACGTTGTAGGATAGTTGTTTGAGTAATCAAGCTACAAGCCGGAAAGTCGTGGGTTCAGGTCTCGATGAAGTATATATTTTAATTCTTCCTGGTTTTGGAATGATTTCTCATATTATTTGTCAGGATTTTTAGCCAAACCTGGCAGAATCATGTCCAGAGTCGCCTTGGATTGAATATTTTTTCAACGCATTGTCTGATGCACTTGTGGTCTCTTTTATTCTAAGGGTGTATTTGTTTTATAAAATATTTTCTTTACTTGCGTACCTGGAATATAGGGCAACCGAGATTTTTTTTTTCTGAACTTGGTTTCTGCAGTGGTTCCTTGAGAAGCAAAATCAATATGGAGATTTTCAAAATGGTGGAATTGTAACCCACTACTTAAGTTGGTGCCACTGGAAGGTGAAGTTACGTTATCCCCATACGTTGATATTATAGGTGATTAATGATAATGAATCACCAGGAGACTCCTTAAACTTAAACTTAACCTAAATGCAGACAATACTTTTAAAATTCATTTTGAAACACTGTTGAGATCACTATGTAAAGATTGAGAAAAAAAATAGGTACCTGAGATCTCAGTAGTCCTCAACTTTATAATGTTGTAAAATATCAAGAAGGCCTTTCGGAACATATGTTCCATCTTCTGCTTGTATACAGTACAAACTTTATAATGTAAAATATCAAGAAGGCCTTTCGGAACATATGTTCCATATTCTGCTTGTATACAGTACAAACTTTATAATGTAGTAAAATATCCAAAAGGCCTTTCGGAACATGTTCCATCTTCAGCTTGTACATAGTACAAAGTTTATAATGTAAAATATCAAGAAGGCCTTTCGGAACACATGTTCCATCTTCTGCTTGTATACAGTACAAACTTTATAATGTTGTAAAATATCCAGAAGGCATTTCGGAACATATGTTCCATCTTCTGCTTGTACACAGTACAAAGTTTATAATGTTGTAAAATATCATGATGGCCTTTCGGAACATATGTTTCATCGTTTGCTTGTTTAATTGTACTGAATACACGCAGAATATTGAACAAATGATCCGAAAGGTCTTCTTGATATTTTACAACATTATAAAGTTCAGGGCCACTGAGTCTTTAAGACCAATTTATATATATATATATATATATATATATATATATCTTTTAATTTTTAAATCCAGATTATGGGCGACCACAGGGAAAATTCGCTTTTTAAGAAAAATAATTCCTATGGTCTGACCAGAAATCGAAGCCGGGGCCCCATGAACTGTTGTACAAACTCTGACCAGTAGCCCTTGAGACTGATCGCAATGGAAACATTAATCAGTAGAAATTATTTAATTTTGTGACAAATTATACCAGATTATGGAGTGAATAAATTACTGTATGCTTGATTTGTTTTCGCTACAGTCCGACACATTTAAATAAGCTGGCATGAGAAATCGATTTCGTTAATTTAGGAGTTAACAGAAGAATAATATATTCCGTAAACCTGAAAAATTAGACCGTATATTCGTCTTGACGAGAAATTTACTTAGTTCACGCAATTCCTGCATGACGGATTTTTATCATTAACTTTAGAAATACTCTGTAAAGGGAAAACTACACTTGAGTGAATATTTTACTTTTTTTTTCCAGGAGTTTGAGCTGATGAAAGGAAAAATAATAGGTATCAAATTGCAGTCTTACTCAACATTCGGTGGATGTTTAAAAATGCAATGAAACCTATCGTCTAATATTAGAGTAGACATGGTCTGTCGCTTAGAAGCTCTCGCGTCCCTCTTGCCCACGCTATTAATTGGCGGAGCGATCTGAATCCATTATGGAAACAGGTTGGAGCCTCCAAGCACTTTATCCACCATGTTGCGAGTTTTCCCTCTATTTATTTTTAATCAGTCCCCAACTTCATTCACTTTTTTTTTATTTGAAATCTCTGACGAGAGAGAGATTTTTTGGCGCCCTCATTTTAATATTGTAATCGAACTGAGAGTGGGGCGAGGGCGTGTGTCTGTAATTGGATTCCTAATTTATCGATATGTACCATCACTACTGTGACATTTGATCGTTCTTTAATGTTAACACGCTCCATCCATATCAGACAGACATGCACTTTCAGTTATGATTTACTTTTTTATGTTGTTTCTATTTCCATGAAGCTATTTGTGCCCCCCTCTTGGGTTAAAAAAATCGTCCATGTCCACATATTACATTTGAAAAAAAAAATCAGTTTATTTAAAATGATACCTCTCTTTTGCAAGCTACATTTTTACAATATCTGAATTAAATTTTGATAAATAGAAAATGTATTTGTATTTATGACATACGTCATAGCAAAAACAGAAGAGGAACTACAAAGAATGCTATATAAACTAAATGAAATATACAAAAAAAATACAACATGGAAATATCCTCACAAAAATAAAAAAACAATGGCCTTCAAGGGTGCTTATCCAGTTCGGTCAAAGATAATATTAGAAAATAAACCAATAGAACAAGTAGTAACATATAACTTTCTAGATTGCGAAATATCATACACAGCAGAAACGGATATAAATAACAAAATAAATAAGTTTAATTATATAACAGGTACACTAAAAAGAACTTCAAAAAATAAAGCCAGGAAGGACTCTATAATGAAATTATACAAGACAATGGCAGTGCCTTTTATTACTTATGGATCCGAAACGTGGACTGTGACAACACAACAATCTGCCAGGATACAAGCTGCTGAAATGAGATTCCTCAGACCAATAGCAGGATATCAAAGTACAGACAAAAAACATAACACAAAAATAAGACAACTAAAAATAGAGGAATTAAACTCAACAATAGAGAAATACAGAACAAACTGGAAAGAACACTTGGCAAGGATGACTGAGAATAGAATACCAAAAGCAGCATACAACTATTTACCACGAGGAAGAAGAAGTTTGGGAAGACCAAGGAAAAGATGGAAAGAGCAGTAATTTGGAACCCCAACAGGCTAGTATAAACCGTGAAGAAGAAGAAGAAGACATACGTCTGAAGAAGATTCAGTAAATACAAATAAAATTCATACATACTAAAGTCCGTTGAGATAGTAATCATAAAGTAAAATATTAAAATATATACCTTTGGCAGGTGCCGTCGTACTCAACTGTGTTAAAAATTATTTAAAATTCGTAACTATAGGCCTTTCGGAAGTCGAGTTCCACCATCTTCAGAATAAATATGTGCTAACTGTTGTTGTTGTGCTACGCTTTAGATGTTGACAGTCAAAAGGTTCTTCTTCTTCTTCACTTCTTCTTCTTCTTCTTCACTTCACGGGCTAGGCAAATTGCCTGTTCCGCCTCACAGTTGTTCTGTCCATATTTTCACTGGCCTTCCTACATTCCTTGAACCTCTTGGCTTGTAGTTGAATGCTGCTCTTGGTAATCTTGATACATTTATTCTTTCCACATGTGTAAACCATTTCTCTCTATATTCTCTGATTTTCTCATCCAGTGGATATATATTTAACTCTATTCTTATATCTTCATTCCTTATCCGATCCAATCTTGTGCACCCTTTTGTTCTTCTAAGGAAGTTCATTTCTGCGCTTTGTATTCTACTTTGCAATTTTTTGGTCATTACCCAAGTTTCGCTCCCATAAAGTAATGCAGGAACTACCAATGTTTTATAAAACTTCGATCTAGTATCTCTTCTTGTTTTATTCTTTAATGTTTTATGTATAGTTCCGCATATCATTTGAAATTTCGACAGTTTCATCTGTATGTCTCTTTCAGTTGTTGTGTTTACAGTAAAATTACAACCCAAATAATTGAAATTTGTTACTTCTTCCAGAGGTTTGTTGTCTATTACGATTTTTGATCTTATATGATCGTTTCCCCAAAATGCCATTATTTTCATTGTTTCTTTTGTTCTTCTTTGGTATTCTATATTATTCCACTCGGCTGAACTACCCTTGAGTTTCCAGTTTATTGTTGTAAACTATAGTTCTTCTTCTGTATTTACTAACAGTTTTCAATATTTTAAACTTTTTCAAACAATTTTTATAACATGATTAGACAATTTTCAAGTATTTATTTAAATACGCAAATCACATTATTACGACACCGTTAGACAATATTGTGATGCTAACTGCTATTTTCTCCACAGTGTATATTACTTATTCTTTGACTTTTTAATAGCTGGTTTCGGTTATCGCTGGTTCGAACGGCGTTAGGAAGTGATAAGTAAGTGTACACCCATTTTTAATAAACGTTTGGTAATCTTAATATTATTAATATATTGACTCCAAAATAAATAAATTTCAGACGGTGTGTGGAACAATACAGAGAACATTTAAAAATAAAATTAGAAAAGAAACCAAGATAAAAATGTATAATGTTATGGCGGTTCCCACAATATTGTATGGATGTGAAACTTGGGCTCCACTGAAAAAACAGAAGGATAGAATACAGACGGCGGAGATGAGGTTCCTAAGACAAGTAAAAGGATGTACAAGACTTGATAGAATAAGAAATGAGGATATAAGAGAAGAATTGAAAGTACAGCCTTTATTGGATAAGGTCACGAATTACAGACAGAAATGGATTGATCACATGGATGGAATGAGTAAGGAGAGATATCCATTGTTAGCAAGAAATTATCAAGCAAGAGGAAGGCGTGATGTTGGAAGACCTAGAAGACGTTGGGCTGATGCAATATGAAGTCGGAACGGGCAATTGCCTAATCCCTGGAGTGATGATGATGATATTTCTTTAACATAGATTTCGAGATTTATTGCACAGATTTGTCATTTAAATTTTATAGCGACGTGCTGCCAACTAGCATAACCTGTATGAACTTTAGTACGATATCGATAATAATCGGTATGTGGCAAGGATGATAATCTACATGTGGTTCGATGGTGAGTTACCGCTGGCTCTATAAACTCTGTCGTATGCGTACTGTTGTTCTATCGGACTTCGAAAATATATGAGGTAAGTTTAAGTGCAGTTTTTCCCTTCCGGAGTCCATACCATTACAAAGATTTGAAAAATTAATTTTGAAATATTATGGACATAGTTCAGTGTTTTACTCAAGGTCTTATGTTAATGTTGGTATGTTGTAGAGGTGTATAGGGTTTTTAAAATAATATCTGATAAAATATATACGTATTATATAACTTACATTTTTTTAATTTCCTCTGTTTTCGTTCACGTTGTACATTGGTCTGTGAGAATGAAACAGATATTTTGTGTGACGTGGAATATAACTTCAATTTTGTTTTTATTCACACATTTATACAACATTATGTTTCCAGGTAACTAAAATATCTTGATTTTATTTTATATCTCAGTGCTCAGAATTTATATTTGATTTTCTTTGCTACTGTAGTACCGCCATTTTTTTACTCATCGTAATTATAGTGGAGCAACAGCCCGCTTTGGGCCACATTCTTCTTCTGAAGTTTCTATCAAGTCAACATTAATAAAATTCATGATAAAACTCCATAGAAGTATTAGCCACAAAATTAAAATTATAATATCTTCTTCTTCTTTTTGAACATAATTTGTAGGATTTTCATCCTGTTTATTTCCAAAATCACTCCTCGGAGGAAGACGTATTGGATGTGCATTTTCCGTCTTTGATCCGAGGCTTGATCTTTGGGACTGCGAGCAATGTATAAGATACACCTTGAAGTGGGTTGCTAGCCCATTTTCATGGCGGGTTTATCATTCGGGGTTTCCTCCCTAGGCCGATTGCCTTCACCCAGCTCCAGAGCTCAGACTGCCTCGTTTTATTTTCGAGTTGTCTCTCCTAGATGGGTTGTCTTGCAGGACTAACGAACTATAATATAAAATTATAAAATTGTTGCCATATAGGTCTCTCTCCTCAGCTTTGTAAAGTATTAATTCTCTCTAGGCCTTTCGGGACTAGTCCCATCATCAGCAGAAAGAGCAAGAGATAGGTCTGTATCTAATAAGCCTGAATGAAATACAGTGAAATCGGCCGCGGTGGACTAGTGCTTATGCTCCTTGCCTCTAGTTCCGAGGGTCGCGGGTTCAAACCCGGCCGGGGTCGATGGATTTTTTAGGACGGAAAAATCTAAGGAGCAAGTCCTCCGGGAGGGACTTTAAGCCGTGGGTCCCGAGTCTGGAGATTTTCAGACTCGTAAAAAATCCTTAAGCCTGAATGAAAAGGCCTCTAAGCAAAATTTACCGAATTTTCCCGTCTTAGTACTACCTTGGTTTCCTAGATGTCAGTATGAGGCCGAACGCTGACCACGGACCATTCAAAATGACATCCATACGAAAACAAGTGTAACAAAATTAGTATGGTTCAAATTCTTCCCTGTAAGGGGAGAGCGCCTAAATCTCTGTAAAGGGAAAAACATGGGCTTACAAAATACAGATACTGGCCTGCCTACTGTTCCTTATGATGATGGTGGGACTATTCCCGAAAGGCCTGCAAACAATTAATACCTTACAAATTTAAGGAGACGGACCTATCAGGTAACAATTTTATAATTTTATATTATAATTTAAATTTTCTCTATCAAGACATAACCTTCGACAATTTATTTTACCCAGATCTTTGACGTCCTTTATTATTCAATATTTCCATCTAAGGTTACATCTTCCCTTGAGTATTTCTCGTTTAAGATTTGCAGAAAGTATTTGATATAAAGATAATGAATGATTATTAATCTAGTTCTTATCAAATGCCTTGCCAATGTAATTCTTTGTAATTTGATATATGTGTCTGTCGATTTTTAAACGTAGAGTTAATAATGTGAAAATTGAACGCGAAAGATTAAGGAATGAAGGTACGCAGTAGTGGCAGAAGAAATGGTGAAGAAAGTGACTTTAAAAAAATAAGTATTTTACACAATGGTTGGTTTACCGGAGTTTCTTCTAAGTGCTGGCTGCTCTCTCAAGTAAATTATAATCTACTGAGGAATTTGCCAGACCTGCTTCTTGTGGCCGTGTTGATAACATTCCTTATGGCAAAAACTTTAAACTCTGGCGTGGTTATTCAGTCCAATGCTTCAATTACACTCCTTGTTTTATGTTCCAAGCAAAACATCCTGCGACTACACGAGAAATTGCGATGGGAAATGTTAAAACTACAGTTTGTGAGCCGAACCAACACTTCATCTACCTCTACTTAATATTTTATTGAGGATGAAGGGAGATGAAGGTAATACTCTCGTACATAACATATTTTAATCATAATATTATTTCTGAGCTTTACGTAAAAATCGATTGAAGTTGATTAAATTTCTTCTTCATCATAAGCAATCAAGGCCAAAGACCATACAGTATACAGTACTCTTCTATGTGGTCCACTTTGGCTTCATTTTCCAACTGGTTAGTATTTTAAAATTATTAATAAGCCTATTATTTTCTTCTTCTTGTATCTTGTAAGCCCATGTTTCCCTTAACAGAGATTTAGGCGCTCTCCCCCTACAGGGAAGAATTTCAACCATACTAATTTAGTTACACTTGTTTTCGTATAGATGTAATTTGAGTGGTCCGTGGTCAGCGTTCCGCCTCATACTGACATCTAGGAAACCAAGGTAGTACTAGGACGGGAAAATTCGGCAAATTTTGCTTAGAGACCTTTTGTTTAGGCTTAAGGATCTTTTACGAGCCTGAAAATCTTCAGACTCGGGACCCACGGCTTAAAGTCCCTCCCGGAGGACTTGCTCCTTGGATTTTTCCGTCCTAAAAAATCAATCAAACATGGCCGGGTTTGAACCCGCGACCCTCGGGACCAGAGGCAAGGAGCATAACCACTAGTCCACCGCGGCCTATTATTTTAATATTTTAAATATAATAGATGATATGAAGTATATGATAAACTAATCGAAGAATATAAAAAATGGGGACTGAATATAAATTTACAGAAAACAGAATATATGTGTTTGGGAAAGGATGTGGATGACCTCATACTCGAAACAGGGAAAATAAACAAATGTGAATTTTTTTAATATCTTGGGTCAATAATTACAAGTTTAGGTACCTGTGAGAGAGATGTACAAACTAAAATTGCAATGGCAAAAAATGCACCTAAGACATTACATGGAATAATTTGGAATAAAAACATTAAAAAGGAAACTAAAATGAAGATTTATAAGAGCATAATACAGAATATTTTATCATATGGAAGTGAAACTTGGCCTTTGACGGAATTACAAATGAATAAAATTAGAACAGTTGAATTTGATTATTTTAGAAGAAGCCTACAAAAAAGAAGACAGGATAAAATAATAAATGAATTCCTTTGGAGAGAAATGAATGTCACCACGTCTGTTGTTAAGAGGATTGAAAATCAAACGCTTAAATGGTATGGCCATGTATAGAGAATGGAAAATGAAAGATGGCCAAAATATATATACCCGTGGTCACCCCTTGAAGAAATAAACGTGGCAGACCAAGATGGAAATGGAAAACCTACGTCAGAACTATAATGGATGATAGGAATTTGGAAGAAGGAGATTGGCATGTTAGAAATAAATGGAAACTGAAGACGGCAAACCTATAAGTGAGGAAAAGCCGAAGAAGAAGAAGAAATTATAATAGTATTTTAATATTTAGTAATTGGGAATGTAGAAGACTAAAAAACAGTGAGGTACACGTTCTTTGCGAGAAATCTGATATAATAACAAGAGTTAAATATCATAGACTACGATGGGCAGGACATATGGCACGAATGGGGAATGAAAAAGAGGCATAAAAAGTCCTTTTAGAAGAACCGGAGAGAAGGCAACCAATAGGCATACAAATAATGAGGTGGGAGAATAACATTAACCATGATTTGAGGGAAGTAGATTATACGGGGTATGATTGAAAAACATTAGTTGAGGATAGAGATATGTGGAGAGTTTATATCCGCAGGAGTTAAGAAGAGTTACCGGTAAATCTTGTAGACTGCGTTAGGCAGGACATATGTGACGAATGGGGAATGAAAGAGGGGCATGGAAACGCATTGTAGAAGACCAGAGAGATAGCGCCTAATAGGCAAGCATAGAATGAAGTGGTAGAATAACATTTACAATGATTTGAGGGAAGTAGATTATACAGGGTATGATTGAAAAACATTAGCTCAGTATAGAGATGTATGGAGAGGTTATATCCGGAGGAGCGTGAACCTAGGGATTCTATAATGTGAGTTAGTTAGGCCTAGGATCTTCTAAGAATTGTCTTTTCCCATGTGACAATAATAAATTAATCTTTTTTCTTTCACAATTTCTCTTCATGCAGTTTTTTTATTCGGTATTTTTGAGCATATTGTACCTCTCATTGAGTCAGTGATTCTCCCTTAAAGATTTAATTACGCTCCACGTCTGGGGAGGGGCGGGGTTTGCCACATGAAGAAGGTTGAGCTATAACCCATCAACGTTGATGACACGCGCGCTGTGGCATCATGCTGTAACGTTTGACCATCTGCATAATGCGAGAGAATTAAAAGAGAAAAATCACTGCAACACGTAGAAGGTCGTTAGGGAGAAGAGATCATCTACACGTGACGCTCCCTGACTCCTCCACAACGTCGCGTCGGACGCTCTCTAACTAATTGTCCGTTGGTGTGCGAATAGTAGCCACATAATGGAGGAAGAGAGGCAATTGTCGACCGCAAAGGAAGGAAAGGATATTTTAATGAAGTTATTTCTAAAAAGGAAATGAGTGCGAGGAATTTAGTTGCCGTCTTCTTTATACAGTAGTATTTCAACCAGTTGACTTACGTAACAGAGAAATTTGTTCTCGTTTCAACAAATGAATAACCTACCGTTATTCTTTTATTCTTCTATTATCCTAATTCCGAGTTAAGTTCCAGTTGTACTGTAAACAAACTTGCATAAGATATTATTCCGCCGACTCCTCCTAGAAGGAGTAATATCTTATGCAAGCTTCTTTACAGTACAACTGGAACTTAGTCAAATATTGGAAGATTCTCTAGTGAAGTTTGAGCCTTTGGCATGGGTTCCCTGAAGTAGTCCCCGCCCGTAGAACCAAATGGGGGACTATTTGACCTCCGGAAAATTTTACCCAGTTGAACCCATGTCCGCATTTCTTGACGGTTGTATTTTTACGGCGAAAGATCGTCACTCTTTCGACCAAGGTACTTTTTTCGTCTGGCTTATCACCTTCGACCAGTCCGGCATGGGTAACCCTATCGGCAGCAATGCTACCGCCGGCATAGCTCACAGGATCATTTTAAGCACGCAATCCACTCCACCACAACGTAAATTAATAAATGGCAAGACGTAGAAACTTGGGTAAATTTCTGGACAAAACGCGGAAAATAAGAACAACACTCATTCATGAATAAATACATGTTATCAAAATGCAATACCATTAATTCTTAATAATTCTACATAACTTAATTAATGTATAGTGTTATTGTATTATTATATAATTGTAATATTATTGTGTTTTTCTTTATGTAATTGTAATACTATTGTTTCCTTTTTTTATATTATTACCAAACATCAACTTATTGTAACGGACTGTCAACAGCACGTACGGCTTACTGCCCGTGAGATCCATATTTGTAAATAACATTGTACCTTACTTTTAGTATAATAAAGTCCTATTACTATTATTACTTTTCAAATAGCATGCCGAAAATAAAACATATTTTGAACGTCTTCGTGATTTTAATATTCAGATAAGTTTTTTAAACAAATATCCATTTTAATTGAGAAAGACGAAAATATAAAGATATTCATATTATTTAAAAAATGTAATACATAACCTCAATTGTGTTAATCCATTCGTTTCAGGTTTAAACGCTCAATGGATTTTCCCAGAAACCGAATTTAAGTTACCGTAAATTATATTGTCTATTTTCAGACATTCAAAACAAACAAAAGATAACGGTACTTGAGATCACAATAAAGGTGAAGACAAAAACACATTCCTATACTATTCATAAATGTTGACAAAATATTACCCTGTCAAGAGATGTAAAAAATATTGCAAAATATATAACAGCAGAATTAAGCGAGTGTACCTCGTCTTCTGAGTTGAAGGTCATTTAACGACGGCGAGTCTACCTCGTCTTTTGAGGCGAATGGGCTAACAAAGAATTTTAAAAATATCGATAACTGGAAGTTAGCTTGGGAAGAGGTAAGTTAATCCATGCACTGAATCAGCATTAGTAAAAAGGGCTTCATGATATTCAAATGTTTGAAGAAATACGAAACCCTTAACACTCTTGGCTAAACACTAATTTCTCATGCTAATTATTTAAGTGTGTCGGACCGCAGTGAAAACAGAATCATGTAAAAATGCAAGTAATTAGCGGTATTATATTATGATACATCATAATAATGATATAATTAGACACTATTTAAGTAATTTATACTCGTTCGTTTTTCTATTGTTTTATAAAAATTATTAAATAAATTAAATCGTGTATCATATGATACATTGTCTTTTGATGGTTAAATACAGAAAATGAAAATAATAAATTTGAGAATTTTGGGATCCCTGGAAATAAAAAAAAAATTGAAAACTGCCAAATACGTGAAACTAATAAAATGATAAGCATTAGTCACAGATAGATTGCATTATGCATTGTTAACATATCATTCACTTTAGTATTATATTATTATTAAGGTAAACGCACCGGTAATTGACACTGCATTAACAAATTGACACTTCCACACTGAAATTTAATAAATAACGTTCCACGGGTAGTGCACAGTTGGACTAAGAGTGATGGCGTAGACCACATCCTCTAGGAACATTCAAAGATTTTGGCAAGTTTGTTTTTAAACGAGAACGCACCCAGTATGAACAATCCTATCTACAAAACCATTCAACATCTGGATAGTAGCTTTAGAGTAACGTATAACCTTGTGCTGAAGATGGGGCTGGTCCCGAAAGACCTACAATGTTTAAATAGTTTTAACAGTTGAGGTGACTGAATAAAGGGTACCTAATTTTATATCATGATTTTTAATGCTCTGTCACTTCAACAGAATTTTACCGTGAAATGTATTAGTATGAAAGAAATAGGTCGCGTAAATTTCTGCTAGCGAAAGGATTATACCTGGCAAATTAATTAAACTTTTTTTTATTATTAAGCTTGAATTTTCTTTATTACATTATGGATATTAAACGTTACATCAGTCTTTAGCTTTAATTAAGATCCGCTCTTTTCAAGACATCTCCAGTAAATATCAGTAAGAACAGGGTTTATGCTGCAAGTAAATTATTGCTGATCATCTTTCCAATTAAGACTACTCCATCTTCGTTCACTGCATTTACTTAAGAATCTATAATAATGTATATTACATTCCATCGTATGCAGTTAAGTTCTCGTAAAGTTTACTTCTAAAAAAAAGGAGACAGCTATGAAGTGACTTCAAATAACTTTTGATTAAAAACTTGAATTCTTATCCTAATTATCTTTCATTATTAGGATTTTAGGGGATTCTATACCACCATGCAGCCTATATATGTTCAAATAAAAAACGAAAAAGCTCACAGTTTATTGTTGCAGTATGTGAATACTTACCTGAGAGATTGATTTTTTTCGTAAAAAGTAATAATTTACTATGTAAAATATGTCATTGCTCAGACAATGTACCCAACTTATCATAAAAACTCGCTAACAAGTGAACGCAAAACTAACCTGGTGTAATATCTCGCCCATTTTTTTCACTATAACTTGCCCAAACTATCACTAACTCGCCCATTTCTCACCCTGACTTGCCCACTATTGTAAGTGGACTCCTGGGATAGAATCCCCTTACATGAGAGTAAAGATGTTGGTAATTGACTATAAAGAGACATTAGTGTCATTATTTTTATATATACACATACAGGGTGTAACAGGACCTCACCGACAAAATAATAGGGATGATAGGCCATGCAGAGAGGATCATTTTTTGTGAAGAAATAAATAGTCGCAATCGCGTCGTTTATGAGTTATGCGCACATGAAGGTGTTCACCCGTAAGGGTCGGAATTCAATCCAAACAATTGTACACGTATTAATTTATTGAAAAATACATGTTTTTACACTAATTGTTCAAACGATAAATGTTTTGACGACGTCAAAAAGAATCCTGCCATGGTCGGCCGTGCTGGCCGATCGTTGCTGCGACGATTTATTGTGGAAACATGTATTTTTCAATAAAATGATACGTGTACAATTGTTTGTATTCAATTCCGACCCTTACGGGTGAACACCTTCATCTGCGCATAACTCATAAACGACGTGTTTGCGACTATATGTTCCTTCACAAAAAATGATCCTCTCTGCATGGCCTTCTTCCCATCATTTTGTCGATGAGGTCCTGTTACATCCTGCACATATAGTCTTAATACAAATTTTAATAACTCCAGGTAATTAATATCAGCAATATAGGGTAATTTTTTGATTAAGAGTCACTTTGTACCACTCTTCACAGTCGAATTTTCTTAACAACTTGTATTCCAGGTACAGCAAAAGAGAAGTGTGATTGTTTTACGGTAGGTTTAAACAGAAAAGATCTGGTTATTTAATATTCAAACAATAGATGATCATTTTGTGAACTTGTTCTAAAAGAACGAATCGAGATATTCGTGCATTCCTTTGCAGTTTAACTTACCTGTAACATATTTGATTTGTGTCATGAGAGCTGCCCACTGAGATACGTCCCTCATAGGGACATGGATGCTCCAGTAGCGAGGTATTTTGACCTAGCTAATTTATACACGAGCCGCCATATCTCGGGCTCTGAAGTTTAGGTTATACGTGGGCTAAATGGAGAATTCGCCCTCTACTGCCAATAAGGATATGGTTATAGTGAAAGTATATGTCTGCCACAACCAATCACTGCTCTTGACGCAGCTATAGCGCGATAGTAAGGCTTGACATTGCTGCGATGTTGTCAGCTGTATGTATACTAACCGCATAAATAGAGCAGCCACTCCCACTTAATATCCATACCGGCAACACTGTCGTGAAAACGCCAAGGCCGGAGAATCAGTGGCTGCAGTATAGTTTAGTTTTGTTACCTACATACTCGGCGCTTTCCCTTTGGTTTTCCTACTAGTTTCCATGTCCCTCTTTCATTCCCCACTCGTACCACACGTCCTGTCCATTGCTGCCTATGAGACCTAACAGTATTATTAGGCTATATCTAGTTTTCCGTAAAGATCATTGTTTACTGTTATTTAGTTTTCGCCTGTCATTTCATCTCTCTTCCGTCCGAACCACTGTAATGTTTTCTCATGTATTATTTATACTTATCTTTTTTCTTTGTTAATTCATTTCTACATTTTTTATTCTCTCTTTCCTTAAACTTCCTTACCGCTCTTGCAAATAAGTCCAATTCATTGGCTGTCAGCAATTCTCCTTCCTGGTGCCTATTTGTCTAAGTTTCCTCCCCATTTAGCGTCACATTCTTCAGTAATGTTTTATAAGTATTTTTTTTTATAAATTCTAGAGTGTTTAATGTATTTAATTCAGACATTTGGACTAAACAACAATTAAAAAAAACTCTTTGGGAAATAACAAAAATTGTACTGTATTGTTTTGAATTACAATTTAATTTTCACTGTACATCATATTTTGAGAAATAGGAAGCAGCGCCTTCTTTATGATTATCATCAGGTACCTATATGAAGGTCAAAGTTCACCAAGATCCAGGGACCGACTATTTTGATCAGGGTTTTCTATGCGGTTTCTCCTGGTACAAGAAAAAAAACACGAAATAGACAATAAAATAGCGCCAATATTAATTTAACACCCAAAGTTATGACTATCGGGGCAAATGCGCTCAAGCCTTGGTAGTCGAAATTCCACTCTCTTCACAAGAGGAACCGAAAAAGAAATATATTACTGGAATACATGTTATTCCAGTCGTAGGCTAATTAGTTACATCTTTGTAGACCTAAAACCTCCTGGAGCCAGGGAATATATTTATACATGAAGGAAAAAACATCTACAGCCAGGAGATTGGATGGGCCGACAAAATTGGCTATTAGGAATCGGACGATGTCAAAGACATTAATCAACCGATTATCTATTTATATTTGTAATATTTAAATCATTAGAATAAAACGTAAAACCTAACCATGAAGGCTAACCCTATATGCATGTAGGACGATCAATGTTTAAAATTAAGGTCCGATTTAGTTAGCGAATCAAATATAGCATAATTATAGGTCTAATTTTGTTGTATTTGTGTGGTTTTCAGATCCTCCTGAAATCACGGTGCGCCCTGAAGATCAGCAAGTGAAGAACGGAGGTATCGCTGCATTTTACTGCCAAGCGAGAGGCGATCCCGCGCCTGTAATTCAGTGGCGTAAGAACGGCAAGAGAGTTTCCCCGACACAATCCCGTTACCTAGTACACGAATACCCTATGGGAGGCGCTCTACTTCGCATCGAACCTGTTCGTGCTCAGCGAGACGAGGCTCAGTACGAATGTGTTGCAGAAAATGGTGTTGGAGACGCTGTATCCGCCGACGCCATGTTGACTGTCTACGACAGTGAGTACCTTAATATGTTTATTTCATTCTCTAAGGTTACCAGATCTCTGATAATACAAAGTCAATAATGACTAATTGGTTAAAATTAATAGAACAAGTTATACGATAGGCCTATAACTTGTAAAATGCATGATAGGTTTCCGTTGAGGTATTAGTTCACAGTAATATAATGTACGGTTAAAAACTATAAAATAGTTACCTTGTAGGTCCGTCTCCTCAACTTAAGTTCTTTTAAAACTCTGTAGGTCTTTCGGGACTAGTCCCATCATCAGCAGAATGCATTAGGTCCGTTCTTGTTGACCCTTGTTGAAGCACTGACTTGGTTGGTAGTATTTCAGTGCTTCAACAAGGGTCAACAAGAACGGACCTAATGCATTCTGCTGATGATGGGACTAGTCCCGAAAGGCCTACAGAGTTTTAAGAGAACTTAAGTTGAGGAGACGGACCTACAAGGTAACTATTTTATAGTTTTTAACCTACATTATATTGCTAAGATTTAATTTGCTTATTTGCGAAATATCATACACAACGAAAACAGATATAAATAACTAAATAAGTTTAAATATATAATAGGAACACTAAAAAGAACTTTAAAAAATAAAGCCAGAAAATACTCTATAATGAAATTATACAAGACAATACCACTTCCTATTATTACTTATGGATCCGAAACATGGACAGTGACAACGCAACAATCAGCCAGAATACAAGCTGCTGAAATGAAATTACTCACACGAATAGCAGGATATCAAAGAACAGACAAAAAACACAACACAGGAATAAGACAGCAATAAAATTAAACACAACAATACAGAACAAACTGGAAAGAACACTTGGGAAGGATGGCTGACAACAGAATACCAAAGCAGCATATAACTATTCACCAAGAAGAAGAAGAAATTTGGGAAGACCAAAGATATGATAGAAAGAGCAGCAATTTGGAGCCGGAACAGGCTAGCAAAAAGCCTAAACCGTGACGAAGAAGAAGAAGAATTAATATTCTTGAATAAATTGAAATTTTAAAATAAGTCTACATAACGGGGACACATCCACCGATCTGAACCGTTTATACTGAATTTTAACCGACAACCGTTTAGCACCTTTTGAGAAACTGATGATAGAACCTGTTCCGAAAGGCCTATAAAGTGTTTCAACCTAAAATTTACGAAGTTCAGGAAGACTAAGATCTCAGGTGCATATTTTATTATTTAACTTTTTGTAAGTGATTTGCTCTTATAAATCAAGTCCTCTTTCATTCATTCATATTATTTAATGTTATTAATAATAATAATATGTTTAATTTATTCTGGCTGAATTAAAGCCAGAAGAACTTCTCTTCCACTCAACGAGCACAAATATACAGGTACATATTTACAGTATAAATTATATATATACAGTATGTAATTATAGTGGAACGTTAAAAAAATGCATGTAAATTTCATGTACATACAACATTTTGTACGATAAACATACTAATTAATAATAATAATAATAATAATAATAATAATAATAATAATAACTGTTTATACTGGCAGAGTATTAAGACCATGTGATCTTCTGATCAACTTACCATTTTATCACTGAAAAGATGAATTTTCAGACATAAGTTCCTCACTAAACTGTATTTACTAACAATTCTCTACAACCTCCAGAAGAGTGTAGTATAGGCCTATTAGAAATTCTGAATTCCTTATAATATTTCAAGAACTATAAATTGAATGGTATAATGCATTTTAAATTGGATAATGAACCTTCCTAATAATAGAAAAAATCCTGGATGGTAGAAGTTGGCCTATTTATATTGGCGTATTCAAGGAGATCTGATAACCTTATGTTGCAGCATGTTAGATGTAAACATTGTACTGGATGTTAAATACGTATTTATTATGCAGACTTTTTATTTTCAGATTTATAGATAAAATCAAATTTTAGCGAACTGCATCATTTCATCTAAAAAAAACTACTTTGCATAAACCAGACAAGGGTAATTTTTTTCTGGGAAATCTTGAATAATTAGAAACGAAATATATTATTCTCTTTTTTTGTTTAGTTGTGTTCTTATCTAAACATATTTTTTGGCTACTTACATAATTTGTACTTTATGAATTGTGTCATCTGCGAAGAATGTTGCAGTATGTCATTCTGACCTTTTCTTGTAATGTAATACAAATTAGTGTATATAACACGCTGTTTGGAGAATCGTGAATTATTTAAAATAGTAGGGCCTATATTTGAATAATAGTAGGTTATATTGCGATGCAAGTGCTTTAAGTGATTTATTTATGAATCGAAGGAAAGTTTCAAAAGACGAAACGTGATCGAGTTTTTTTTTATATAATTCGGAGAATCTGTGATATAGGCTATTTAACACATTGTATTGTAAATTAGTACTTGGAAGACGATGGATAATATGTATTCATAATGTTATGATATTTTCCATTAGTGATTAATTGAAAGAAGTATGTTATTTGCCTTTAGTGTGCAAAATGCACTAAATACAATATTATTTGCAAGCTATAAGTTAGAATAGCAAAATTATTTATAATTATTAATATTTTATAAATTATTAATACAATTATTAGGAGATCTCGATATGGTTGGTTGGTTTGTTTGTTGGTATCTAATGTGCTGCATTTAACGCTGCAGTCATTAGCAGTCTTGCTCTCCATTAGTTCGAAGTTTTGGAAGTTTCCTATTTGACGGCTGCACAGTGGAAATCTCGAAATTCCACACATAGGCTTTAACCGTTTCAGACGGAATGGATATATTAGTAGAATGCCAAATAATAGAAAGGTGAAACAAATCTTCTGTTCACAACCTCAAGGAATCAGATTAAGAGGAAGACCTAATTGTGTGCGCCAGGATCTTAAAAAAAAAGGGTCAAATAAACCATTGGGAAAGGCTTTCTGTGGATAGGGATGTCTGGAGGAGGCTCACTGAGGAGGCAAGTGTCATTATAGGGCTGTAGTGTCATTTAAGAAGAAGAAAAAAAAGAAGAATAGCAGAAACAGAAAATTATGTACAAATAGCGGCACATATATTGTATAATGTAACCCAAGAATATAATTTGAAAATATTAATAAATACATCTAAAATCATGGCATTTTATGGTAAATAAGATGTGCGGTCAAATATTATAATTGTATTCAGTCGCTGTTGTGTGTGTGTGTGTTTTGTTTTATCATTCAAAATATAAATAAATTAGTGGCCAAGACGAAGTATAAACTGTAATGGTGAAATTCATCTAACATATATGGTTGCATTATTTTTTATTATTAATTGAGAATTTTCCTCTCATTGAGGGTTTTCTCCAGCCAATCTTAATAATTAACATGAGTTTTAAAAAATACATAAATGACTACGCACTTATAGACTATCAGTTTGTAACAAACATTCACAAATTTCCTTTAATTAAAGTTCTCCTTCGTTCTGAATCCTCTGTGTCTTCATCCGTTACACCAAATTTCCTCGTTGATTGTTGAATGTTATTCTTTTCAGGTTGTTGTTGGTCTTCCTTTTTTGATCCTTTTTTCAATTTTTCATGTATGGACGCCTTTGGTAGTCTTCTATCCTGCTAGATCGGAGAAGAAGTGACTGCTAGCGTCATGTTGGCCTATGTGATAACACATGTTACCACTATGACCAGCTATCAACATATTTGCTTACATATAATGGCATCTACATTAGTGGGCAAGTTGGGGTGAGAAAATTGGGAGTTAATTTAAGATGGGCAATTAGTGTTATGATGAAAGTTAAAAATTAAATTGTACCTGTTGGTAGGTGCCATCGTTCTCAACTTTGTTAAAATATTGTATATTAAATTAACTGGAGCGCTTTCGGAAGTTATCTTCCATCTTCTGCAGGTTGAGCTACCGCTACTCGTTGTTGTTGTGTACGGTGATGTATACTCCAACTGTTTGTAGCAGCAACTGTTAGTTTGAGCAAAATAGGATGAGAAAATTCTTCTTACGTGTCCATACCATATTAGCCTTCTGTGTTCAATCTCATCCATTAAAACTTCTTTCTGCAACCATCCATTTTCTAATGTATGTATTTCTAATTATTTCCAGTCGAGTTTTTCTGACAGCTCTCCTCCAAAAATCCATTTCAACTACACTTATTCTGTTGGCATGTTGTTGTGTCATTGTCGAAACTTCCGATCCATATAACATTATACTTTTTAGAATACTACTCCAAGAGCGATAGGCCTAGAAGGCCCTTGATTTACCACATGCCTGCTAGCCTCACATCCACATGTGTTAATCACAGAGGTAGACGATCATGTAGCCAGAGTAGGGGTGGCATGTGGTTAGCATGTAGGGTCTCCCAGCCGGTATAGCTGGTTTCTCAACCTGGACTTTCTAGTATGGACTTATAAATTAGTTGTTTTGTTTTGTTCTGTTAATGCTGTTTTATGAAGATATTAGAAGTTTAAGGCGGTTATAAATCTACTGATCTGGAGCTTGAAAAGAAGAAAACAGTTAAGTAATAGAGTTGGTAGATATAAATACTGGATAATTGACTTATGTTAAACATGGCCGGAAAGACATGAAAATGCACTATTTCGCAAAAAATAAGTTAACGACTTAATAGTTTCATGATCAATTGAGTTGTTTACTTGATAAAAATCCATTACTTCTTCTTCTTCTTCCTTCCAAGTATTAGGCCAAGGCCTGTTACGATCCTATAGACAATTTTCCCTCCAGCTTCTTCCGGAAAATTCTCGTATAAGACTGGAAAGCATAATAATAGTCCCTTCGATTGGTTGCTGGCCAAAGGAAGGCAAGACCAGTGATGGGGCTGCGATCTTATAGCCTCTGGTCAGGCTTTTCGGAGAAGAAAAGAAAATAAAGGAAAGCAGAAATGGAAGAAAGGAAATACTCCCTAGCCCTCGGATGCCCTAATAGCGTCGGGGTCGAAAAAACAAGAGTTAACCAAGAGAGGTTAGATAGTAAAGTTAAAAGAGTGCAAAACACAAGTAAGTGGAAGAAATGTTTTGCTCGGCTTGGGCACCTTATGGTCGCCATCCACATATCTTATTTAATTAAATAACAATAAAACTTAGTTTTATTTCATTTTCATATTTATTAAGGTATAATTTAGTTACAGCGGTTTCGGTACATTGTACTTTCTTCAGACATGTTAACAAATTATGAATTGTGTTATTATATATTTATTATTATTTACTTAAATAATAGTTTCTTGTCTTAAATTCATTTATTTTTACTTAATAATTTTAATTTGTTTTCTGTTTAAAAATGTAAAGTTTACAATGCCCATTAACGTTGTCAAGAATGTAAAAATGCCATTCCTATTTTTTATTTATTGCGGCATGTTCCATTACAATAGGTGCGATACTACATGCCTTATAACATAACATATTATATACATAGCTAATATATCTAACATTAGTTATTTTTTAATCTTATATACACTTTATTATTATTGATTTCGTACATCTCAATGATGGATAAATCATATTTGAAGAGAAAAATTATACGCTCAGACCGGGACTTGAACCCGGGACCCTTGGTTCTCTAGACCAAGTGCTCTACCAACTGAGCTACCTGAGCAAGTACCGATCTAAACGCAAATCTTTCTCTATATACATTGTAATTCCCGTCCACGAAATGCTATGAAGCCATGCTTCTATCTTGCAAATAGCGGCTCCTTTATTAAGAAGACATATTTGGGAATTATACATTACAGCCAGTACGGCTTTTTCCATGTTATTATCATTGATTTCGTACACTTGTTTATTGGTTAATATTTGTCTTTTGTTGATATTGTCTTTGTTTCTTTTCAATTCGTGCGTTAACAAAAATAAATGTTTTCCGCTGTACAGACCACTTACGTTGCATTAACTGGAAAGAGTATAGTGTAGGCTGTATCTCAAACTCCCATGTGCGCTGTTGGAAGCGTAATATCATACAAATATACAGTAAACAAGTGAACCGAACAACAATCACTGCTACCTGTGGGAATTGCTGTAACCAGCGTTATCGGAAATATACCAAAATGGAATTTCCTTTAAGTTAGAGTCACAGTGCCTACACTTACCGGAACTATTTTGCTGGATGTACTATAGAATTTAACTTTAAACACTAGTTGTATCAGATCTGATAAAATCAATAATACATTTTCGTTGAGGTAAATAGTCACAAAATAAAATATTAAAATTGATACCTGGCAGGTGCCATCGTCCTCAGCTAGTTCTTTTTTTTTTTTTTACCTGAAAGAACTATACTGAAAACAACTGTATTTGGAAAGACACAAAAAATATATATTGATAAAACATTGGTGGAATCTGTTGCAATATGTGGAAGTTTGGTATGGACAAGTAATACAAGAATAGACAAATAGCTCTAGAAATGGATTATTTACGCAGAAGTTCTAGAAAGTGAAAGTTAGAACATATCACAAATAAGACAATTAGAAACATGATGGAAGCAGAAGAAAAAATATAATTGAAATAATTGAGGAGAAAGAATAAAAAAGGTTAGGGCATATTTTAAGAATGGAAGATGAGCGATGGCCGAAATAACCATATCAATGGCAACCGGCCAGAGAAAAGAGAAAAGGGAGACCAAAGTTGACATGAAAGCAAGCAAGATGGCATTGAAGATGCCCAAGATCGTAAGCTTTGGAGGTTTGGCACGGGAAGACAGCATAACCTGTAAAAACCGAATATAGATAGATAGGTAGATAGATAGATAGGTAGATAGATAGATAGATAGACAGACAGACATATAGATAGATAGATAGATAGATAGATAGATAGATTTAAGAACTGTAAAAGATCTTTTTTTTTATTAACCTAGTTTAGGACGACGGCATCTGCCAGGAATTTATTTCAATATTTTACTTTGCCACTAGTTACAATGAAGTACTGATTTATACGATATGACAAAATTATAATTTAAAGCTATGTAACAACCCCATTGACACTATCGAATCCGTAGATTCACGGCCGCGTGGACATAATGCATGGATAGCTCCATGCATCCTTGGTCTGAACTAATTTTTTCTGATCATCTCCTGTATAATCTACTTCCCTCAAATCATGGTTAATGTTATTCTCCCACCTCATTCTTGGTCTACTACTGGACGCTTTCCCTCCGATTTTCCTAATAGGAGTTTCCAAGCCCTTCTTTCATTCCCCATTCATTCCACATGACCTGCCCGTCGCAGTCTTCGTGACTTAACTGTTGTTATTATATCTGGTTTCCCATAAATATCATATAGCTCACTGTTACGTACATGTAGTCTTCTCCATTCGCCTAATTCATCTCTCTTTGGTACAATTTTTTCATAAGAACTTTATTCTCTTTCTTCTTCTTCTTCCTTCCAAGTATTAGGCCAAGGCCTGTTACGATCCTATAGAAAATTTTCCCTCCAGCGTTTCATAGGACGGCCCAGTGATCTTCATCCTCTTGGTATATAATTATAACAACTTTATTCTCAAATACTTGTAATATATTCTCCTCCCTTAAAGTAAGAGTCCTTCCTTCACATCCAATATTTGCTCTTCCCTTAAAGCAAGAGTCCATGCTTCGCATCCATATAATATAACTGGGAGAATAACAGTTTTATATATTTCAGCTTAACATTTTTTTAGAGTAGTTGGGACAATAGTCTTTGTAATATATAATAGCATGATTTTTTTTAGAATTGGTCTATGTTTAATTTCTTGTGGATCTCATTCATATTTGTAATTATTGTTCCTAGGTATTTGAATTCAGCTACTTTTTCAAAAATTTCCCTCATTTGTCAAGAACTATCTATTTCGATTATATACCTAATGTATTTATATGTATGGACCAAAGAGAGATGAACAGACAGGTGAATGTAGAAGACTTCATAACAGTGAACTACATGGTCTTTATAGGAAGCCAGGTATAATAAGAACAGTTAAGTCTCGTAGACTGCGATGGACAGGACATGTGGCACGAATGGGAATGAAAAACGTGCATGGAAGCTTCTTGTAGGAAAACCAGAATGAAGACCAAGAATGAGGTGGTAGAATAACATTAACTATGATTTGAGGGAAGTAGATTATACAGGGAATGATTGAAAAACATTAGTTCAGGGTTTGATAGTGCCAGTGAATTAGTTACTTAGTTAGTTAGTTAGTTAGAACATATATCATATTTAGTTTTAGTGATATTTACTTTCAGTTCCAATTTCTTAGTGTTATTCAATAAAGTGTGCATATTGGCCCTAAGTATCTCCTCGCTATCGGCTAATAATATATCATCTGGCACACATATTAGACCTATATGCTATAAAACCAAACTATTTGCCTCGCAAAAAATCGGATGATGGAATAGGAATTGAAAAAAGTTGCACTTACTCTTTCAGATATTCATCCTCTGTTGGCCGAGTGTTGGTGGAATTTTCCAGATAATGTGTAGCATTATTATGCAAACTTGAATGTTATTGTGGCAGGAAGTAAATTAAACTCGCACAAATCTTAATTTCCTTATATTCTATGTCCGCGCAATTGAATTGCAAATTGGTTTCTATAGGAAGTTACTCTTCTCTAACGAAATATAATATTAATATGATAATCAAGATAGTGCGGATTGTTTTGGTAGAAGAAACTCAATCCTTTCCTCCATAGCTTTGAGAATATTACTTTAAATTTATGCTGAATTTTATTTAACATAAAACTTTTTTTCGCCACTGTATCTAACCAAATTGCTTCAAGGGAGATAAAAGTTGCATGTGGTTGTCCCTAACTTTTTTTTTTAAGGTTGGAAACGATATTAAACTGAACTTGAGAATTTGGTGGGAGAATACACATTAAAATACCACGGTTGGTGTAACTTGCAAAAGCAACAAACAGTTTTGTGTGCTATATTCGATATTGGATTTTGCTCCAGGTTGTACACGAAAGTGAGAAGGTAGTACCGTTCGTTGTTTACATAAAAGCTTGCTGTAGAAGCCAATCATTAAGTCAGGTTGTATTATTTTGACTAATTCGATAAGAGAGTGATTAGCACAGCCCTGATTGTTATTTTCTCCTTCTTCGTTTTCTTTTCATAGTTTACACCGAATGGCATGTTCCTGCCTCATTCCATCTCTGTCTTGGTCGCCCATGATCTTGTCGTCCTCTTGGTTTATATGACATATTTTTCTCTTTGGTATTCTTCCAACGTTAAACTGAAAATATATATAACTATTATTCTCATCATCATCACTCCAGGGATTAGGCAATTGCCCGTTCCGACTTCATAATACATCAGCCCAACGTCTTCTAGGTCTTCCAACATCACGTCTTCCTCTTGCTTGATAATTTCTTGCTAATAATGGATATCTCTCCTTACTCATTCCATCCATGTGATCAATCCATTTCTGTCTGTAATTCGTGACTTTATCCAATAAAGGCTGTACTAGTTAGTTTCTTGATATTTATTTTATCTACTTTTGTATATCCCAATAATGATCTAAAAATCTAATTTGTGACGCCAGAATACGAGTATAATACTTTTTCCTTATTGTCCAGGACTCCCTGCGATATGTTAAAGCCGGCACTGCCATTACTTTATAGAACTTCAATTTAGTGTATGATCGTGTTGTTTTGAGCGTTCTTTTAATTTTTCCACACAAGATTTGACATTTATTTAATGCATTTGTTATATCTAAACCCAAATCATAAGTAACATCACAACCCAAATTATTAAAACGTTGCATTTGTTGCAGATACTTATCATAAATAATGCAACGAGTGATTTCCAAATTATCGATAAATTCACGACCCACGAAGTGAGGAGTGAATTTATCTAGAAAATGTGGAAATCAAGAATGACATTTGTTAGGACTATTTAACGAATACAATTAAGCTGTTTACTCACAAATCATTATTTAAATATAGTTATTTTAAAATATTTATTTATTTAATGTAAACGGCGATGTTTGAAAACAAAGAGAAGCGATGATTGAAAACAAATGAGAAATGATGTTATGCTTGTTCATCACTGCAACCAGATCATATTATTTATTGTCAAAGGATCGCAATATTGTAAGAATGCACCCTAGAGGAGAAATTTATAACCACCATCATACTGTATATAATTAATTTCTGATGTCCTATGATGTAAATATGTCAATTATATTTTTCTGCAACGTTATTTCCTGGGAAATAATTCGTTTAAGAACGTGCCAACAGTGGTTTCTTTTTTGTGATATCATCAAACGCTACAAATGTTTTTATATTATCTTCCGCAAGCACCATCAGCTGACATTCGTGCACTATATCTACAATGGTAGCCATATTTTTTACAGGTCTAGTCACTGCAAATTAATGCTTGACCTATTCGGAATATTAAAAAGGAGGAGCTTTCTTTAATATGACTATTTAACTCATGCCCCAAATGGGAGTCAATGACCAATCACGTTTCAATGATTTCTGTTTTACAACCAATCAGAGTCGTGTTTCACCAAATATTTATCAGTGTTATAATTACCATATTAAAGAAAGCTCCTCCTTACAATATTGCGTTCCTTTGGCAATGAATAGTATGATCTGGTTGCAGTGATAAACAAAAAAGCAGTAGAAGCGTACCTATCGTTTCTCATTTGTTTTCAAACATCGCCGTTTACATTAAATATATAAATATTTTAAAATAACTATAGTTAAATAATGATTTGTGAGTAAACAGCTTAATTTTATTCGTTAAATAGTCCTAACAAATGCCACTCTTGATTTCCAAATTCTCTAGATAAATTCACTCCTCACTTCGTGAGTCGTGAATTTATCGATAATTTGGAAATCACTCGTGGCATTACTTATGATAAACTTGTTTGATAAATTCCAGGTGAAACACGACTGTGATTGGTTGTAAATCAAAATTCATTGAAACGCGATTGGTCATTGACTCCCATTTGGGGCATTTAATATAATTTTTGTTCTTGCTGGTATTTACCGTCGAATATCATGATCTTACAAGGGAACTGTCTACCATTGCATGTCAGAACCAATTGCATGTGGACCAACCATTGCATGTGGACCAATTTTGATGAAATTTTTTGTGTGTGTTTGAGTGAGTCCCTGCATAGTTTAGATTCACAATTGGACTCGGTATATGGCGCTGCGATCGGGTTATAGGATATTTTTTTATGTCAGATGTGTAATCATCTGCAGTATCGACATTAATCCGCGCGAAATAAACGTGGCATCATCACGCACGCTTCTTAAGCCACAACAGATGGCAGTGAGGAGTTTTCTTACGAACGTATTTAATAATCCCTAATTACGTCTTAAAAAGTGAATTTTATGGTAAAAAAGTAACATTTTTATCATCCGGTCATGATACGAAAATTGAACGTTCAGGCAGGACATCAGCCGAGTACACTAGTAAATATAACTAACTCACTGACACTATCAAACCCGTAGGTTCTTATTATATCTGGCTTCCTATAAAGATCATGTAATTCATTGTTAGGTATTCTTCTCGATTCATCTGTCTGTTCATCTCTCTTTGGTCCAAAAATTTTCCTAAGAACTTTATTCTCAAATACTCTTAATCTCCTTTCCTCCCTTAAAGTAAGATTCCATGTTTCGCATCCATACAATATAACTGGTAGAATAATAGTTTTATATATTTTCAGTTTAATGTTTTTTGAAAGGAATTGGGAAGTCAAGAGTCTCTGTAATACATAATAGCACGCTTTTCCAGAATTGAGCCTATGTTTAATTTCCTTGTGCATCTCATTCCTGTTTGTGATTATTGTTCCTAGGTATTTGAATTCAGCCACTTCCTCAAAATTTCCCTCATTTGTCATTAGCTGTGCATTTCCATTATATAATGTATTTCTATGTGTGACCGTATATTTAGTTTTATTGATATTTACTTCCAGTCCCAATTTCTTAGTGTTACTCAGTAGTGTGTGTGTGTTGGCCTTTAGTATCTCCTCGCTATCGCCCAATAGTACTACATCATCAGCATAAACTAACAACTTATTAATACCATTGAGTTGTAGGCCTTCTTCATCCTCTGAAGATTTGATGGCATGCTCTAGTACAAAATTAAATAGTAGAGGAGATAGTGCATCTCCTTGCTTCAACCCACTGTTGATTTCAAAAGTATTCGAAAACAGTTTGCCTATACGCACCCTACTCTTTGTGTCATTTAGACACATTCGTATAAGTCTAACTAACTTTTTAGGAATTCCGACATATGTTTTTTTTTTAAATTTGCAGTAGTGTATGTTCTTCTGTTGTTATAAGGCTTAACAAGTAAAAAATTGCTTTATGTAGTGTTGTGGGGGTCTAGTTAATTCATCAGGGTAGCTGTTAATTAATCAAACTTCACATTACGTCAGTCCGCATCAATTACTGCTTCACGCGTGGCTGAGTTCGAATCTCATTTCCATAAATATAAACATTTGCTGTACACCACGTTCAATTGCAAAGTGTGGAGCGTTATCTTACATTAGCTGCGTCCTCGTAAATTATACGAGCGCGCATCCGCCCGTCATAAACACTTGGTATTAAAGGCAGACCTCTGTTTGTCTGCATCCTTGTCTTCAGCAGAAAACGGTACTTGTTGTCCATGGAGGAAATTAATTGCGGTCTTGTGGTTATGTTCTTTGTCTCGAGCCGTAGCCCAGTGGTTAAAGCAAGTTGCCTTGGAGCATAGCTACTGGACTTGCGCTAGTTCGGTTCCTCATGGGGAAGAAGTTTACTCATGGAATTTCGTCCAATGTGGGACTGTTTCCATTAGCACTTTTTGGACTTTTGTAAAATAAAATATTTCCTGTGCAATGAATGGGTGATCTTTTGCTTAAAACCGTTGAAAAAAAGGCCTTCATTTCACCGAGCTTCAAGAAAAGGTCACCCCCAAATCAATATTAAATATTGATATATAAATATATTTGGGGGTAACCTTTTCTTGAAGCTCAGTGGAATGAAGGCGTTTTCCAATGGATTCAAATAAAAGGTCACCCATTCATTGCACAGGAAATATTTTACATCCATCCATTGCACAGGAAATATTTTATTTCACAAAAGTCCAAAAAGTTATAACCCTACTGCCCATCCACGATCGTGATGCATTTGGATAGGTACAATAAGTAGCGACTCCAGATTGAGCATTCTAGGGACCTACATACTGACAAAATATCACTTCTACACTGGCTGCATGATCATCTACCTCTGTGATTAACACGTATGTATGTGACTCCAGCAGCCATCTGGTAGGCCTGTCGCGCCATAGTGTGTGTGTGTGTGTGTGTGTGTGTGTGTATGGCATGCTCTTTGCCTCTAGTCCCAATGATCGATGGATTCTTTGTGAGGTGGGTTCCAAGTCTAAAGATTTTCAGGTTCATAAAAATCTTAAGTCTGAACTACACATTTGATAATTGTTTTTAAATAATGATTCTACTGAGTGCTTACTAAAAAAAATAATTAATAACCTATGATGTTGGTTGTTATATACTTCGCTTCGTGACTCATGCATGAATTTATCGATGATTTGGAAATCACTCGTGACATTACTTATGACTGTTTAATTCATGCCCGAAATGCTAATCAATGACCAATCACGTTTCAATTAATTTTGTTTTACAACCAATGACAGTCGTGTCTCACCTCGCTCTTTACCGATTTCTCTTTATCAGCTCCTGCTTTTCTGATAAAGAAAGCTCGTCCTTTTTCATATTCTGAACACGTCGGAACATTGTTCTTCTCCTACAAATACATTGAATATAGCAAATAATGAGCATATTCCGTGATTTTACTTAATTGTTTACTAAAAAAATAAATGAATAATTTATAATGTTGATTATAATATACAGTTTGATGTGTTTCATTATTTCTCCACTACGGTGCATTCTTACAATATTGCGATCCTATTTGGCAATAAATGATATGATCAAGTTGCAGTGCATATATATAACCTCACATTTCTGATTTGTTTTCAAACATCGCCGTTTATATTAAATGTATAAATATTTTAAAATGCCGGTAACTATATTTAAATAATGATGTTTGAGTAAACAGCTTAATTGTAATCGTTAAATAGTCCTAACAAATGTTAAGTGATTCGTGGTTTATCGATGATTTAGAAATCACTCTTGACATTACTTATGATTATAGTCCTTTAGTTACTAAATGAAAACACGCACGCACTATTGAGTAACACTAAGAAATTAGAACTGGAAGTAAATATCAATAAAACTAAATATATGGTCACACATAAAAATGCATTATATAATGGAAATAGAGAGCTAATAACAAATGAGGGAAATTTTGAGGAAGTCGCTGAATTCAAATCCCTAGGAACAATAATCACAAATAGGAATGAGATGAACAAAGAAATTAAACATAGGCTCAATTCTGAAAAAGCGTGCTATTATGCATTGCAGAGACTCTTGATGTCCCAACTCCTTTCAAAAACGTCAAACTGGAAATATATAAAACTTATTCTACCAGTTATATTATATGGATGAGAAACATGGACTCTTATTTTAAGGGAGGAAAGGAGATTACGAGTTTTTGAGAATAAAGTACTTAGGAAAATTTTGGACTAAAGCGAGATGAACAGCCAGGTGAATAGAGAAGACTACTTAACAATTAACTACATGGTCTTTATAGGAAGCCAGATATAATAAGAACAGTTGAGTCTCGTAGACTGCGATGGGCAGGACATGTTCTGCGCATGGGGAATGAAAGACATGCATGGAAGCTTCCTGTAGGAAAGCCAGAGGGAAAACGCCCAATTGGTAGATCAAGAATGAGGTGGGAGTAACTATGATTTGAGGGAAGTAGATTATAAGGGAATGATTGGAAAATATTAGCTCAGGATAGGGATGTTTGGAGAGATTATGTCCGCTAGGCCATGAACCTACGGGTTCGATAGTGCCAATGAGTAAGAAAGTCCTTTAGTTTAAAATAGGGTCCCAAATTGTAATATTTGCATTAATTGTATTTTAAGGAATTTTAGTGTAGTTTGATGTTTATTTGTTGTAAACTAAATAGAGCCTTGTATATATAAACACTTGTTGCGGTTGAAACTGGAATCCTGCTAATTCCAGGATTTCACACGCGCTGTTTATGTTGCAGATTATTGTGGATCATGTTGAAAGATACATGTTAATATAGCTCAAGTTGCACTTCATTACATTTCTGTATCATTAAATTAACAAGCGTATTTTTATGTTTCTCGCACCATAGCCGAGTGGTAATGCACGATAGCAGAGTGGTAAAGACAAGGTGCCTTGGTGCACAGCTACTGGACTTGAGCTGGTTCCGGGATCCATGGGGGAAGGACATGTGCCACGAATGGGGAATGAAAGAGTGGCAAATAAGCTTCTTGTAGGAAAACCAGCGTGAAAACTCCTAGTTGGTAGACCAAGAATGAGGTGGGAGAATAACATTAACCATGATTTAAGGGAAGTGGATTATACAGAGATGATAGGAAAACATTAGTTCAGGATGGGGATGTATGGAAAGCTTTTATCCACGGAGCCGTGAACTTGCGAGTTCGATAGTGTCAATGAGTTAGTTAGTTATATGGTTCCAGTAGTTAGTACAAGAATGAGGTAGGAGAATAACATTAACCATGATTTGAGGGAAGTAGATTATATAGAGGCCCCGAGATGAGCCTAGAGGTAAAATGCCTTGGCGCAGAGCTACATAATTTGAGCTGGTTCGGGAATCCATGGGGAAGAAATTTTCTAATGGAATTTCGACCAGTATGGGACCGTTGCCCACCCAGCATCATGAGGCATTTGGGTTGCTACAATAAGTAGCGATTCTGGGTTGGGAAAACCAGCTATAAAGGCTGGGGGACTCGACATCCTGACCACATGTCATCCCTACACTGACTAGATGATCATCCACCTCTAATTGACACATGTGGATGTGAGGCCAGCAGTCGGATGGTAGGCTAAGGATCTTCTAGGCCTGTCTCGCCATGGAATTATAAATGGGACCGGTGCCCACCCAGCATCGTGAGGCGTTTGGGTTGCTACAATAAATAGCGACTCCAGGTTGAGAAAACCAGCTATAACGACTGAAGGACAAGCCATGTTGATCACATGTCACTTCTGTTCTGGCAGGATGATCGTCTATCTCTGCGATTAACGCATGTGGGTGTCAGACAAGTAACCAGCTGATAGACCAAGCATAATCTAGGCCTATCGAGTTTTTTTTTTGTATTTTTATGTGACCATTTAACTCATGCCCCAAATGGGAGTCACTGACCAATCACATTTCACTGATTTTTTATTTACAACCAATCACAGTCGTTTTTGACCTCAATTTAACAGTTTAATTTTATCACTGTATAGAATCAAACTCCTTCTTTTTAACATTCTGAATAGGTCACCATTATTTTGCAGTGACTTCATGTGGCTACCAGATTGTGTATATATAGTGCACGAAAGTAACCTTATTGTGGTTGTGGGAGATAATGTAAACACATTTGTAGCAATTGATTATACCGCAAAAAAATCACTGTTTGCACTTTCTTAAACGTATTTTTTCCCAGGTAATAACGTTCCAGAAAAAAAATACAATTGACATATTTGCATCATAGGACATCATAAATTAATTCATATGCAGTTTGATGTGTTTCATTTTTTCACCACTAGGGTGCATTCTTACAATATTCCGATCCTTTGGCAATAAATAATATGATCTGGTTGCAGTGATATAATGAGAACAGTTAAGTCTCATAGATTGCGATGGACAGGACATGTGGCATGCATGGGGAATGAAAGACGTGAATGGAAACTTCTTGTAGGAAATCCAGAGGGAAAACGCCCAGTTGATAGACCAATAATGAGGTGGGAGAATAACATTAACTATGATTTGGGGGAAGTAGATTATACAGGGAATGATTGCAAAACATTAGCTCAGGTTAGGGATGTGTGGAGAGCTTATGTCCGCGCGGCCATGAACCAATGGGTTCGATAGTGTCTGTGAGTTAGTTAGGGTATGGAGGCTTCTTGTAAGGAAATCAGAGGGAAAACGCTCCGTTGGGAGCCCAAGAATGAGGTGGTAGAATACGTTAACCATGATTTTAGAGAAGTATATTATACAGGGTATGATTGTAAATTATATGATCTAAAGATTTCTGAAATGAAAACGAAGACCATGGCTTTTAGAGGAAGAGATCCAAAATTATTTTAGAAAATCAAAGTATAGAACAGGTGTCTAGTTTCAAATATTTGGGCTGTGATGTTGGCTACAATGTGGAAAGAGATATTGACTCCAAAATAAATAAATTTCAGACGGTGTGTGGAACAATGCAGAGCAAATTCAAAAATAAAATTAGAAAAGAAACCAAGATAAAAATGTATAGTGTTATGGCGGTTCGCACAATATTGTATGGATGTGAAACTTGGGCACCAACGAAAAAACAGAAGGATAGAATACAGACGGCGGAGATGAGGTTCCTAAGACAAGTTAAAGGATGTGCAAGACTTGATAGAATAAGAAATGAGGATATAAGAGAATAATTGAAAGTACAGCCTTTATTGGATAAAGTCATGAATTACAGACAGAAATGGATTGATCATATGGATGGAATGAGTAAGGAGAGATATCCATTGTTAGCAAGAAATTATCGAGCAAGAGGAAGACGTGATGTTGGAAGACCTAGAAGACGTTGGGCTGATGCATTATGAAGTCGGAACGGGCAATTGCCTAATCCCTGAAGTGGTGATGATGATGATTGGAAGACATCTCATGATAGGGATGTATGAAGAGCTTATGTCCACGCGGCCATTAACCTACAGGTTCGATAGTGTCAGTGCATTAGCGGAGAAGACTATTTGAATGCTACAACTTTTGTTCTATTTACAGATATTTCCAAACCGTATGGTTGGATTAAAAAAATAAAATAAATGACATTCTTTATAAATGCTAAAGGTCGGGTTAATAATATCCTCATTTAATCACAAACAGTGCAATGAATGTGTATTGAAAGTAGGGTGAATTGTTTTAAAATTAGTCCATAGATTTTTTAGGTGCGTCCTATGGGATAGCTGTCTATTCAACTAGCACTATGCGCTAATTAAGAGAGGCCCACTGTCTAGTTGAACCAATTAAAGCGCCTCTCGCATTGATTAGTCCAATATAGAGGCAAATACAATGAAAACAACTTGACATAAAAAAACACACACACAGAGCACGCTCCAAACACCTTTAAACACATATATAAAACAGTAAAATAGATGTAGGATATAAAACGACACGTTATATGTGAAACAATTTAATTCAATTACTGACCAACAAGATATAATTTTGTGGCGTGCCAGTGTTTTTTTGGTTATTCATTGCAACAATAAACAACGATATCACAGAAAGCAAGGCGCAGTAGCTCTTACGTTTGTGATGCGGCTCTTTTATCGTGTAAGCGGTGTGTGTTTACATTTTGTGTTATCTTCTACTGCAGTTTCTGTTATTGAATGCATTATTTATGTATGAGGTACCTTTATAACGTGTGTGATACATAGTCACGCTAAATGTTATATTCAATAGATACAACGTACAAATAATTATGTTAAACAATACATGAACAGACGAAAACATTTAAAATTTATTTCAAGATAATAAGACCTATACTGATTTTATGTTATAACTAGAGACCGGATGTTAGGGAAAACGCCTATAGTTATTTATTATAGATATTGTAAAAGTGACTTCATATAAGTTCATACCAACGACCCTAGAGTTGTTTTCCATGAAGTTCATTTTGCCTATAAATGCCTATTTTAGCTTGCAATGCCTGTAAATGCCTATTTGCCATTTTTGTCGAAATTAACTTAGTGTTTCAATGAAATTAACTGAAATGGACAAACTTCATGACACATATCATTGCATAGAAACCTGTAAGTGACTGGCAATATTATTTTTGATGTTGGTAACACTGAATTCAGTCTGTAGTCTTCGTTCACAGACGGGTGTTACAAAGACAAAGTGGTGCGACAAATGTATGTGGCTTTTTTTTTAATCTTTAGAACAGTTGTTTTACTATGCGATAAGAACGGACAACAGTGAACAGTAAGACAAACTGACCAATTTCGTGAAAGAATTTGGAGTGGAAATGTTCTCAAGTGAGGGTTCAATATTGGTTTGCAAATTGTGTAAAATTTCAGTGAATTGCGCGAAGAAGTGCCATCTTTCGCAGCACGTATACACTGCAAAACATACGTATGCTCTTTGTAAAAAGAGGCAAAACAAGTTCCATAATAATTTCTGATATCTTCGTATGCTTTTGATAGCATATGTTTAAGAATATCAGAAAATAGAAAATTAAACACCCTATTGTTTGCAGATGACCAAATAATAATAGCAAATTCCGAAGATAATCTACAGAAAGGTCTGTATGAACTTAACAAAATTACAGAAGAATATGGATTAAAGATATCTACAGAAAAGACAAAAATTATGGCATTTCAAGGTGTAGATCCTGTCAGAAGTAAAATTGTACTGGACAATAAAATTTTGGAGCAGGTGAATAATTTTACATATCTAGGGTGCAATATCTCATATGAAGAAGAAAAGGATGTAAATACAAAAATATCTAAATGTTTAAGAATTTTAGGGTTAATAAATTCTATCTTCAAGCCACAGTTAGTCCAAAAGCATTCAAGACTGAAAGTGTATAAAACACTGGCTCTTCCAACTCTTTTGTATGGTAGCGAAGTATGGACGTTGAAAGAGAAGGATATACAGAGACTTAGTTCTGCTGAAATGAGATACCTTCGGAGGACTGCAGGATACACACTACTAGATCACAAAAAAAAAATGACATCTTAGAAGAATTACACATGGAATCTTTAGAAAACAAAATTTCTGATTAAAAGTCAAGATGGATGCAACATGTTCATCGAATGGAAGATCACAGAATACCCAAACAAATGTTAAGATATCAACCTGCAGGAAGAAGACCAGGACGTCCACTCAAAAGACTTCTGGATGGTGTTTCTCTTGAGGCCGAAACAGGTCAACAAATGGCCTAAATTCGTGAATGTACTATGATGATGATGATGATGTTTATATTCTTTACGTAAGGCTGTAAAAATTTATGTTATAGTCTATTTTTAAGAGCCTATTTTGAATTTTATAGTGCATTTTAGTGCATTTTTGCCTGCCTATTTTGAATTTTTAAGTGCCTAACGTCCAGACTCTAGTTATGACATAAAAACCATCAAAATATGCAAAAAAAAAAGAAATTATTACCTACAATTAACAAAAAATATGCACTGTAACATAAAAATGTACCTAATAATATTATAATTGTGTAATTATTTCATTTTGTAAAATTAATTAAAAAATCAGTTTATGACAATTAACTACTTATTTAAGAGTAAAATGCAAGTGAAAAGCAAGTTAAACTATGGAATTTGATATTGTAGCTTGCTTTTTATTTTATTAAAGTTGTCAGTAGCTATCTGTTTATCGCGAGACAATACATAAATATTTGCTCAGATAGGCCTATATATGTAAGGGAAAAGTCCATTCTGTGAATTCAAAAGAAATAGGAGACGAAGATAGATTTTACAAGAAACAAAATTCTGAGAAATGTCCACCGTTGTGGCCTCGAGGTAGCGTGCTGCCTTGTCACGCAGCGGGCCCGGGTTTGATCCCCGGTTGGTACAGTTTTTCTGGAGTGAGGTTTTTATCGGGATTTTTCCTCACCTGTAAGGCAAATGTCAGGAAAACTTTAAGGCCCAAACGGTCCCGAAATCACATGGCCATCGCAATCATCATCATTCATATTCATCTCACTCGTAGATTAAGCTTAGGAATAGGGGCTCTCCTGGCGCACCATTATCATCATCACTCATATTATCGGGGCAACGTAACCCCGCATACCAGGCTCAACCACCTCAGAAGTGGGTTACAAGTACACCATCCCAGCAGAGAACACCAGGAATGTCGAAGGACAGCCTGGGGCATTTGCAAAAAAAAAAAAAAAAAAAAAAAAAACTGAGAAATTTAACAAATCAAAAACGGAAGAAAGAAATTGTACCATAAATGTTCTTTATATCTTAAAAGACTGAAAATATGATGAATATGACCAATGAATTGCTATAATTTGCTCTGTCACACATAAATGGCCAAATATTTATAAATATGTCTTAACGAAGTACTTTAATTCAATTAGTTTTTGTATAAAAAACATTTATATATATATATATATATATATATATTTATATATGTATGTATTTATTTATTTAAGAAACATATCACTCTTATCAAAAAGTATACGCTATATCATAAAAATATTCAATCGGAGAACAAGTGACTGCTAGCGTAATGTTAGCCAACGTGACAACGTTCCCGCTAGAGTCAATTGCCAACATGTTTACTCATATACAAGGGTATTCTATTCCAGGAATCTGCCTACTTTAGTGGATAAGTTAGGTTGAGAAAATGGGCTGGTTAGTGTACACCAGATTAGTTTAGCGTTCACTTATTTGTAAGCGTGTTTTTGTGATAAGTTGGCTACACTGTCTGAGCAAGGACTAATACAGTCTAAAGATAAAGAAGGCGGAAAACAATGGCATTAATAAAATAAGTAATATTAATATAATTTCATATTACTATATGTAATATATGTCTGCCGGGGTTGGTCTAGTTATGTTTCTTGCTTCTAGTACCTAGGGTTACGGCTTCAAACCAGGCCGGAGTCAATGGACTTTTTGGATTGAAAAAATCCAGAGGACTAGTCGTCCAGGAGGAACTTTAAGCTGTAGACCCCGAGTCTGCAGATTTTGGAGCTCGTAAAAGAAGCTGAAGCCTGAATTAGTGCCTCTGAGCAAAATTTAACCGATTTTCCCACCCAAGTAGTACCTTAGTTATCTACTAGATGTCTCATTGAGGCAATCTGCTGATCATATGTCATTTACTGACATCTATAGGGAAATAAGTCAACCGCTGTGGTCTCGAGATAGCGTGCTGTCTTGTTACGCAGCGGGCCCGGGTTCGATCTCCGGTCGCGGCAGTTTTTCTGGGTGAGGTTTTTATCGGGGTTTTTCCTCACCTGTAAGACAAATGTCAGGAAAACTTTAAGGCCCAAACGGTCCCCGAAATCATATGGCCATCATCATCATCATCCATATCATTATCATCATCATCATCCTTCATCTGTGTGGAAAGCAACGGGAAGCTACCACACCTAAAATTCCCTAGTAAAGCTGCAAGCATAACATGAAAATGCTATGATTGCTGCGAAGGACTTGTCTTCGGGCAGAATTACTATGGATGGATATGTAATATATGTCTGCCGAGGTTTGTCTAGTTATGTTTCTTGCTTCTAGTACCAAGGGTCACGGCTTCAAACCCGGCCGGAGTCAGTGGATTTTTTTTATTGAAAAATCCAGGGGACTAGTCCTTCACGAGGAAACTTTAAGCTGTAGATCCCGAGTCTGCAGATTTTCGAGCTCATAAAAGAAGCTGAAGTCTAAATTAGGGCATCTGAGCAAAATTTAACCGATTTTCCCAAGTAGTACCTTAGTTTTCCGAGTAGTACCAGTTGTTTTGTTTTAAATATTGTATAATCGTAAAATTAGTTTTCTATATCTCATTATTTTCCTTTGTTTTTTATATACACTAGACAGGGACAATTTAATATGCCTTGCTTGTATACATTTTATTATTAGTTTTAGTCTTAATTGTAACTAATATTAACTGGTTGTATTATAGATCGTTATATATTAGATATCTTTTGATCAAATTTTTACTTAGTGTTTAATATTAGAGTTAATTAAGATTGTTATATTCTGATGTAATATATGTTTGTCCTGGTGAGTGGAAGAGAAGGCCACATGGCCTTAACTCCACCAGGCTAAATAAATCTAATCTAATCTAACCTAGACGTCTCATTGATGCAATCTGCTGATCATATGTAATTTACTGACATCTATAGGAAAATATACATAACTAAATTAGCTTTATCAATTAATTCCCTCAAGGGAAAACTCCCTGAAATATTTTCTTTCCCCATGAGGACTCGAACGGCGCGTTTCCCGTTGCTCTGCGCCAAAGCATGATGCCTTCAACAACTCGGCTACGGCTCGGGACGTTAAAGAAAGAACCAACTGAAAGTTTAAGTTCGTTTCTTAGCATCTCATATTACTTTGTAGAAAATGGAAAAATCTAATCTAACCTAGACGTCTCATTGATGCAATCTGCTGATCATATGTAATTTACTGACATCTATAGGAAAATATACATAACTAAATTAGCTTTATCAATTAATTCCCTCAAAGGAAAACTCCCTGAAATATTTCCTTTCCCCATGAGGACTCGAACGGCGCGTTTCCCGTTGCTCTGCGCCAAAGCATGATGCCTTCAACAACTCGGCTACGGCTCGGGACGTTAAAGAAAGAACCAACTGAAAGTTTAAGTTCGTTTCTTAGCATCTCATATTACTTTGTAGAAAATGGAAAAATCTAATCTAACCTAGACGTCTCATTGATGCAATCTGCTGATCATATGTAATTTACTGACATCTATAGGAAAATATACATAACTAAATTAGCTTTATCAATTAATTCCCTCAAGGGAAAACTCCCTGAAATATTTTCTTTCCCCAAGAGGACTCGAACGGCGCGTTTCCCGTTGCTCTGCGCCAAAGCATGATGCCTTCTACAACTCGGCTACGGCTCGGGACGTTAAAGAAAGAACCAACTGAAAGTTTAAGTTCGTTTCTTAGCATCTCATATTACTTTGTAGAAAATGGAAATGTGAAGAAAACGTTATAAAAGGCGAAGAGAAGGAAGAAATATTACTAATAAATTACAAAGATTTTCTACAATCCTTTCCTTTGCTAGAATAAATTATCGGCACTTTGTGTTCTATAACTTTTAAAATGGTTTTCTTTACGTAAATTAGATTCATAAGAAAAGGTTCAACTCGTAAAGTAAATGGCTGGGTAATGCGCATGCTCCTTGCATTTTGAAGCACATCTCCCCCCCCATTTAAATGCCAGTCTTAATTAAGGTCTTTATTAACTTTCATCAGTCTCGCTCTCCTCTAGTTTGTTAATCGCTCTATACCTGGCCACATATCCCTCGTTATTATATTCCTCCCCTGCTACGTCACAGAACAATGGATGCCCAACATTATGAGCGCCAAGATTATCATATTTTCAAGCAGCCCTCGCTTCCATAAATTTAAGGTGGTGACCGTGATGAAACTCTTTTATAACGTAGCTACATTCACTACATCGCAGCGAAAAGGGTCACAGGTGACGCTGGAAAGTAATAAGCAAGCTTAAGGTCTGTGATCCGTCACTTGGAATCTGTTTCATGCAACTAGTGGAGTAGCAATACACTTTGTAAACAAAAATACCTCTTGAAAATGTAATATCTAGCTAATATAATAATAATGATAGTAAAAACGATGATAATAATAGTAACAATATAATAATAATAATAATAATAATAAAAGTAATAATATCAGTAGTGATAATAATAACAATAATTATAATGATGATAATATTTATAACAATACTGATAATAATGGTATTAATATTGTTAATAATAATAATAATAATAATAATACTAATGATTGATAATAATAATAATAATAATAATAAACTATAGTAATGATACTAATATCATTAATACTAACGATAATCATATAAATATTGAAATTAATAATAATGATCATAATAATAATTATAACAACGATAACAATTATATTAATAATAATAATAATAATAATAATAATGATATTTTTGATGATAATAATAATAATAATCTAAAACCAGGAGATTGGATAGACCGACAAAATTGGCTATTAGGAATCGAATGATGTCAAAGACATTAATCAACCGATGATCTATCTATCTAATAATAATAATAATAATAATAATAATGGTAAAATTTATAATAATAATAATAATTATTATTATTATTATTTGTATGATGGTGATAATAATAATAAAATCTGGCAAATTTCTAACAGGGAAATGAAAATAATATTTAATGCAGAAATGGATGTTTTAAGAAGATCAGCTGGAAAATCTAGAATGGATAAATACGAAAAAAAGAAATAAGGGTAATTATGGGTGTACAAGAGGAACCGGACATCATAGACATTATTACAGTGGTATCGTCATAATAATTTCTAAATTTGCATTATGTGGAATACCCTTTTTGGCAGGGTTCTATTCTAAGGATCAAAAGGATGCCAGAGCAAAGATTGCCTAAAATTGTTATGGAATGGATCCCAATAAAAAGGAGGAAGAGAGGAAGACCGAAGAAAACTTGGATAGAAGGGGGATACAACCGGCTATTAATATCAGACGATTGGAGGAAGATCAATGGATGGACAGAGAGGAATGGCGTTTGGTTTCCGGAAGACGGCGGCAGCTGCCATAATAACGGATTAATAATAATAGTAATAATAATAATAATAAGGGACAGGACACTTGTTGACAACAAAACGCTTTCTCACAGGAGACAATACATAGCGTCATTATTATAAATAAGTAGCTATATAGAAAAGAAAGTTGTTTCATTGACATAACACATTTAATTTTGAAATGCGTGAGTATATTTTTTACTGTCTCGTAGTTCAGAAGAACTTATCATAAGTAATGCCACGAGTGATTTCCAAATTATCGATAAATTCACGACTCACGAAGTGAGGAGTGAATTTATCTAGAGAATTTGGAAATCAAGAGTGGCATTTGTTAGGACTATTTAACGAATTAAAATTAAGCTGTTTACTCACAAATCATTATTTAACTGTAGTTATTTCAAAATATTTATATATTTAATGCAAACGGCGATGTTTGAAAACAAATGAGAAACGAACGATAGGTACGCTTCTACTGCTTCTTTTGTTTATCACTGCAACCAGATCATACTATTTATTGCCAAAGGAACGCAATATTGTAAGAATGCTCTCTAGTGGAGAAAAAATGAAACATCAATCTGTATATTAATTCATTTCTGATGTCGTATGATGTAATATATATTACAATTATATTTTTCTGGATTATTACCTGGGGGAAAAAATACATTTAAGAAAGTCAAACAGTGGTTTCTTTTTTTGGTGGTATAATAAATTGCTACAAATGTTGACATGTATGCACTATATATACAATCTGGTAGCCGTATTTCTTATAGGCTCAGTCACTGCAAAATAACGGTCAGACCTGTTCAGAATATTAAAAAGGAGGAGCTTTGTTTAATATATGGTAATTATAACACTGATAAATATTTCGTGAAACACGACTCTGATTGGTTGTAAAACAGAAATCATTGAAACGTGATTGGTCATTGACTCCCATTTGGGGCATGAGTTAAATAGTCACTTTAATTCGGTAGCTTGAATTAATTAAATATCCAATAAGGAGAAATTAGATGCAGAAAGAAATTGAACTTGGAATGAATTCTGGAAATGCATGTTATTATGCATTACACGATCTCTTGCTGCCCCAATTTCTCTAATATATATATATATATATATATATATATATATATATACATACATACATAAATGAACTGAAAAAACATAAAACTGATATTATCCTAGTTATATATTAATTTTATGCAAAACTTGGACTTTTATTTTAAGGGAGGAGAAAATATTAACAGTATTTAGAATAAAGTTCTTAGGAATAAAAATAAATTTGGACCAATGGGAGACGAACAGACAAGGTGATGGAGAAGACTATAATATACCAATTAACTACATGATTTTATAGACGTAATAAGAACAGTTATGTCGGTAGACTTTGATGGACAGGACCTATGACATGAACGGGGAATGAAAGACGGGAATCACCAGAGAAACAGCACCAGTATATAGGCCAATATTGATGTGGGAGATAAATATTAATCATGATTTGAGGGAAGTGTATTATGCAGGGGGTGACTGGAAAACATTAGCTCAGGATAGGGATGTATGCAAACCATGCGCCTACGAGTTCGATTTTACCAGTGAATTACAGTATCTGTGGAAGGAAATTCGGTTATATTAATATCAAGTGTGAAATTATTTTGGTTAAAATGGAATTCTAGCCCAGCATATGCGTTCACCATTAAGGAAACCATTAAAAAAATGTTGGTCGGCACCCGTATTTTAGGGCTCAAACTTTGCGAAGTTACAGTTTTAAAATAGCATCATCATCATTAGGGTAAGGCAATTAATGATTTTGCATCTTTTTCTTATGAAGGTTGAAACATTGCTTGCATATATGAAAATGTACTGCATTAAAAAACGGATTAAATAAAAGCAATTCGTTAGGGCATTTTTTTTTGCATATTCTTAACTATTTTAGGGATAGATCATTTTTTGACAATTTTAGGCCATTTTGAGCATTTTTTACACTTTTCTGGAAGGCTGTGACATTATTTGTATTTGATTTAAGATTTTTATTATAATTCAGTAGTTTTCCTTGTCAACACAATTCTTGGAATTAAGTAGTTATTTTGCTAACTACTACCCCTATTTTTCAAGGTATGTGCATAATGAACTTGCCCACTTCTAGGAATTTTATTCAATTTCTTAGAGCTTATTCTAGCTTCTACCCTTATTCTGATTGTTAACTGCAATTCAAAATTGCTGTAAAAGTGCACTGTGTAATTGAAATGGATTTTCTGCAATAAAAGGTACTGTAATATGTATTTTTTAAATACTTTTTTTTTAATATTTTGATGTTAAGTTAAATTTTATGTAATTCAGTAATAAGTGAGTACTTAATCTAATAAATAGTATTTTTATTGGCAACTCTTAACTTTTTATTCGTCTTTTTTTTAATTTTATTGGTCATTTTTTGCATTTTTTAGGTCATAAATGTATTTTTTATTTTGAATTTTTACCAATTTATAGGTCATTAAATGCCTTGCCCTAATCATCATCATCATCCAGGGATTAAGCCTGTTGGCTAGTTCCGGTTTCATGAAAGCTCGGCTTGTTAAAATTTGGTTCAGACCATCTTCTGTTTGGGCTTCCAACATTTCTCCTTCCGTGCGGTTTAAAAATATATGTAAGTTTATTAATATTAAAATAACTTGGATTCTAATCCACTACACCACCTACATAAGTTTAAAAAAATGAAAAAAAACACAATCTATTGCTGCTGTATGTATATAATTATATGAGATAAATATATATGTTGATTTTTTACAAAAAAAATGTGAAAATGTCTTAAAATGAAGTATGAAGTTGAACTCAAAGTAACCTAAAATCGCCATATTTACTGTGTAAAATATTTATTAGTCATTGCTCAGACAGAGTAGCCAACTTATCACAATAACCCGCTAACAAACAACTGAACGCTAAACTAACTGATGTGCTAACTCGCCCATTTTCTTACCCTAATTTGCCCAAACTAACACTAACTTACCCATTTTATCACCCTCACTTGCCCACTAATTTAGGTGGACTCCTGGGATCGAATCCCATTATATATGAATATACATTTGGCAATTGGCTCTAATAGGAACATATGTTATCACATTGGCCAACAAGACTCTTACACTCACTTATTCTGCGATGGAATATTCACAGATGCAGCTATAAGAGCTATGTGCAGTATCAAAGACATCACATCGTTAAAATTAGTCACAGCCATGAAATTATTCGCATCAGTGATCACCCCGATCGTCACCTACAGGATAGAACTGATATGGGAGAGAAACTATCGACCAGCGATTTGGAGAGGTTAGAAAAAGTAAAACCAAGATTCATCAAAAAGGCATTAGGTGCAAGCAAATACACACCAAACAGAATGGCCTATATGCTAGCCAGAGAAACCTTCTTCCTAGAGGACCTGAGGCAAAGCATACTACTGCCAGCAACGGAGCCATATAAGAAAGTCATCGAAAAAAAGAAACAGAGAGAAAAAGAGATCGACGAAGATTTCTACGCCTCAGATGCCATAGTAAACAGAGAGTGGACTGGAAGTAACCAACCACAAAGGCACAGAATCATAGGTTTAGCAACACACGGATATCATCACAAAATGTACAAAAATGCAAAATTCCACCAACCGAGTGATTCGTGTGAATGCAAGATATGCGACCAAAAGTGTTGAGCGATACCATCACAAACAATGCAGAATATGGACAGGATCACTGAACGAACTCATAAAAAGACAAATCATAAACTTATAACTTAATGCTCTTTCGAGTGCCTCTTACCAATTTATTAATATTCACAGATGGCACGGTGGCATAGAATAGCCGAAATAACTAATAAATTTGGATTTTTACATCAATTATAAGTGTAAAATATGAAATAATATATAGTACATGAATGTTTGGTTTTGAATTAGTTTATACTTTTGTGACATGGGGAATCTATAATTCCTAACGGACAGTCATTTACATTGGCGTATTTAACAGTAAACGAAATAGAACATAAAACAGTATTGGAGATATAGTGATGTGTGTACATTTCTATTTCAGTTTGAGGTACAAGGGAATTTCCAATTATAAATTCACAAAAAACTGTGTTCCTCTAAATAACTAACTGGACGGCTGCAGCTCGTGGATTAATTGTAAATCCACTTTTGGTTCTGTTACGACATTCTAACTATGCATATAAAAAAATTACGTACATTTGTTAGAATAGGGATTTGGAATGTCACAATTTTTATACACTGAATTCATTGGCGCATTAATATTTTTTTCTGTGTTGCTAAATATTGCTACATATCATGTAGTTGTTACATCGAATTTGTAAGTTACAGTAAAACCTGGATATTTTCGCCTTCCGTGGTTCTATAAAAGTTGGCCAACTTATACTGGTGACCAGCTTTTAAAAATGTCATTATTCGTACAGTATTTATCCAACAATGCTATAGATAATCGTTTCCCAACTTGTGATTCGCACCCCCAAGGGATTCGTCAAATATTTCAAGGGGTTCGCCAAAACCTTTCTGTAATTGCGGGTTTCGATGTTAGATCTATTATGTGTCCTTCATTGTAATAATAATAATAATAATAATAATAATAATAATAATAATAATAATAATAATAATAATATAACAATTATTATTATTATTATTATTATTATTATTATTATTTTAAAATTAAATTATCATAAGTAATGCCACGAGTGATTTCCAATTTATCTAGAGAATTTGGAAATCAAGAGTGGCATTTGTTAGGACTATTTAAGGAATAAAATTAAGCTGCTTACCCACAAATGATTATTTAAATATAGTTATTTTAAAATATTTATTCATTTAATGTAAACGGCGATGTTTGGAAACAAATGAGAAACGATTGGTACGCTTTATTAGCTTCTTTTGTAAATCACTGCAACCAGATCAGTATACTATTTATTGTCAAAGGATCGCAATATTGTAAGGATGCACTCTAGTTGAGAAAAAATGAAACACATAACTGTCTATTAATTCATTTCTGATGTCCTATGATGTAAATATGACAATTATATTTTTATGAAATGCTATTACATGAAAAAATACATTTAAGAAAGTGCAAGCAGTGGTTTATTTTTTTTGTGGTATAATCAATTGCTACAAATGTTTTTATATTGACTCCCGCATGCGCTATGTGTTGACATTCATGCACTATATATACAATCTGGTAGCCGTATTTCTTAGAATGTCAGTCACTGAAAAATAATGCTATGACCTATTCAGAATGTTAAAAAGGAGGTGCTTCCTTTGTGATAAACTTTAGTTGGTAAATTCTAGGCGAAACGCGAATGTGATTGGTTGTAAATAAAAAAATCATTGAAATGTGATTGGTCATTGACTCCCTTTTGGGGCACGAGTTAAATAGTCACAATATTTCCACAGTAAATTAATATTTACAGTTACGTAACAACGTTATGATTGCAATTGATATCGCTACAACTAGGTCTACACGTTGTGTAACTTTTAAGCCGTAACTAGAGTAACTTTAATGTCTTCATTTTATAATTGTAAATCACAATTTCATCACCTTTTATTAAATATTTAGATTTTTCTATATTAATTTCTAATCCAGCTTTTTCATAACATTCTTAGAGCTTACAGACCATATACGTAGCGCAGTGGTTAAGGCAATGAGCTACAAGCCGGAAGGTCAAGTTTTGGAGTCCCGGTGGGGTCAGGATTAAAAAAAACTGACCCAAACCTCCTGGTCCTGGGGTCGACTCAGCCTCTAACGGGAATGGTTGTCAGACGCTCGTTCTGGCGGTAAAGATGACCGTCACGCAGGGCTGACAACTCGGCTGACAGTGCCGATTGTCCAGAAAAAGTGGGAGCCTTAACCTCCTACTAGTCCAAGGGCCTCCTGAGCCTGTAATGGGATCACTTTACTTAACATAATATATTATGCTAATTTATCTCCATAAGTTAATTTTAAGGGAACATTGTATAATTTTATTTAAGGGAACATTTTATAATTTTATTTAAGGGAACATTTTATAATTTTATTTAAGGGAACATTTTATAATTTTATTTAAGGGAACATTTTTATAATTTTAACACAGATTGATGTATTTTGACTTACAGAGTTGAGTTATTTTCATCTAACACCAACAAGATTTTATGAACAGCCTGTTCTTCAGAAATTCCCTTCATTTAATAAAGCATTTCTACGTGTGACTATATATTTAGTTTCAATTAAGTTCTAGTTTATCATCATCAACAACAACAAGGGTTAAGCCCAATGGCCTGTTCCGATCTCATTATAGGTCGAATTGGTCCTTCCAATCTCTTCAATGGTCTTCCCAACAATTTTCTCCCTTTTGGTTTATAATTATACATTCTTCTTGGTATGCGCTGTTCATTCATTCGTAATACGTGCTGAAGATAAGCATTTTGATAGTATTTTATTCTTTCACTGAGATTAAATATATTAAATTCTGTTCTTATATCCTCGTTTTTCTTTTTATCGGTCCTTTGGTATCCTGCTATTGTTCTCAACATCTCATTTCTGCAGCCTCTATTTGTTTACTATCTGTCTTTGTTAATGTCCAGATTTCACACCCATAGATAAGAGACGGAACTGCCAATACTTTGTAAAATTTTAAAATAGTTTCTTTTCTAGTTTTATTCAATAAAGTACCTTTAATTGTGCCACATAGATAATTGAGTCGTTGTATTTTAGTCTGTTTATCTAAATTTCCGTCATCCTTCTCTATAAAATACTCCACACATCATCGCCTAATTATTTATCACGCCGCTTCATCAGACTATCCGACACACATAATCTTGACACTCGATTCCATCAGCACATTGTACTTAAATCCCTCCTCATCACACTGTATACTATTCATCATCTTTTACGGTCTCACTTGCCAGAACATGGAATTCCCTTCCGCCATATGTCAAAAACAAACTAAAGAATTATTTAATAACAAACTAACTTGATAGTATTTTTTTAACCATTAATAAATTCAATAATTTATGAAAATAATATTAAGATTAACAAATATTTTCTTTTGCTTTGTTTTAAATACTGTATAATCGTAAAATTAATATTCTATATCACATTATTTTTCTTTGTTTTTTATATACATTAGACAGGGACAATTTAATATGTTTTGCTTGTATACATTTTATTATTAGTTTTAGTGTTAATTTTAACTATCATTAACTGGTTGCATTATAGATCGTAATATAATAGATATTATCTTTTTGATCAAATTTTTATTTAGTATTTAATATTAGAGTTAATTCAAATTGTTATATTCTATGTTTGTCCTGGTGAGTGGAAGAGGAGGCCACATGGCCTTAACTCCACCAAGCTAATTAAATCTAATCAATCTAAAATCTAAATGACATCCCAAAAAATTAAAATTCTGAACTTGGTTTATAATTACATTGTTTATCACTATTTTTGTTCTTATTACACATTTTCCTTTTAGAGCTAATATTTTTGTTTTAGATGTAGATATTCTTAAATTGTATTTTAGAAATATATTATTGATATCACCACGACGATGTAATAGTCCACGGGGGGGGGGGTTCTAGTTTATAAAAATGTATATTATAAGACAGTATATTAAAGGGAAATTAAAAAAAAAAGTCATTGCTGACTATGAACAAGCTCGTATGCAAGAAGAAACTTTGCCAAATTCATTATCAAGAGTATGATATGTTTTCAAAAAATATAGTGTATGTGAAGGTGAAGAGATGAAACTTTAAATAATAGCCCTCGGTGATATTAAATTTCCCTTACGCTTTCATAACGGTTTATCATTCGACCTGTTAACAACATTTTGAAACGGCATCTAGACATTGACCATAAATCTTGAAATAAAGCCCAAATATTCAAAACTTTTCCAGCCAAGTTCTGCATATCCAAACTTCATACATACAAAAAAAAAGTTATTGGTTTTGAAACAAAGGTATGTATTATTGGAAGTCGAAATAATGAAGTGTAATATCCTTGAACTCACGTGACCATATGTCGATTGGGGAGGGGGTAACAAACTTCATCAAACACTGCCAAGTTGAAAATAAAGTGTTTTAATCAATTATTCTGCCATGAACCAACCCCCCACCCCATCACACTTCCCAATACAACCACTCCACTTTCAATAGAGAGCAAACTTTTTTTTATTTCAAACTCTTTTTTTGTATGTATGTACTTGGACACAAATGACAAAGCTATTGGGGTTGACATATTGTTCAGGCAGAAAATGTTTCCTGTTCATTGGCGAATTGTAACATGCAGCTGTAAAAGTGGATTATGGTACAATTTACCTCATATTGAAAATTAATTTAGATTAATGTCCTCTCACTTTTTGAATGAGATATTTGTGAATGTCACAGTTCTGGGTAATAAATCCAACCTGGTCTGTAAATCAATAATGACGCATTAATAAACCCGTCCATGCAGCAAGCTCAGACACAAGATCACACGCTATTCCAATTTCAACAATGACAGTACCGAATCTAGCTCTATAAAACCTGCATATTGAATTTGCGTTACTCGGATTTTACAACATAGTTTTATGTAGTTTCTAGATGTAATTCCACTTCGGTACACTAGTTTCAGACTATAGAAAAACTACAATTTCACTCACTGCTTACTTATGGAAACTTAAGCTTACGCTGGTTCACTAAATAAGAAAATTCACCATCTTCATGAACATAATGTACGTTTGAATCTGTTCCGAAGATAAATTTGACAATTCTACTGTTATTTTGGTCTTCGTTAGCGTCTGAATTTTTTAGGTTGGTACAATAAAGTTTTTTTTTTATTTCTTATTTATTTATTTTTTAGTATCGTATGTTAAGATTCACTCGTTGAAAATGATCTTGCCACTTATTCTATCTCATAGACCGATAATTTTGCCTCTTCCTGTTCGTAATGAGTAATATCTCCACAAATTAACTTCTTTGACAAGGTTATCGATTCAACAATGTACGATCGATATGGTACAGCAAGAAATTCCAAAAGAAAATAACTTGAAAAATTACCAAAAACAAATTAATTCCGTTGCTGTAAAAATATTAAATGTTGTTAATAGTTATTTCTCATACAATCATCTGTTATTGATTTTTCCAAGCCCAAGGAGATTTAACAGTAGATATATGCAATGTATAACAATACAGCCGGCTTAGAAATCGCCCGGAAGTAAGATCGGAATACATAGGCTCTGATGTATTATTCGCTAAATAGTCACTCCAAATCCAACGCGAGGTTGAGTTTTTCATTAGACAAAATTCACTTGCGACTTTGTCGCCCGTGATTTTTTCAGAAAAACACAACCAATTTGTTAGATTGTTGTTGATAAGTGTGTTTCTGTATTTTTCTTTTCGTCTAGTCTGGTTAAACCTAACAGTATAAAATTATTATTAACAGAGTTAATATGTTTTTTAAATATTTTCTTAACATAATTAAATCAACATTCATAATAAATCCATACCACTATATATATGGTATGATAAGAAAAATAAATGCCGGGACGGGATTCGAACCCGGATCTCTGAGTCCGTACCTCAGCGTGATATCCATTACACTACCAGGCGAATCCAATTCAAACACTTATTTTTCTTATATACTCGTATGCATTATATTCTCCATTATTACTAGATGTCGCGAGAACACTGTCTTCACTGCCATCTAGTAGCTGACTATATCAAGTAAACAAATTAAAGAGAATATTTATTTTACTTTATAGCAGTGACGCTTTATCGATGTTATAATTAAATCTTTAACATTGAGCAATGCAAGCTTAATATGGTATGATATATTATATATATATATATATATATATATATATATATATATATATGACATCTTTACGAAAACAAGTGTAATTAAATTAGTATGGTTCAAATTCTTCCCTGTAGGGGGAGAGCGCCTAAATATCTGTTAAGGGAAACATGGGCTTACAAGAAGTAGAATATATATATATATATATATATATATATATATATATATATATATATTCAAAACTTCTGGATGCCAGGGACAAGCCTACCCAGACAGGCTTTGGAATGGATTCCGTCTGGGAGAGAAAAAAAGTGATCGACCTAGATTTATATGGATGGATGATATATGAAGAGGTGTGAGGGAGGTAGGTCTGGAAGAATTGGAATAGGAAGATAGGAAAGAGTGGACAAGAAAGATAAAAAAAATTTAAAACTTTGGGCACAGAAAGATGTTTTATTACATTGCAAACCTGTTTATAAATAAATAAATTGTGGAATGCCAAATAAACTATTTTTCCTAACATGAGATGAAGGGTGACACAAATGACATGAAGGGGGAATGGAGACTATTGGTGGGATGCAATTCGGGAAACGGGAGAATCCCAAGGAAAGCTCGAAAAATCCCCGTGTAGCCCGCATATACTCCTCTGGGACCGCCAAGATTCGAACCTGGGATGTTAATCGGTACCACCCCACTTGCTAACTACAATCTAAGACGGCTATATTTTCTTCTTCTTCGGCTTTCCCCCACTTATAGGTTTTCCATCTTCGGTTTACTTTCATTTCTAACATTCCAATCTTCTTCTTCCAAATTCCTACCATCCATTATAGTTCTGACATACGTTTTACATTTCCATCTTGGTGTGCCACGTTTATTTATTCCAGGGGGTGATCACTGATATATATTTTTGGCCATCTTTTTCCATTCTTTGTGCATGGCCATACCACTTAAGAGTTCGATTTTCAATTATTTTTTTTTCAAATGCCCCAGGTTTGTCTTTCGACATTCCTGGTTTCTCTCCTGGCATGGCGTACTTGTAACCCACTTCTGAGATTGGGGCGCCTGGAAGGCGGGGTTACGTTGCCCCGATGATATGATAGGTGATGATGATGATAATGGTGCGCCAGGAGAGTCCCTAATCCGAAGCTTAACCTAAGATGGATATGAAGGATGACGATTGCGATGGCCATATGATTTCGGGGACCGTTTGGGCCTTAAAGTTTTCCTGACATTTGACTTACAGGTGAGGAAAAACCCCGATAAAAACCGATTCCGATTGAGGGTCTTTCCACTTTTCAGCGGTTGCCCTTTTACCAGCCGGCTGCTGGCCCTTCACATCCACATGTGTCAATCACAGAGGTAGACGATCAACAGCCAGTGTAGGGGTGACATGTGGTTAGCATGTCGAGTCCCCCAGCAGTTATAGCTGGTTCCTCAACCTGGAGCCGCTACTTATTGTAGCTACCCAATTGCCTCACGATGCTGGGTGGGCACCGGTCCCATACTGGCCGAAATACCATGAGAAAATTTCTTCCCCCATGGAGACTCGAACCAGCGCAAGTCCCGTAGCTCTGCGCCAAGGCTTCCTACCTTAACCGCTCGGCTACGGCGCGGGACCGATAGAAACCTCACCCAGAAAAACTGTCCCGATCGGGGATCGAACCCGGGCCCGCTGCGTGACAAGATAGCACGCTACCCCGAGACCACAGCGGTGGATCTTAACAACAGTATATATTTTTTTTTAATCGTGCTTCATACTGGGTATTTATTACAAAAGTAATTTTATTTATCTGTTAATATTGCCATAGAATACTTCCGTAAACATTTCTCTAGAATACCTGAGCGGATATTTCCATAAAATGTATTTTTTTCTTGAATAGAATAAGAGGATAATTGCTATTGTAAAACAGCAGATTTTGAATGAGCTGTTAAATACTGGGAGGTAATTATCAGTTTATAGCTCCTGGATTTATACGTGCTTTATATGAAATTTAAGAAAAAGAAATGCATGAGTTGAATCATTAAGGTACCAGGGACAAGAGGTCATAAGAAAAGGCAGAGTAGTTTGGGAGGCCAATAGTCGAGAACGAACTTAACTTTGCAATATAATTGCAATTATCTCAACTTGTAGACCTATTCCTATCTCCCCCTTTCAAACGTCCCCTTTTCTCTCTTAACCAAGTTGGAAGACGCTGCCACAAAACTTCGCACTTCTTGCTACATTTCTAACCCTCCTCTGCTCCATCCCCTTCCTTAACTCACACCCACATCCCTCTAGAACCAGGATCTTATTTTTAAACTTACAAATTTTACCCTCGATCGAGCAAACCATTATATCATCAAGAGGAAACAAATTTATCGTCTGCTTGGAAATATTCTGCTAAACGACAATTTGCTGCTCTTCTGAATTCTGATGTATCTTGATCTGCATGGGAATTTTCTCACTCCATCCTATGAACAAACAAACAAACAAATAAACAAACTCACAGGCACTATCCCATACTTAGTTCAGAGGCCGCGCGGATTTTTTATTATTGCTTATATTATTTACTTTGACTATTTAACTCATGCCACAAATGCTAGTCAATGACCAATCACGTTTCAATTAATTTTGTTTTACAACCAATGACAGTCGTGTTTCACCTCGCTCTTTATCGATTTCTCTTTATCAGCTCCTGCTTTTGTGATAAAGAAAGCTCCTCTTTTTTAATGTTCTGAACAGGTCAAAGCATTATTTTTCTCCAACAAATACATTGAATATAGCAAATAATGAAAACATTCCTTGATTTTACTGAGTTGTTTACTAAAAAAATAAATGAATAACCCGTAATGTTGATTATGATATATAGTTTGATGTGTTTCATTATTTCTCCACTTGGGTGCACTCTTACAATATTGCGATCTTATTTGGCAATAAATAATATGATCAAGCAGCAGTGAATGAACATAACCTCACATTTCTGATTTGTTTTCAAACATCGCCGTTTACATCAAATATATAAATATTTTAAAATAAGTATAGTTAAACAATGATTTGTGAGTAAACAGCTTAATTTTATTCGTTAAATAGTCCTAACAAATGCCACTCTTGATTTCCAAATTCTCTAGATAAATTCACTCCTCACTTCGTGAGTCGTGAATTTATCGATAATTTGGAAATCACTCGTGGCATTACTTATGACAAAGTTTTATATGATCGATTTTTCTATTTAATGTATTCTTGATGATTATTTAAGATGATTTGCAGTGGAGAATATCTATTATTAATGAAATTTAGAGTTAGTTATTTTCTTTGAATATTGTTTAAATATGTGCCAGCAATCGCGGTTATACATAGAATGTGCGTAAATATTTTTAGTTAGTATTTGGGCCAAAGAGAGATGAACAGACAGGTGAATGGAGAAGACTGAATAACAGTGAATTACATGGTCTTTATAGCAAGCCAGATATAATGAGAACAGTTAACTCTCGTGGATTGCGATGGGCAGGACATGTGGCACGAATGGGGAATGAAAGATGTGCATGGAAGCTTCTTGTTGGAAACTCAGAGGGAAAACGCCCAATTGGTAGACCAAGAATGAGGTGGGAGAATAACAACTATAATTTGAGGGAAGTAGATTCTGCAGGGGATGATTGTAATACATTGGCTCAGGATAGGGATGTATGGAGAGCTTATGTCCGCGCGGTCATGAACCTACGGGTTCGATAGTGCCAGTGAGTTAGTTAATTAGTTAGTTGTTAAAGTTAATGGATTTAGATGAACATTTTTAAGTGAAATTTAAATGTTAATGTATTATTTTATTTATAATGAAACTATGAAATATAATTAATAGACTAGGATTAGATACCCTATTATTTATGAAATAAAATACTATACTGGAGTAGTAGTAGTTATGGTCTTGAAACGTAAAGAATTTGGCAGTACCTTAGTCCATTTAGAGGAAACTGTCCAGTAATCGATAGTCCACAAGCTATCATCCCTATCCTGAGCTAATATTTTCAAATCAGCCCCTGTATAATGTACTTTCCTCAAATCTTGGTTAATGTTAGTCTCTTCGACAGGTCACACTGAGCAACAAAAAATAAACTTTTTTTTTGTTTCAGAAAGAAAAATATGTCATTCTGATAGTATTTTTTTCCTGAATTAAAATATGATATCAATTTTCTCCATCACGCAAGGTTTCCGAGAGACAGGAATTTATAATTTCAAACACTTCAATATATTCTACATTCGTAACTACACAATATTCGAACATTCGGACTCGCCTAGAAAGTAAGAAATGACGACTTTTTGCTATATTCCACCTTTGGAACATCCCTCTTGATGGCCCAACAATAATCGACTAGCATATTAGGATTCCATTTGCCTTGATGTCCCTTTTCCATAGCTGAAATCTCCTGAGTTAGCTCATTTGGTTTTATTTTACAATGGACAAATATACTTAAAAAACGTTTATTAAAAAATAATTATTTAAATCCATTAATTGAATGAAATAAAAAAAACTGTGGGTGATGGAGAAATTCCGAATACATATTTGAAAACACGATAAAAAAAACTACATTAAGTACAACTATTGGTACTCATGAGACAAAAATCATGTTGACCAGTGTAATTTATTTGATTTTATTACAATTTACTTAGGGTGCATATTTTCTACATTTTTCATACATATTTGTATGCATATTTAGTAGTTTATTTTGCTTACAATTCCGGGCTCTAGTAATAATAATCATTTGCACAAAAATGTTAAAGACTATCGTAGAATTAGGCAAACTTACCCTACATCTAAAAGTAAGATACTGGTAACAATTTCTTCAGCATGACACATTGGAAATAGTATAATATTTGTATTATACGAAATCATGAAGTTACTAAGTCCCAGAGATTTGAATTATAGAGTAAATCCCTGTACAGTAAGCACTGTGTGATACATTTTCACAGACGACACAGGATTTGCAATTTTTTTTCTCTCTCTTCCTCCCCTGTGGGTGTCAAAAAGTCAATCACGACTTTAATCCCCAATTCCCGTTGTGCAGCGGCAAAGGTTTTAATATGACGGTCAGCTTTAGCATTCCCATTGCAAAATAACATCACTTTTTTTTACATTCGTATTTTAATACAGTGAAGTTACTTTTGATAACGCAGTTGTTTTTATATCATAAAGTTTATGTTTTGCTACGCTTATTTAAAAATCAACCTTTGACTTCTGTTTACTCATGCAAAACAGAATTTCAGGTAAACTCGACAAATCCCTCTGTGAGAATTATTTAATTTCTCTTATTGCTCTCGATCATTCGCAATATCAACTTTTTTTTAGCTAAAACATTTACATTTCATCATCATAGTATATTCACGAATTTAGGCCATTTGTTGACCTGTTTCGGCCTCAAGAGAAACACCATCCAAAAGTATTTTGAGTGGACGTCCTGGTCTTCTTCTTCCTGCAGGTTGATAGCTTAACATTTGTTTGGGTATCCTGTGATCTTCCATTCGATGAACATGTTGTATCCATCTTGATTTATAATCAGAAAGTTTGTTTTCTAAAGGTTCCATGTGTAATTCTTCTAAGATGTCTTCATTTTTTATGGTCTGTAGTAGTGAACATCCTGTAGTCCTCCGAAGGTATCGCATTTCAAACGTGTACATTTCTTTTTAATACTATTCGATAAATAATGGCAACACTGTTGTAAATCAGCGCTCCTAGTGGTAACCACTGTAAACTTCTTCTTCTTCTTCTTCTTCTTCACTTCCTGGTTTAGGCAAGAGTTGCCTGTTCCGTCGGGCTTGGGACCGGCCATGGCGGAGTTACTGTAAACTTGTATATTATTGAGTTGTCTTTGTTGTATAAATTTGTAATCCTGAAAGTCTCGACATAGTAAAACCTTGTAATAAGATCAATCCATCTGCAGCACCATTTCTGGATATCTCTTTCATCTTATCGATCTAGACATTTCTGGATGTCAACTGTTGACTCTAATCGAATGCCTCGTAGAGGTTCTTTGATTTCTAAGAAGAAGTTTTAGTCACAAGGCCTCCTGTCTGGTGAATTTGGTGGATGTTAAAGTACTTCCCAATTCCACCTTCTAAACGAGTTCTACTGAACATCTTTTTAGGGCGGTATTGCTTACTACGTGTGAGAAACAGTGAATATATTCACAAAATATTGTTAATTCGAGATTTTCAATATTACAGACAGCTCAATAGCATACGAACTTGGCGTTTTCCCTCTTGTTTTCCTACAATAAGCATCCATGCACCTCTTTCATTCCCCATTTGGACAACATGTCCTGCCCATCGCAGTCTACGAGACTTAACTGTTCTTATTATAGCTAGCTTCCTATACATATCATGTAGCTCATTATTATGCACATTTCTCCATTCACCTGTCTGTTCATGTGCTTTTTTGGCCCAAAAAATTTCCTAAGAATTTTATTCTCAAATACTCGTAATATTCTTTCCTCCCTTAAAGTAAGAGTCCATGTTTCGCATCCATAAAATATAACTGGGAGAATAACTGTTTTATATATTTTCATTTTAACATTTTTTTAAAGGAGTTGGGACGACAAGAGTCTCTGTAATGCATAATAGCATGTATTTCCAGAACTGAGCCTATGTTTAATTTCTTTGTTCATCTGCTAACCGACCAGAAAGATGAAAAAAGGGAGACCAAAGTCAACATGGAAGGAAAAGATGAGGATAGTTATTTATTATATTTTATTTATTTATTTATTTATATTTATTTAGGCTGGTGGAGTTAAGGTCATGTGGCCTTCTCTTCGATTCACCAGGACAAACATATATTACATCAGAATATAGCAATCTCAATTAACTCTAATATTAAATACTAAATAAACGTTTTATCAATAAGATAATATCTAATATATTACGATCTATAATGCAACCAGTTAATGTTAGTTAAAATTAAGACTAAAACTAATAATAAAATGTATACAAGCAAGACATACTAAATTGTCCCTGTCTAATGTACATAAAAAACAAAACAAAAGATATAGAAAACTAATTTTACGATTATAAAATATTTAAAACAAAGCAAATGAAAATATTTTGTTAATCTTAATATTATTTTCCTTAAAAATTAATTTAATTGTTAAATGAATACTATCAGTGTGGTGTATAAGTTAGTTTGTTATTAAATAATTTTTAGTTTGTTTTTGAAGGATTTTATAGTTTGACAGTCTCTGACATAGGGCGGAAGGGAATTCCATGTTTTGGCAAGCGAGACCGTAAAAGATAACGAATAATACACAGTGTGATGAGGAGGGATATAAAGGACAATGTGCTGATGGGATCCAGTGTCAAGATTATGTGTGTCGGATAGTCTGATAAAGCGGCATGATAAATAATTAGGCGATGATGTGTGAAGTATTTTATAGAGAAGGAATAGGGAATGGACAGTTCTACGATCTCTTAGACGAAGCCATAGTAATGCACGCAAAAAGGCTATACATTGAAGTTGCCCAAGATCATAGGTTTTGGAGGTTTGGAACGGGAAGACGACAGCAGCTGTAAAAACCCGAAGATAGATAGATACAATATAATTAGAGTTTTAGAGTTATTGACTTTTAAAGGGTCTCTCTACTTACTTATTTACTCACTGGCACTATCGAACCCGAAGGTTCATGGCCGCGCGGACATAAGCTCTCCATACATCCCTATCCTGAGCTAATGCTTTCCAATCATTCCCTGTATAATCTACTTCCCTCAAATCATAGTTAATGTTGTTCTCCCACCTCATTCTTGGTCTACCAACTGGGCGTTTTCCCTCTGGCTTTCCTACAAGAAGCTTCCATGCACGTCTATCATTCCCCATACGCGCAACATGTCCTGCTCATCGCCGTCTACGAGACTTAATTGTTCTTATTATATCTGGCTTCCTATAAAGACCATGTAGTTCATTGTTATGAAGTCTTCTCCATTCACCTGTCTGTTCATCTCTCTTTGGTCCAAAAATTTTCCTAAGAACTTTATTCTCAAATACCTGTAATCTCCTTTCCTCCCTTAAAGTAAGAGTCCATGTTTCGCACCCATATAATATAACTGGTAGAATAATAGTTTTGTATATTTTCAGCTTAATGTTTTTTGAAAGGAGTTGGGATATCAAGAGTCTCTGCAATGCATAATACCACGCATTTCCAGAATTGAGCCTATGTTTAATTTCTTTGTGCATCTCATTCCTATTTGTGATTATTGTTCCTAGGTATTTGAATTCAGCCACTTCCTCAAAATTTCCCTCATTTGTCATTAGCTGTCCATTTCTATTATATACTGAATTTCTACGTGTGACCATATATTTAGTTTTACTGATATTTACTTCCAGTCCTAATTTCTTAGTGTTACTCAATAGTGTGTGCGTGTTGGCCTTTAGTATCTCCTCGCTATCGGCCAGTAGTACTACATCATCAGCATAAACTAACAGCTTATTAATACCATTGATTTAAAGGGTCTCTATTTTACACTAATCATTCCCGACACATTTATTATTTTAAAAAAAAGTGTTTTGTTTGCTGAATGCGTACGGGTAAAAGAAACTAAATGGAACAAAAATGTCAAATGCCTGCCAGTTTGTTTTGATGCTCTGTATCTAAACGCAAGAGTTACCGAATGCTCTATCACTCTTGAAGTGCAGCGGTGTTGATAGTCGGGGCGGGGGAGAGGTGTAAAAGTCCCCCATCTATAAAACTGCAGCTTTCTCCAATCCCCTGTCTCCCCCTTGATGTAGATCCATCACTTTTGTCAGCAGCAGCAATGCGCGGCCCATCTCTCCTCTTGATGGGCAACACGTTGCCAGTGCACCTCTCTCCCCCGTCACTCCCATATCGGAAAACAATCCAGGCTTCTCAGCAGTTTCCTCTCTCAGTGTACACAAACCCTTTTCTTTCCCCCTTGTTCTTTTATTTGAATTTCTTCCCCTTTATTTTTTTCTCTTTTTATTACCCTTGTGTAAGTTAACCCCACCGTTTTGTGTCTTGAATTCATATTGAAGGTTGATATTTGTTTGCGCTGAGATTACAAGTAGAATCTTAATGGTTTTTATATACTAGTTCGCATGCGCTGTGGCTTTGTGACGTCATGAGTTGACATGTACACGTGATATTGACTTGTACACACGGTGTCTATTTTATTACGAGTATTTAATTCATGGCTTATACGTCTCTAAAACTAAGTGAATATATTTAAGGATAAATTGTGAATTATATGAATTAAATAAGGAACGCGATTTTTGTTATGTATATTAAAATTAATAGATTGGCCTCGGCTGGACATTTGGTACGTATGGACAATAATAGAACTGTTAAAAAATATCTGTATGGGACAACCATTACACACCAGAGTTGAAAGACCAAAATTAAGATGGGAGGATGATGTCTTGCTGGATATTATAATTAGTAAAATTAGAAATTGGAAGAATTTAGCAGCAAATGGAGAAGTCTGGAAGTACATTCTGAGGAAGGCTAGGGCCCAAAATGGGCTGTCGCTGCCATATATGATGATGGATTCTTCTTTCCATAGAAATACTCAATGTCCCTTCATGTGCAATAATTTTTACAATAATACTAGCTGGTTGCCCGGCATTGTTCGGGTGCTTATTTATTTTCTTCTTGTTCTTCTTCTTCTTCTTATGTGGCACCACAGTTCGCCTCACCGACTGACCTAATCGAGTCTTCTATTTCCTTAGATCTTACATTCCATCTTGTGATTTTACATTTTCTGATATTATTGTGTCCACCGCTGTAGTCTGGACGTAGCTTGCTGCCTTGTCACGCAGCGGGCGCGGGTTCGATTCCCGGTCGGGACAGGCTCCTGGGTGAGGTTTTTTTCGGGGTTTTCCCTCTCCTGTAAGACAAATGTCAGGAAGCTTAGGGCCCAACGACCCCCGAAAATCATCCGGCCATCATCATCTTCACCGGTGTGGAAAGCAACGGGAAGCTCCCACACCTATAATTCTCTAGTAAAACTGCAAGGTATAGCATGAAAATGCTATGATTGCAGTGAAAGATCTGACCTCGGGTAGAATTACTATGAAATGGATATTATTGTGACCCGCGTCATATCCGAGTGGTTAAGGCAAGATGCCCTAACGCAGAGCTACAGGACTTGCGAAGGTTCGAGTATCCAAGGGAAATAATTTTTTTCATGGAATTTCGGTCAGTATGGGACCGGTGCTGATCCAGCATCGTGAAGAATTTTGGTAGCTACAATAAGTAGCGACTCCAGGTTTGAGAAAACCAGCTGTAATGGCTGCGAGGTCCGATTTTCTGACCACATGTCATCCCTACACTGGCTGGATGATCGTCTACCTCTGTAATTAACACATGTAGGTGTGATGCCGGCAGCCGGATGGTAGGCCAAAAGCTTTCTAAGCCTGTCGCGCCATGTAATTTAATATCAATGTACACATCATCCCGCCATTTTTTTTGTTTTTTCTTGTGGTTGATTGGCAATAACTTGATAAGGGTCTCTTTTTCCCTCCATTCTAATCACACGTCCCATCCACTTTGCCTTATAATTTCTATAAATGAGATCATATCCAGATTTATATTAAAATTTTTTATACCCCACTTCGTATCCAATATTCCAATTAGAAAACTGGATATGAGGTGAGGTATAAAGAATTTTAATTTAAATCTTGGATTAAACCTCAGAGGATTTTTTTTTCCTATAGAAGTTCAATAATAGTTATACCAAGAATATAATTTTAAAATATCAAAACAAAAAAAAAAAAACGAAAATAATGGCATTTTGGGGAAGTGAATATATAAGATCAAAATCTTAATAGACAACAAACCTCTGGAACAAATAACAAATTGGGTTGTAATTTTACTGACACAGTACAGCAACACACATGAAACCAGAATTTATAGAACACTGGCCAAACCGCTAGGTCTATCACTTGAAAGGAAGAAGAAGAAGAAGAAGAAGAAGAAGAAGTAATTTTACTGTAAACACAAAAACTGAAAGAGACATAAATATGAAACTGTCAAAATTTCAAATGATATGCGGAACTATAGGCCTACATAGAATATTAAATAACAAAACAAGAAGAGATACTAGACTGAAGTTTTATAAAACATTGACAGTTCCTGCATTACTTTATGGGAGCGAAACTTGGGTAATGACCAAAAAATTGCAAAGTAGAATACAAAACGAAGAAATGAACTTCCTTAGAAGAACAAAAGGCTGCACAAGAATGGGTCGGATAAAGAATGAAGATATAAGAGCAGAGTTATATATATATATATATATATATATATATATATCCATTGAATGATAAAATCAAATAATATAGAAATACATGGTACAGACATGTAGAAAGAATGAATGTAACAAGGTTACCAAAAGCAGCATTTAACTACAAGCCAAGAGGTTTAATGAATGTAGGAAGGCAAGTGACAAGATGGACAGAACAACTGTGAGGCGGAACAGGCAATTTGCCTAGCCCGTGAAGTGAAGAAGAAGAAGTTCAATCATTTCCAGATCCATATAGGCCTATATAAATCTGCGTAGTGACCCCAAACCTATATACGCTGTAAAAAAAGTCATGAGTAGAGAGCGGATTTTTAGGTTCTAAAAGTTAAGATTGCCAACATAGTATAGTGATAAAATTAATGCAATAAGCTCTTTATATCCAACCAACTGATTTTTTAATAATATAACTTTCAAAAACGTTTCTTAATAATTTTTGTGTGGAATCGAGCATTATTTCATTTGTATTACCCATTTTACTTTTAAATTAAAAAATAGTGTTCTATTTACATTATTTCTTTTTTTAATTTAAAAGTAAGACGTAAAATATAAATTTAGTATTGCTAGATCCCACACAAACATTATTGAAAAACGTTTTTTGTAAGTTATATTATAAAAAAACAGTTGATTGGATATAAAGACTTCTTAAATTAATTTTATCACTATACCAAATATTTAGAGAATGAGGAAGGCTTACAACTCAATGATATTAATAAGCAGTTAGTTTATGCTGATGATGTAGTACTATTGGCTGGTAGCGAGGAGATACTAAAGGACAACACGCACACACTACTGAGTAACACTAAGGACTTAGAACTGGAAGTAAATATCAATAAAACTAAATATATGGTCACACGTAGAAATGCATTATATAATGGAAATGGAGAGCTAATGACAAATGAGGGAAATTTTGAGGAAGTGGCTGAATTCAAATACCTAGGAACAATAATCACAAATATGAATGAGATCCACAAAGATATTAAACATAGGCTCAATTCTGGAAATGCGTGCTATTATGCATTACAGAGACTTTTTATGTCCCAACTCCTTTGAAAAAACGTTAAACTGAAAATATATACAACTATTATTCTACCAGTTATATTATATGTGTACGAAACATGGACTCTTACTTTAAGGGAGGAAAGGAGATTACGAGTTTTTGAGAATAATGTTCTTAGGAAAATTTTTGGACCGAAGAGACATGAACAGACAGGTGCATGGAGAAAACTACATAACAATGAACTACATGGTCTTTATAGGAAGCCAGATATAATAAGAACAGTTAAGTCTCGTAGACTGCGATGGGCAGGACATGTTGCGCGTATGGGGAATGAAAGACGTGCATGGAAGCTTCTTGTAGGAAAGACGGAGGGAAAACGCCCAGTTGGTAGACCAATAATGAGGTGGGAGAACAACATTAACTATGATTTCAGGTAAGTAGATTATACAGGGAAAGCATTAGCTCAGGATATGGATGTATGGGGAGCTTTTTTCCGCGCGGCCATGAACCTACGGGTTCGATAGTGCCAGTGAGTAAGTATACTATGTTGTAATCTTAACTATTAGAACATAAAAATCCGTACCCTGGTCATGACATTATCTTAACGATTCCAGAAAAAAAAATTAGACATAAGTTTGGTTGTTTTAATATAATTGGTATAAGCATTTCATAATCTTGTTAATGGAATAATAACCTGCGTAAAAGTAACATGATTGCTTCGTTCTGCAAATAAAAAAGTAGCTGTCCTAAGTTTAACATTTTAGCTTTCATTTTGTTTCTCTTCACGGTTTTTCCTACCGAGCTCCTGTGTTGTTTGTTTTACACTCCTTAACTTAGCCATTAGAATATATAATGAAATTTCCCTACCCTTCTCTTCCTCTACATCCCTTTACCAGAGCCACAACTCTACGGATAGACTTTTACAGCGATTGTATGTAGAAATAATCAGGTTAAGCCATAATGTTGGTTTGTTTACTTGCTTTAAGGGGAGCAACACTACGTGCACATGAGAGAGAACAGGGGATGAGGAGAAAAGCGGGTAGTATATGTTTTGCGACAGATTATGCAAATCATAGTTCTCCTATGTCGTTAGAGTAATCTTTGTGCCTAAGAAAGTTTGAGGTAATGCCAGTTTCTGACCCGAGCAACAAGGAAGTTGCTTAGCGGTGCCCCAGGATATATTTCTAGGGAAGATAGAAAGTATTCTTGCTAGTCTGGATCCTATTATTCTACCACAACTTTGACCCTTTCCTCAATTATGTTACCTGCTGGATAATTGCATAAGGCACGGATTTTAGAACGTTGTGGAACTTAATCAAACATTAAATTCAATTTGGATTAGATAGAACTGGATAACACTGAGCAAAGAAAAATAAACTTTATTTCTATTAATTAAATAAAAATGAAACTTAGTTTTATTTGATTTTCATATTTATTAAGATATATTCAGTGACAGCTAATGACAAATGAGGGAAATTTTGAGGAAGTGGCTGAATTCAAATACCTAGGAACAATAATCACAAATAGGAATGAGATGCACAAAGAAATTAAACATAGGCTCAATTCTGGAAATGCATGCTATTATGCATTGCAGAGACTCTTGATGTCCCAACTCCTTTCAAAAAACGTTAAACTGAAAATATATAAAACTATTATTCTATTAGTTATATTATATGGATGCGAAACATGGACTCTTACTTTAAGGGAGGAAAGGAGATTACAAGTATTTGAGAATAAAGTATTTAGGAAAATTTTTGGACCAAAAAGAGATAAACAGACAGGTGAATGGAGTAGACTACATAATAATTAACTACATGGTCTTTATAGGAAGCCAGATATAATAACAACAGTTAAGTCTCGTAGACTGCGATGGGCAGGACATGTTGCACGTATGGGGAATGAAAGACTTGCATGGAAGCTTCTTGTAGGAAAGCCAGAGGGAAAACGCCCAGTTGGTAGACCAAGAATGAGGTGGGAGAATAACATTAACTATGATTTCAGGGAAGTAGATTATACAGGGAATGTTTGTTAAGCATTAGCTCAGGATAGGGATGTATGGAGAGCTTATGCCCGCGCGGCCATGAACCTAAGGGTTCGATAGTGCCAGTGAGTAAGTAAGTAAGTATATTCAGTGACAGCTGTTTCGGTACACTGTACCTTCTTCAGACATGTTAACAAATTATGAATTGTGTTATCATAGTACATATCGACTGATCTAAGCAACAATACAACAACAATTTATTTAAATTCTTTAATTTAACAAAGGCGATTCATTCAAATCAAGTTGAGAATTTAACAGTTTATTACTAGTTTTCAATTTATTTATTTCCACAGCCTCCAAAAGGTCCAACTTCTTACCCTTATCACATACATGTAAAATTTCAAAATTTGGATCGAAACATTGATTAAATTGGAATTTGTCTCAGAAAGAAAAATATGTGATTCGATAGTATTTTTTTCTCCTGAATTCAAATATCAATTCAAATTTCTCCATCACGCAAGGTTTCCGTGAGATTGGCATTTATAATTTCACACACTTTAATATTTTCTACATTCGTAACTACACAATATTCGAACATTCAGACTCACCTAGAAAGTAAGAAATAACGATTTTCTGCTATATTTCGCCTGTGGAGCATCCCTCTCGATGGTCCAAGAATAATCGGCCAGCATAATATGATTCCATTTGCCTTGATATCTCTTTTCCATAGCTGAAATCTCCTGCGTTAACTCATTTGGTGTTATTTTACAGTGGACAAATGGACGAAAAAACGTTTATTAAAAAAATAATTGTCTAAATCCATTAATTGAAATTGAAATAAAAAAACTGTGGATGGAGAAATTCCGAATACATATTTGTAAACATGATAAAAAAAAGTGCATTAAGTGCAACTATTGGTACTCAGGAGACAAAAATAATGTTGACCAGTGTAATTAATATCTAACTAGGGAAATTTTGAAGAAGTAGCTGCATTTAAATACCTAGGAAAAATAATTAGAAACAGGAATGAGGTACACAAATAAATTTAAAATATGCTCAATTCTGGAAACACGTATTATTATGCATTACATGGACGCTTGTCCCAACTTCTCTTAAGAAACGTTAAACTGAAAATATATAAAAATGTTATTCTCCCAGCTCCATATTATATGGATGCGAAACATAGACTTTTATTTTAAGGGAGGAGAAAATATTGCATGTATATGAGAATGAAGTAGTTAGGTATATTTTAGAACCAGATTGTCATTACATTTCTAGTATTCTGTCCTGGCATGACGTACTTGTAACCCATTTCTGAGTTTGGGGCGCCTATAAGGCAGGGTTACGCTGCGCCGAGATATGAAAGGTGACGGTCATGGTAATAATGCGCCAGGAGAGGCCTTTATCTAGTGAGGCGAATTTATAATGATGGCCAGATGATGTTCGGGGACCGTTTAAGCCTTAAAGTTTTCTGGCAATTGTCTCACAATATTAAAATTTACAAATAAAACTATAAAGTAGTCACCTATAGATCCGTCTCCTCAACTTAAAATGTTTTAGCACTCTGTAGGCCTTTCGGGACTAGTCCCATCATCCTGTATTTGTGTGTGCTTCAACGAGGGTCAACAAATACAGATCTGCTTCGTTCTACTGATGATGGTACTAGTCCCGAAAGGCCTACAGAATCATAGAACATATTAAGTTGAGGAGACGGTCCTACAGGTGAATATTTTATACTTTTATTCGTAAATGTTATTATTGTGACTTAATACTTCAACGGAATCTTAGCATGAATTTTACTATATTGTCTTGCAGGTGAGGAACCCCCCCCCCAAAAAAAAAAAACTCATCAGGGAAACTACTCCCGTCCGGGCATGGAACCCGGGCCCGCTACATGACAAGGCAGCACGCTACATCGGGACCACAACTGTGGACATCAAAGAATATAAAAAATAATCTAATATCCATCCATCCAAAGTAATTATGCACGAAGGCAGGTCCTTCACTGCAATCATAGCATGTTCATGCTATGCTTGCATATTTACTAGAGAATTGTAGGTGTGGAAGCTTCCTGTTGCTTTCCACACCGGTGAAGGATAATGATGATGATAATGTTAATGATAAGGATATTGATGATGGCCATATGATTTCGGGGACCGTTTGGGCCTTAAAGTTTTCCTGACATTTATCTTACAGGTGAGGAAAAACCCCGATAAAAACAACACCCAGAAAAACTGCCCCGACCGGGATCGAACCCGGGCCCGCTGCGTGACAAGGCAGCACGCTACCTCGAGACCACAGTGGTGGACGGATTTAATATAAAGTTATAAAATTGTACTTTATTTTTCAGTTTCCTCGACTTTTAGAATAATTAAAACGTTGTAGGCCTTTCGGGACCAATCCGATCTTCAGAAGAAAGTTCATTAGCTGGATGATAGCTGGACAGTAATGTAAAACTTCTAAGGATGGATTGGTTCCGAAAGACCTACATTGTTTTAATTACTACATTGTTTTAATTACTTCAACAGTTACTTCAAGTGACGGATTGTCGGACAAACTGCAGCGTGTCCATAATATGTGTATCAGATTCATATTTAATGTTCGAAAATACGATCACATTTCTCCATTATTCCACGAATTGTCATGGCTACATCTAAAAGAGAGAAGAAAATCGCACTGTCTAATTCTCCTATTTAAGATCCTACATACCTCGATTCCCAATTATTTATCATCCCGTTTCCAGTATCTGTCCTCAAACCATAACTTAAACACAAGATCACAACATAGTCTCTTACTTAATATACCGCAACATAGGACATCACATCACTCCATGTCATATACCATCTCCACTTCTCGCAACTGGAATTCCCTACCACAAGAAATAAGGGGCTGCCGGACATTGGCATCTTTTAAAAGAAATCTAAATTTATATTTGCTCTAAACTCGACTTCATTATTATCCAGTGTAAGATATATATATATATATATATATATTAAAATTGGTGTTTCCGATATAATGTAACATATTTATATTATTATTATTATTATTATTATTATTATTATCGTATCATTATTGTTATTGCCCTATAAAATGTTGTTTGTACATGACATTTACATTGCTACATTTATTGTATCTTTAACTGTTTATAATTAGTATAGTGTATATCTATATTTGTCGAATATTTATTTGTATTTGTGCTGGTTGAGTGGAAGAGAGGGCCTTATGGCCTTAACTCTGCCAGAATAAATAAAGTATTATTATTATTATTATTATTATTATTATTATTATTATTGTTATTATTATTATTATTATTATTATTTATTATTATTATTATTATTATTATTATTATTATTATTATTATTATTATTATTATTATTATTATTATTATTATTATTTTATTATTATTATTGAGGAGACTTCAAAACAAGGTACAATTTTATAATTTTATGTTATACATTTTATATTCTCTAACTAAAAACCCAACGAACTTTTACCATGAACTATATTAGTATTGATACGTAGTAAAACTCGCAATTTTATTACGGTTATTCGTGATGTTCATTTTGTCCATAAATTAGTAGCCTGCAATAAGTTATAGGCCCATCGAGATGCCTCGTTTCACATGACCTGTATTTATATATTTTGGTATATCGTGTAGAACACCAAACCGTACTTTCATGGTTTGTTCACTAATTACTTGCAACTCACTATGTGTCATTAGTGGTTTGTCACATATCAAATATACGCTACTATGAGTTATAATTTTTTAAAACAGAAAAGAAACGATATTCCGAGTTCGGATTTTTTTACTGTTATAATAAAGTTGGGAAGGAAATTGTACATTATGAGGTTTTCTTAATAAGAATCATGAATTCTTCTTATCTCGTACATCTATGTTTTTTAACACAGAACTGCAGTATCGAGAACAATATCATTCTCATCTTCAGCTGTTTTTACGACTGTCAATTTTTCATTATACTGGTAATTTAAATGAAACATAATGAAAAATTGACAGTCCTGAAAACAGCTGAAGATCGGAACGATATGTTTCCCGATACTGCAGTTCTGATTTAAAAACATACATGTATGAGGTAAGAAGAATTCACGATTCATTTGATTATTATATAGGCCCTACGGATTTGTTTGCCGAAGATGTTTGCAGTTTCCTCTATTCCTATTGATTTTCTTACAGTTGATAACTAACTAGCTAACTCAATGGCAATACAGATCGCGGAAGTTCACGGCCGCGCAGACATATTCAATATGTAAGCCTTACCTCCGCTAATATGTTTCAATTATATCCCGTAGGCCTATAATTCGATTCCTAAAATCATGGATAATGTTTTTCTTCCATCTCATTCTTGGCCTACCTAACTAACTCCATGACGCGACAGGCCTAGAAGGCCGTTGACGTACTACGCGGTTGCTAGCTTGACATCAACACGTGCTAATCACAGAGGTAGACGATGACCAGACAGTGTAGGGGTGACATGTGGGCAGTATGTCGGGTCCACAGACGTTATAACTAACCAACTCACTAACACTATCGAACCCATAGGTTCGCGGACATATATTCTCCATACATCCCTATCCTGTTTTCCAATCATCTCCTGTACAATCTACTTGAAATCATAGTTAATGTTATTTATTCTCCCACCTCATTCTTGGTCTACCAACTGAGCGTTTTCCCTCTGGTTTTCCTACAAAAAGCTTCCATGCACGTCTTTCATTCCCCATTCGTGCCATATGTCCTGCCCATCGCAGTCTACGAGACTTAACTGTTCTCATTATATCTGGCTTCCCATAAAGATAATGTAATTCATTGTTATGCAGTCTTCTCCATTCACCTGTCTGTTCATCTATGTTTGGTCCAAAGATTTTCCTAAAAACTTTATTTTCAATTACTCATAAGTGTTATAGCTGTTTTTTTTTAACCTGGAGCCGCTACTTGTTGTAGCTACTCCAATTCCTCATAAAGATGGGTGGGCACCGATTCCATACGGACCAAAAATTCCCATGACAAAATTTCTTCCCCTGTGGAGACTCGAACTAGCTCTGCGTCGAGGCATCTTGCCATAACCACCCGTTACAGCGCGGGACCTTGGCGTACTTACTGGACGTTTTTCCTCTGATTTTCCTACAAGGAATTCCCATGTCCATCTTTCATTCCCCATTCGTGCCACATGTCCTGCCCACCGTGGTCTACGGTATTTAACTGTTCTTATTATATCTGGTTTCCTATAAACATCACGTAGTTTACTGTTAATAAATCTTATCCATTCACCTATCTGTTCATCTCTCTTTGATTCAGGTCCTTTCTTGAGAACTTGATTCTCCAATACTCGTAATATTTTCTCCTCTCTTAAAATAAGAGTTCGTGTTTCACATCCATAAAACTGGGAGATTAACAATGTTATAAATTTTCAGTTTAAGAATCAACTATATTTTAGATAAATCTGGAGTGTGCAATTATGAATCTATAGTCCTACCGCTGAGTCTCCGGCCCTGACGTTTTTACCACAGTGTTGCTGGTATGATATTCAGTGGGAGGGGCCGCTTTATGTACCACGCGGAATATCAAATCATGGCGGTTAGCAGAAATACAGGCGTCAACATCGCAGCAATTTCAGACCTTACTAGCGGCGTCAAGAGCAGTGATTGGTTGTGGCAGACGTTCACTCACATTCAACTATTTCCTTATTGGCAGTAGAGGGCGAGTTTCTCCCTTTAACCCTCGTACAACCTAAACATCAGGGCTGGAGAATCAGCGGTGTATATAAATTGAAGTGTGGCACATGTGACAATGTCTATGTAGGACAAACTGGTAGACCTTTTATCTCTCGGATAAAGGAACACATGAGATCATATAACAGACATTTAGAATATTCAAAATATGCTAACCACCTATTCGAATTTAATCATTGTTTCGATCCAAATTTTGAAATTTTACATATTTGTGATAAGGGTAAGAAGTTGGACCTTTTGGAGGCTGTAGAAATAAATAAGTTCAAAAGTAGTAATAAACTGTTAAATTCTCAACTTGATTTGAATGAATCCCCTTTGTTAAATTAATAAAAATAAATATTGTTGTATTGTTGCTTAGATCAGTTGATATGTACTATAATAACACAATTCATAATTTAACATGTCAGAAGAAGGTACAGTGTACCGAAACAGCTGTCAGTGAATTATATCTTAATAAATATGAAAATCAAATAAAACTAAGTTTTATTTTTATTCAATTAATAAACAAACATTAATTTTTAAATATTAAATATTTCTTTGCTAATAACAAACTTTACTAAAGCTATCTGAGTGATTTTTGTGTTATTTTCACGAACTGGTTCTTGTTGTTAATAAGTCACTGGTTGCATCATAATTTAAAACATCCGTATTCCCAGTTCGCCTTGCTATACATTTTGATAAGACGATTTCTCAAAGGTCTTCAGGGGGTTTAACTACCCGAGATTAGAATTTAAACTCAGGGCTAGAAGGAGAGAGTATGCTCGAAAACTTTACTTGCAAGTTACGACGATTGCTATCCGTTCCTCCCCCACTTCTACCCCTCCAAGTGCAGATAACATGTCGGTAAGGTTAATTAGATCATGGGAGCTGACTAATATCTAAATAATTAACGAGACTTGCTATTTCTCGTGTCCGCAGAAAGCTAAATGCTACTTTATGAGGGGGTAAGGGAGGCAGAAGGGTGAAATTGCAAGATTCGAACAATACATTCTGCTTTAACACCAACTCAAACTTTAGGTTTTGGGGGGAGGGGATAAAGACAAGGCTTACCAAGTGAGAGAGAAGCACAAGCAGTATTATTATTATTAAGAGAAAATCTCTTATTCGCTCTAGTTATGTTCCACTGTTATCAATACCATATTCCTAATTTGAATGTTCTGAGACGGATTATGAAGTAGTTAAGTTGCTCCAAGAAGTAGCAAACTGCTGTACATAGTGTCATTAGCCTTTAGCTTTTCATATCAAACTTGCTTTGTTTTGTTTTGTCTAAGAAACTGGGTCTGAAAGTGGATATCAGTAAAATTATATGGTCACACATAGACGTACATTATATACCGATAATGGAAATGGACAGTTAATAACAAATGAGGAATTCTGGAAATGCATGCTATTATGCATTACAGAGACTTTTCATATCCCAACTCCTTTCAAAAAACGTTAAACTGAAAATACATAAAACTATTATTCTACCAGTTATATTATATGGTTGCAAAACATGGACTCTTACTTTAAGGGAGGAAAGGAGATTACAAGTATTTGAGAATAAAATTCTTAGGAAAATTTTTGGACCAGAGAGAAATGAACAGACAAGTGAATGGAGAAGACTACATGGTCTTTATACGAAGCCAGATATAATGAGAACAGTTAAGTCTCGTTGACTGTGATGGGCATGACATGTGGCACGTATGGGAAATGAAAGACGTGAATGTAAGCTTCTTGTAGGAAAACCAGAGGGAAAACGCCCAGTTGGTATATCAAGAATGAGGTGGGAGAATAACATTAACTATGATTTCAAGGAAGTAGATTATATAGGGAATGATTGGAAAGCATTAGCTCAGGATAGGGATGTATGGAGAGCTTATGTCTGCGCGGCCATGAACCTACCGGTTCGATAGTGCCAGTGAGTAAGTAAGTAAAAAACAGAAGAGGGAAATTTTGAAGAATTCGCTGCATTCTAATGCCTAGAAACATTATTTGGGCAACATTTTGCTAAAAAAAGGAACAAGGCACAAGATAACTGTACCGAGAACACTGCATTTAAAGTTGAATGTCAATAAAAAACACGAATAAAAATAAACATTTACTTACGTATTTATTACTTCAACTAACAGAATGCTACCAAAGTTCTTCTATTTTATGAGAAAGATGGTAACTCAGATTTTTTCAATTATGATATTTTACACATTTTTGTTGTTTGGGTCTTTCTGCTGAAGAATAAAAAATAAATAAACTAAAAATTATAAAACATTTATTGTTTATATAGGCCTAGATGCTAAACATGATTCCTTGCTCTAAGGGATGAGAAAATATTATGAGTATTTGTATGTAAAGTATTAGGGAAATATTTAGACGAAAGAGACACAAACTGACAGGTGATTGGGGAAGTTTACATATCAGTGAGTTAAATTACACTGGTCAACATGATTTTTGTCTCATGAGTACCAATAGTTGTACTTAATGCAGTTTTTATGGTATTTTTTCTCCTGAATTATAATATGATATCGGGTTTTCTCCATCACGCAAGGTTTCCGAGAGACAGGCATTTATATTTTCAAACACTTTAATATTTTCTACATTTGTAACTACAGAATATTCGAACATTCGGACTCACCTAGGAAGTAAGAAATTACGATTTTCTGCTATATTTCGCCTGTGGAGCATCCCTCTTGATGGTCCAACAATAATCGTCCAACATATTAGGATTCCATTTGTCTTGATATCTCTTTTCCATATCTGAAATAGCCTGAGTTAGCTCATTTGGTTTTATTTTACAATGGACAAATGGACGAAAAAACGTTTATTAAAATTAATTATTTAAATCCATTAATTTAAATTGAAATAAAAAAAACTGTGGGCGATGGAGAAATTCCGAATACATATTTGAAAACACGATAAAAAAACTGCATTAAGTACAACTATTGGTACTCATGAGACAAAAATAATGTTGACCAGTGTAATTATTAATTATTTGATAGTGTTTGTTTGCAGCTAGTAGTAAAATATCTTATTCTCTCAAGTTACGTTCCACTGTTATCAATACCACGTTCCAATTTTGAATGTTATGAGACGCATTATAGAGTAGTTAAGTTGCTCCAAGAAGTAGCAGATTTGTTATTAAATGCTGTATATAGTCCCTTTGCCTTTCGCTTTTCATAATAAAGTTGCTATGAGTTGTAATGTACACGTTTACAGTGACTTGTAACACTTGTGAAGCATTGAATTGATATTGTCACGCTTAACGGTCTCCTAGGATTTGGAATTTATTTCAATTACTCGTAACTTTACAGATGTTTACACAACATTTCCAAATTCACTTTATTTATTTCACAACAATTCACTGATTCTTCATAAATAATTTGTTTCTAATAGAGTCTCTTCCTTCACAATTTATTTTATCATCCTTTTCTTCATACTCGCTGACGGTTTCACTTAGAACATCTTACTGTCTTAGCTCTTGTGATAGCTTCACTCCTTCACCAGAACTCCTAGGATTTGGAATTTATTTCAATTACTCGTAACTTTACAGATGTTTACACAACATTTCCAAATTCACTTTATTTATTTCACAACAATTCACTGATTCTTCATAAATAATTTGTTTGTAATAGAGTCTCTTCCTTCACAATTTATTTTATCATCCTTTTCTTCATACTCGCTGACGGTTTCACTTAGAACATCTTACTGTCTTAGCTCTTGTGATAGCTTCACTTCTTCACCAGAACTCCTAGGATTTGGAATTTATTTCAATTACTCGTAACTTTACAGATGTTTATACAACATTTCCAAATTCACTTTATTTATTTCACAACAATTCACTGATTCTTCATAAATAATTTGTTTCTAATAGAGTCTCTTCCTTCACAATTTATTTTATCATCCTTTTCTTCATACTCGCTGACGGTTTCACTTAGAACATCTTACTGTCTTAGCTCTTGTGATAGCTTCACTCCTTCACCAGAACTCCTAGGATTTGGAATTTATTTCAATTACTCGTAACTTTACAGATGTTTACACAACATTTCCAAATCACTTTATTTATTCACAACAATTCACTGATTCTTCATAAATAATTTGTTTGTAATAGAGTCTCTTCCTTCACAATTTATTTTATCATCCTTTTCTTCATACTCGCTGACGGTTTCACTTAGAACATCTTACTGTCTTAGCTCTTGTGATAGCTTCACTTCTTCACCAGAACTCCTAGGATTTGGAATTTATTTCAATTACTCGTAACTTACAGATGTTTACACAACATTTCCAAATTCACTTTATTTATTTCACAACAATTCACTGATTCTTCATAAAAATAATTTGTTTCTAATAGAGTCTCTTCCTTCACAATTTATTTTATCATCCTTTTCTTCATACTCGCTGACGGTTTCACTTAGAACATCTTACTGTCTTAGCTCTTGTGATAGCTTCACTCCTTCACCAGAACTCCTAGGATTTGGAATTTATTTCAATTACTCGTAACTTTACAGATGTTTACACAACATTTCCAAATTCACTTTATTTATTTCACAACAATTCACTGATTCTTCATAAATAATTTGTTTGTAATAGAGTCTCTTCCTTCACAATTTATTTTATCATCCTTTTCTTCATACTCGCTGACGGTTTCACTTAGAACATCTTACTGTCTTAGCTCTTGTGATAGCTTCACTTCTTCACCAGAACTCCTAGGATTTGGAATTTATTTCAATTACTCGTAACTTTACAGATGTTTACACAACATTTCCAAATTCACTTTATTTATTTCACAACAATTCACTGATTCTTCATAAATAATTTGTTTCTAATAGAGTCTCTTCCTTCACAATTTATTTTATCATCCTTTTCTTCATACTCGCTGACGGTTTCACTTAGAACATCTTACTGTCTTAGCTCTTGTGATAGCTTCACTCCTTCACCAGAACTCCTAAAAACCACTGTAATGCTACTTACAAGTCTATTTTCTTCATGTCCATAAATAAACTACTTCAAGAACATCTTTAAGACCAAGAAGCTTAAGCACAAGAAGAACACATCACATCTTCAAGAATACTTCAGAAAACAACTGGGGGAAGACCATTTTCTTCAGCTCAAAATTATAATTGCAGAAGACTTCAAGATAAGCACAATAAGGATTGGGTCAAGGCCGGAACCATATTAAACAACATCAAATAACTCACAGTGAGTCCTTCACAATCCGCACTAAACTAAAACTGAAGAGCAGGGTATATTTGTAGACGTGGATCCATTTCTGCAAGGTTGCTTAATACTCAGGCTGGAATTGTGGGGTAAAATGGAGATGTTTATGTAATTCCAACGTTTAAACGCATGCCTGTAAGATAGTACATTATTTAAAATAGTAAATAATTTAAGCCTATTTAAAAAAAGGACATTTGGCTGCTGAAATGAAAATTCCTCAGACCAATAGCAGGATATCAAAGAACTGACAAAAAACATAACACAGAAATTAGACAACAACTAAAAGTAGAGGAATTAAACACAACAATAGTGAAATACAGAACAAACTGGAAAGAACACTTGGCAAGGATGACTGAGAATAGAATACCAAAAGCAGCATACAGCAATTCACCACGAGGAAGAAGAAGTTTTGGAAGACCAAGGAAAATGGAAACAACAGCAATTTGGAATCCGGAACAGACTAGTAAATAAGACTAAACCGTGATGAAGAAGAAGATCTTTGGCTGCTCTAAAATATGAAAGTGAAATTTGGGTTTTGGATAAAAGAAATGATCGTAAACTTAGAGTAAACCAAATGCGTTTCTTACGAGCACTGTTAGGAATTAATTGACTGGATCACCAAAATACCTCTATTATCAGAGAAAAACTGTGCCAAGTTTAAATGAAGATGTAGAATGAAGAATGGTAAAATGATCTGAGAAGAATGGAAATAAATATACTTCCAAAATTGGCGTTCCAATATACTCCAAGTGGACTTAGGGACCAATGAAGACCAAAACATCAGTGGAAAGATCAAGGCAATCTTCGTTACGTTTACCGTCACAGGCCATATGGCCTAACACGAATTTGTTCATGATGATAATCTTTAGCGAATTGTGAAGAAATTATGATATTATAGTTGTTTTTATTAAAATAGATTTTAATTAATGTTTTTAAATCTTCATGGATTTTACTCAGTAGACACCGAAAAGATTATGATAATATATATATATATATATATATATATATATATATATTGTATGATAAGAAAAATAAATAAGGGTTTGAATTGGATTCGCCTGGTAGTGTAATGGATATCGCGCTGAGGTACAGAGTCAGAGATCCGGGTTCGAATCCCGTCCAGGCATTTATTTTTCTTATCATACCATATTAAGCTTGCATTGCTCAATGTTAAATATTTAATTATAACATCTATAAAGCGTCACTGCTATAAGGTAAAAATATTCTCTTTAATTTGTTTTCTTGTTATAGTCAGCTACTAGATGGCAGTGAAGACCGAGTTCTCGCGACATCTAGTAATAATGGAGAATATAATACATATAAGAAAAATAAGTATTTGAATTGGATTCGCCTGGTAGTGTAATGGATATCACGCTGAGGTACAGACTCAGCGATCAGTGTTAGAATGAGAACAATGTTAAACATTTAATTATAATATATATATATATATATATATAATATATATATATGTGTGTGTGTGTGTGTGTGTGTGTGTGTGTGTGTGTGTGTGTGTGTGTGTGTGTGTGTTTGTGTGTGTGTGTGTGTGTGCTCGCGTAGTTTTAGCGCCGGCAAGTAGAAGTGGAGTCAGGTAAAGCGAAAATTTAAAAAAATTCTCTTGCGGTCACAGTTTTTTTTTTTTCGGATCAAATCTAGATATATACAACATAGGGCGAAGATATTATCCAAAAATCAGTTACATTCGACCACTAGAAGAAGAGTTTACCTGAAAGCCATAATTTAGAAATAGCTCTAATTACCACCTTGTGTCCACCGCTGTGATCTCGAGGAAGCGTCCTGCCTTGTCACGCAGCGGGCTCGGATTCGATTTCGGATCGGGACAGGCTTCCTGGGTGAGGTTTTTTTCGGGGTTTTTCCTCACCTGTAAGACAAATGTCAGGAAACTTAGGGCCCAGCGGTCCCCGAAAATCATCCGGCCATCATTACCATCATCATCCTTGACCGGTGTGGAAAGCAACGGGAACTTACCACACCTATAGTTCCCTAGTAAAGCTGCAAGCATAGCATGAAAATGATATGATTGCTGTGAAATACCCGCCTTAGGGCTGAACACAATATAATAGACTAGGAACCACCATGCTTGTTTTCTTTCTACGTAACTGGATTCATACGATTATCAAAAGAGAGATAAATTCAGGTTGCTCGGTAATTCGCTTTTTTTTTAGACCTATACGGTTTTAACATATTTTGTAGCTGCGATTGTTACATCTAAATAGGATATGTGTAAGTGATGCGACAAAAATTGTGTTTTATTGCCAAGCGCAGCACGTTTCATGTTTTTAATGTAAAAGCTACTCGGGTCAACAAACATAATGCATCTTGGTTTTAGTTATTCCTTTAATATATACCTTAGTGATGTCCCTAAAGCAGACATCACGCCCGTAATTGTTCATTCTGTGTATAAAACAGGACCAAGCTTTTAGCTGTGCGTCGTTTCACATTCATATATAACTCCAGTGTTTCAAATTCCCATAAATGCAATTATTTTCACATAGTATAGCGATACTTCAATGTTACAGCTGCATTAGTAAATTAAAAGTTAAAGTATTACGTCACCGCATCATCCTCCATTTTTGAAGTTCATTCTCTCTCCCTTTCTCTGTCTATCTATTTATCTCTCTCTGTGTTCTGTCTTTTAGTGAATTCCGAAGGTATGAAGCTATTGACTTTGTTCTTATTAAACAAAAATTAGAAAATTGATTAGAGATTTTCGACGATTCTCTCTAATAGACAACGAAATGACGAGTGTATATATATCCACCGCTGTGTCACGCAACGGGCCCGCGTTCGATTCCCGGTCGGGACAGGCTCCTGGGTGAGGTTTTTTCGGGGTTTTCCCTCACCTGTAAGCAAGACAAATGTCAGGAAGCTTAAGCCCAACGGTACCCGAAATTCATCCGGCCATCATCATCATCATCATTATCATATCATCTTCACCAGTGTAGAAAGCAAACGTAAAGCTACCACACCTATAATTCCCTAGTAGAGCGGCAAAGCGACATAAATGTAATGATTGCAGTGAAAGACCTGCCCTCGGGCAGAATTACGAGTACTATGGATGGATGTATATATGAAAAGAAATGCCTGATTCGGGATATGAAGCCGAGTCTCTAAACTCTGTACGTTTAGCACTCTAACCAACTGAGCCACTCAGGTATCCTAACACAAACATTTATTTTTCTTATATATGTAGTATTTTCTACACGAGAGGTAGCGGGAAGTCGTTCCAAGTGCCATCTAGCAGCCACCATAACAGTTAACCAAATTTTTAAAGATAATATTTACTTTGTAGCAGCAGCGCTTGTGTATTTAGATGTTATAACTATATTTTTGGCATTTGGCAATGAAGGCAAATATGATATGAAAAGAAAAATACATGCCTGAGTCGGGATTTGAACCCGAGTCTCAAAACTCTGTTGTTTAGCGCTCTAACCAACTGAGCCACTCGGGTATCCTAACACAAACATACATATATATATATATACAGGGTGTATCAAAAGGATGGCGCAAACTTACAAGGTTGAAAGTACACGATAATAGAAGCAACAATGTCCCAGTAAACATGAGTCCGCAAACGAGCCGTTTGCGATATAATCACGAATGTATGGTTACAAGCCGCCACTGACTTCATTGCAAACATCGTCCTAGTTAGTACAAATTAATTTGAAATTTAGACTTTACTATTAATTTTTCATCTCATTTAGTTCACATTTCACAGTTCACTTCACTTATGGGTTACCTGTTAAAGGAGATGTTAAAGTGTCTTCCTTGCATCTGGGTGCAATACTGAGCTCGTCTCTGCAATGAATGTCGAATTCTTTCGAAAACCCCTGGATCATTTCTGAATTTTTGACAAGCATGTACAACTCTCTGCTCCAGTTCTTCAACCGTGTTAACGGGTGTGCTGTACACATCGCTTTTGAGGTGACCCCAGACATAAAAATCCAAAGGATTTAGATCAGGTGATCTTGGAGGCCAAGGTGCAGATCCGCCTCGACCTATCCATCTTTGGCCGTGTCTGCGCGTTAGATGCCGTCTCACTGCAGCAGCAAAATGTGTCGGAGCTCCATCATGCATGTACCACAAACTCCGACGTTGCTGAAGGGAAACATCCTCAAGCAATCCTGTAAGATGACGCCGCAGAAACCTAAGGTACCTCCGTCCATTAAGTTTTCGTGGAAGAATGTGTGACCCAATGAGATAATCACCTAGTACGATGTTACAAAAATGACGTCAGTGGCGGCTTGTAACCATACATACGTAATTATCTCGCAAACGGCTCGTTTGCAGACCCATGTTTACTGGAACATTGTTGCTTCTATTATCGTGTACTTTTAACCATATAAGTTTGCGCCACACTTTATGATACACCCTGTATATATATATATATATATATATATATATATATATATCCAGGTATTAATAGCACAGGGCCACGATGACATAGAACATATGGCTAAAAAACTAAAAGAAGAATATGAAAAATGGGGACTTTATATAAACATTGAGAAAACTAAATACCTGTGTATAGGAGAAGAAATGGAAAATATAAATTTAAAACAATGGAGAAGAACTAAAACCTAGTATTGAATACACTTATTTAGGAACAAAATTAGACCATTCAGGCGATAACACAGTAAAAATTAAAAATAGAATCCCACAAACAAAACAAGCAATAAATGCTTTAAACTCTGTTTGGCGGAGCAAAAATATTACAAAAAATAGAAAATTACAAATATATCAAACCATAATTCAGAGCATTTTAACATATGGTGCTGAAGTCTGGCAAATTCCTACCAGGGAAATGAAAAGAATTTTAAGTACAGAAATGGATGTTTTAAGAAGATCAGCTGGAAAATCTAGAATGGATATAATACGAAATAAGGGAAATTATGGGTGTACAAGAGGAGCCGGACATCATAGACATCATAGAAAAGAAAAGATTGCAGTGGTATGATCATGTCAAACGAATGCCAGAGCAAAGATTGCCAAAAATTGTTATGGAATGGATCCCAATGGAAAGGAGGAAGAGAGGAAGACCGAAGAAAACTTGGATAGAAGGGGTACAAGCAGTTATGAATATCAGAGGAATGGAGGAAGATCAGTGGATGGATAGAGAGGAATGGCGTTTGGTTTCCGGAAGACGGCGGCAGCTGCCATGATACCGGATGATGATGATGATGATATATATATATATATATATATATATATATATATATATATATATATATTCGTTATTTCGGTGTCCAGTACATAAAATCGGTAAAGATCTGTAAAAAAATTCAAAATGTTTTCATAAGAACAACCTTAATGTTTTCATTCCTTCGGAAAGCACTAAAAGTGTGTTGGAGAAATAAATATTCTGCATGAGATCGAAACGAACCTTTTTGCAGTTAATTCGTGCAGAAGAATACGATTATATACATTTATTTATTGAAATTCTCTCAATAACGATTGGTATAAATCTATGATTGGCCCCATATACTGTATATATATGTGTGTGTTCGTATGTGTAAGATTAATGTTATTCTCCCATCTCGTTTTTTGTTCCTTAATGGACTCTTTCTCTCCCACACAGTTGTTTGAATATACTGGAAAATAGAGGATTCCCCCTGGTGATTCATCATCTCAATGCTGGTGATACCTCCGAAACAACACAAACATTTAAGACATTAAGATCATCATCATTCCAGGAATTAGGCAATTGCCCGTTCCGACTTCATAATGCATCAGCCCAACGTCTTCTAGGTCTTCCAACATCACGTCTTCCTCTTGCTTGATAATTTCTTGCTAACAATGGATATCTCTCCTTACTCATTCCATCCATGTGATCAATCCATTTCTGTCTGTAATTCGTGACTTTATCCAATAAAGGCTGTACTTTCAATTCTTCTCTTATATCCTCATTTCTTATTCTATCAAGTCTTGTCTTAGGAACCTCATCTCCGCCGTCTGTATTTTATCCTTCTGTTTTTTCAGTGGAGCCCAAGTTTCACATCCATACAATATTGTGGGAACCGCCATAACATAATACATTTTTATCTTGGTTTCTTTTCTAATTTTATTTTTGAATGTTCTCTGTATTAAGATTAAATTCATATTCAATTGCTTATACTTATACAAGTCTGTTATTGACTATCTCTCTCTATCCCTCTATCTATCTATCTATCTATCCCCTCTGTTCATTTATATGTTTTCTTTAATTTAAAATAAGCCTTTTTAGTTACTTTACATACCCTTCACGTCCCGGAAAGGACATTTCTTGAGAGGGTTTTAACTCTGCGTATAATATCTAATTTTTTGATCGCATGGGGACAGACCCAGACCCACACCGAATAATAATAGTAACATTTAAGATGTTTAATCACTTGTTTATGACGTATAGATTCATCACAAAACAAGGTTGTTGTTTATCTCCGATTCAAAATATATCTACAAAACGCCTTAAGGCAGTGGAAAACAAATGTTCTCCCACGTGAATAAAGTTAGAAGAAGATAATAATAATAATAATAATAATAATAATATTATTATTATTATTATTATTATTATTATTATTATTATTATTATTATTATTATTATATTATATTATTATTATTATTATTATAGCTTTATTTTACCTGGCAGAGTTAAGGCCTTAAGGCCTTGTCTACCACTCAACCAGGTTTTAAAAAAATACAAACAAAAAAAATAGTCTTAAATCTAAATTACAATATATATAATTTACTCTAAATTTAACGAATTAAATATATAATATGTACAAGATATATAAAAAAACGAGGAAAAGATTAATGGCATAGTATAAAATTAAATAAATAGAGAAAAATGAATTATTAGACAACAGGTAAGTGTATAAGCGTGACTTAAAGGTATCAAGTGTGCGGCAACCCCTGATATCTTGAGGAAGGATATTCCAGGAGCGGGCAGAGGCTACTGTGAAGGAAGTAGAATAAGAGGAAGTGCTATGAATAGGAATTGTTAGCAGATACGATTTATTCGTTGTTATTTGCTGATGACCAGCTTCTAATGTCAGGAGATTGCGAACATTTATAGTATATGACAAGAAAGCGTTAGGAGGAATATGAAAAATGGGGATTAAAGATACATTTGGACAAAGCAAACTGTATGGTAATGGGATATAAATCAAAAGATCATATTTTAGAAGATGGACATGGAAAAATGAAGGCATGTGACGTATATGTATATTTGGGAATAAAAATTAGTGCAGATGGAAGTCATGACGCTGAAATTAATGAGAGAATAAATAAGGGTAAATTTACAATATCAAAATTAAATGGTATTTTATGGGATCAGAATATAAGTTCTAAAGCAAAAACAAACGTTTTAAATACAATAATAAGGAGTACAATGACATAAGGTGCAGAAACATGGGAGTTAAAATGTAGAAAAATAAGTAAATTAAATCCTGCAGAAATGGATTTTTTGGAAGTGCTCAGCTGGAATATCTACAAGAGATAAAATAAAAAAAACAGTGTAATTAGACAAAAGATGAACGTTTAAACTTCAATTGTGGATTTCATAAAAAGAAAACAAATTGGTAGGGTCATAAGATGTTAAATGTATAATTTTTGCCTGGTAAGTTAGTCGTCCTCAATTAAATTATTAAACTTCTTCACGTTATTCTAATATGGAGGCCTTTCGAAAACAATTCTTCATCTTCTGCATTTTAACTGGAACTGTTGGTGTATAACGGATTTATGTCTGCGGTTATGTTCTCGTTGAGTGGGTCTTTATTCCTTGCTTGAACATAACGGCAGACATAAATCCGTTATACAACCTATATAATAACACCATCAGTTCCAGTTAAAACACTGAAGATGAAACATTGTTTTCGAAAGGCCTCCATATTAGAATAACTTGAAGAAGTTTAGTAATTTAGTTGAGGACGACTGACTCACCAGGTAAAAATTATTAAATAACTCACATCTTATTACATAACCTCAACTGTGCTTTAATATGAATTTGAAAAGTGTTGATGGTACGGTTATATAAAAATAATGACAGAAGACAGATTCGCTAAAAGAATACTAGAATAGGTGCGTCTCTTGGTAAAAAAAAAAAGAAGAGGAGGTCAAAAATAACGTGGAATGATGGTGTTTTGAGCAGCATGAGGGGAAAAAGGATTGAGCGATGGAGATTAGAATGACAGACAGATTTGGAGGAGAATGACAGATTAATTGAGCGCAGGAATATCTTGCGAAACATTAAGGAATCTGATGAATAAATAAATATATATCTGATACGGAATAAAGTAGTTTTAGAGTAATTTCAGTGATATGAAGCTGGAAATTTCTTAGAATGGATTTAAAAAATGCTTTCGTTTATTAGCTATTAATGGTATCGAATATAATTGTATAAAAATAGAGTTAGCTGCTTTAATTAACCACATTAATATTGTATTAAATCGGGCTGCGGTTGAAACTTATTTAATATCTGGAACACACACACGTTTCTCAATATCGAAAAATTCCTCACATAACAAGCTCTTTGAAATGTATTCTGCCGTGCTTGTTGCATACTCTGATATTTCAGTTTTGCAACATTAATAATTTCTGGATAAATTGGAGGCGAAAGATTCAAATGATGATGTATATAGAATATTTTTACCAACACTGTAATTTATTTGTTTCTTATAATTGGGCAATTCTATGAAATTGTTTTCTAAAGCATAACCCCTATCCAAATATTTAGTTTAACTAAATTCTGATAAATCGTTCGGTATTAACCCATTCGCTTCAGGTTTAAATGTTCAATGCATTTCCCAAAAAACGGTATATAAGTTACCGTAAATTATACTATCTATTTTTAGACATTCAAAACAAACAAAAGATAACGGTACTTGAGATCACAATAAGGGTGAAGGCCAAAACACTTTTCTCTAGTGTTCATAAATGTTAAAAAAAACATTACCCTGCCAAGAGATGCACAAAATATTGCTAGATATGTAACAGAGTAAAGCGAGTGTACCTCGACTTCTGAGTTGACCATTTAACTGCCGGCGAGTCTGCCTCGTCTTTCGAGGCGAATGGGTTAATTAAGTTAGAATTTTAACATTATTTACTAAAAAGATGAAAAATAGTTACCAATAATTCCTATTAGTTTATATTTGTTTCGAAGGGACACAAGCCCTACGGGAGGGACTTTAAGCCATTGGTCCCGAGTCTCAAGATTTTTGGGCTCGTAAAACAACCTCGAACCTAAATTAGCGCCTCTGAGCAAAATTTAACCGGCATTCTCCATATAGTAAAAAAATATGTGCCTACTATAGTACACAGACGAAGAGAATGAAAGCATGGGACGAAAGGGGGCACGGGGAGTTGCAAGCGATACAATGACATACTATTATAGCCTCACTATGATGGTTGTCCAGTAGCTCGCTTTGTTTCCCCGCAGCTGTTATATATAATTAAATACAAAGATGCCGACTACCGCTACATGAATGTTAATCATTGTCAAAGCATTGTTCCGGCTCCCGTTTTTATATAAACGGACAACCATCATAGTCAGGCAATAATACCTGAGAATAAAGGAACACTCATGAGGTATGAAATACCTACTGCTTTCATTCACTTCATCTGTGGACAATAGATGTCTCATTTAGTCGATATGCTGACCAAATGTCACTCACTGACATCTGTAAGGACATACGCATAAGTATAGATTAGCCTGCTCAGAAAACTCCCTTCTAGGGGGAGCCCCCATGCTTCCATTAAGAACATATTAGGATGTTATAACTGTATGATTATATTTAGGTAGTTTAATATCTAAAATTGGTTATACAGTGGTAGATTATATACGGTATAAGCAATTAAATTGGTATGGGCACGTACGACGAATGAAGAAAGATTACCCACGAAAAGATTGGAATGGTGTCCACCTGGAAGAAGGAGGAGAGGAAGACCTTGAAACTCGTGGATGCAGGAAATAAGAACTGGAATGGGAACAAAAGGACTGGAGGACAAGGATTGGATGGAGAGAGACGAGTGGAGAAGAAAAATAAAACTTTAGGCGGCACAGAAAGATGTGTAAACATTAAAATTCTGTATATAAATAAATCCGATTGAGGGTCTTTCCACTTTTCAGCGGTTGCCCTTTTACCAGCCGGCTGCTGGCCCTTCACATCCACATGTGTAAATCACAGAGGTAGATGATCAACAGCCAGTGTAGGGGTGACATGTGGTTAGCATGTCGAGTCCCCCAGCCGTTATAGCTGGTTCCTCAACCTGGAGCCGCTACTTATTGTAGCTACCCAATTGCCTCGCGATGCTGGGTGGGCACCGGTCCCATACTGGCCGAAATACCATGAGAAAATTACTTCCCCCATGGAGACTCGAACCAGCGCAAGTCCCGTAGCTCTGCGCCAAGGCTTCCTACCTTAACCGCTCGGCTACGGCGCGGGACATATAAATAAATAATAACTAAAATTCTAATTTGTGGTATTAGGTATGTACAAATACTCGAGTAGGTTTTTAGGTTTCGCGCATTCAGATCCGGTCAGTGTCGATGTAATTTTGAGGATGTAAGCTTCCAGAATGTCTTCCTTCGGAAGAATTGTTATGCGGTTGTCCAGTATCGTAGATTTAGGATTAGTATTAGGTTTTAGACATTAGAACATAAAACATAACATAAGTAAACAATAAAGGATTAGATACCGTAAGAGCTAAATATAATTCTGTAGGGGAAGCCCGTTTGAACAAGTGAATCATTTTTAATACTGGGGTGGTTATGAAATCTCCTATGTTAAAACTGAAGAACGTTTTAACAAACTTAATAAATTTAATTATATATGTGGCACAATTAAGAGCACTGTTTAAAAATACAAGAAAGTAAACAAAACTAAAATTTTATTAAAGCAGTGACAGTCCCCTTACTGTGTTATGGTAGTCAATTTTGGGTCTTTATCCAAAGAGAAGAGAAGGATCAGGAAGCAGACTGCATGAAATCAGATTCTGAGAATTATAGCTGGCTGCAAACTTCAAACTTGACTACAGAATACCCTGGGCAAAAGTGTGTCACCTGTTGCATGCCAAGCTTGGAATTTCGACGTTTACAAACTCTGTTAAAATAACATTGTTAAATTGAATATATATTTCATTTTAGAGACAAAAATTTGACAAAAGTGAAATGTGGAAAAGTTATCAATATAGCGGATAATTCAGGGTATTTAATAAAATACAACATACCTTCCATTTTGTTATCAAAACTGGACATCCAGACATTTCATTTAACATACGTTATGCTTTTTAGTTACTTGTGACGGTGATTTTTCACATGTTGAGACAAAATCCCGCAATGATAATTACGTACATTTTGCCATATTTTAGGAGACTAAAATAACTGAATAAATTGAAAATAATAATTCTATTTTCATTACTATAAACATTATCTGGTCTGTTTTTTGCAATTATGTTATCTTGGAATTTTTGCTTCGAGATGCCATAACACAGGCCTACCACATAACTTAATGTTATATATAGTTTTTTTTTTCTTTTTTCCTAAATACTTTGCAAAACGCGTAATTTTGTCATGTTAGGATTCTGCCGTAGGAAAGTTAATAAAGGCTTGTATTATTTTTTTCTTTGTATTCTCTTTATATTATTCTAGTTTTGGATCAGTATCAAATTAGCTTTTTTTTGTTTTGTTTTATTATGCATCAGTTTATTACATTTTTTCTGTGTTTTGTTTTCATCTAATTTAATTTAAAAAAAACATAGAATTTAATGTTTTCCGTTTTTATCTAACTATCAACCCTTTACAAATGTGATTTTAATCTCACATTAAATTAATTTCAAAAGCCACAAAAATTAACTCATAATGACTTGCAGGCCTATAGGCCTACATGTTTTTTTTTTCTTCGAAATGTTATAAAATTCAAAATTTCAGTTACTAATAAAGTTTATATCCCATCTTGAAAGTTCTAAGAACTTTTTCTTCTTATTCTCTTTCTCCTTCTTCTTCTTCTTCTTCTTCTAGCAAGGATTAAACCTTTTAGGTTCGTTCCGGTTATTTTTCACATGTTGAGACAAAATACCACAATGATAATTACATTTTGCATTTTTTCAGGAGAGCAAAATAAATTGAAAATAATAATTATATTTTCATTACTATAAACATTATCTGGTCTGATGATCTTGATGAAGATTTTTGGGCTGTAGGCCATGGTCGTGAGGCTTGTAGTTCCCCGACGTTTCGCCAGAGACTGCGTCTGGCATCCTCAAGGGTTGTCTTGAGACTGGCATTTCTGACCACTGTCTGTCCTATTTATATGTTCACCGCGATGTGTTCGTAAGTTATATCTGCCTTCTGATTGGTCAGCGTTAGGGACTTCCATTGCTCCAATGAGATTGCTGTTTGATGGTCTAGTCTAGTTGACTGTACGTTATATCTGCTTTTCCGGCCGTGAAAGTCTACGTGAATACATTATCTGCTCTGTTTTTTGCAATTATGTTATCTTGGGATTTTTGCTTCGAGATGCCATAACACAGGCCTACCAGATAACTTAATGTTATAGATAGTTTTTTTTCTTTTTTCCTAAATACTTTGCAAAATGTTTTACAATAATCACCTGTGTAACCCACTTCCAAGTATTATACCTGCTGTGTCCATCTCTTTCTTGGACGTCCCCGATCTCTTTTTTTCTTCTCTTGGTTGATAGTTCAGACTTTTCCTAGGCAATGTGCTGGTATCTATTCTGCAGACATGTTCATACCATTTTCTCCTATATTCTTTTATTTTATTTGCCAAACTGAATATTTGTAGTTCTTTACCAATAGCTTCACTCCGTTTTTTATCCATTAAAATGTATCCTGCCACATCGTAAATATTTCATTTCTGCTGCTTCTGTTCTTTTAACTGTCTGTTTATTCAGAGTCCATATTTCTAAGCCATACAATATTGCAGGTACCGCCCAACACTTTGTAAAATTTTTAACGTGTTTCTTTTCTTACTTTCTTTCCCAGCGTTCTTTTCTAAGAACTTTATACGAATTTTAATTCCCCAACTCCCCTCAATTCATGGTTAATTATTCTCCCACCTCATTATTGGTCTACCAAATGGGAGTTCCCTTTGTTTTTTTTCTAAAAGAAATTTCCATGCCCCTCTTTCAATCCCTATTCGTGCCACGTGTCCTGCCCATCGCAGTCTACGAGACTTAACTGTTCTTTTTTATATATGGTTTTCTATAAAGTCCATGTAGGTCAGTGTTATGTAGTCTTCTACATTCACCTCTCTGTTCATATCTCTTCAGTGCAAAAAATTTCCTAAGAACTTTATTTTTTTTTATTAGGAATCTTCTCTATGGTTTTCCTTGAACCCAAAGTGATTTATCGCCAGAGGTTTCTGTCCGAAACATCTTCCCTCAGATCTCTAGCTTCCATACTTATCTTCACTCTATCTATCCGTCTTCTCTACGTCTGCCTCTTCCATTTATTCCATTAGCTTTAGAATCAGGGATCTTTGGTATTCTATATTCTTCCATTCTTATAAGATGTCCATACCATTTCATACGTCTTTTCTTCTTCCTTTCCAGGATTAGGTCAATGCGACTTTTTCCGGTCTTAAGTCCGTCGTTTCCATGGCCGTCCCAATGATCTTTTTTCATGCGGTTTTTAAGTGTTGATCGTTTTGGATAATCTTGTATTGAGAATTTTGTCTAAAATCTAAATGTTCTTTCCATCCGTATTTTTGCTCTTGTAGTTTATCAAGTATTGAAAATATCTCCAGTTAGTTTCTTATTGACGCATTATGTAATCTATCCATGCGTGTACATCCTTTTACGGATCTTAAAATTTTCATGTCAATGGCTTGATTTTGTGAAATAACATTTTTTTGTAAGTCCCAAGATTCAGTTCCATATAAAAGAACAGGAACAGCCCATTTCAAACTTTTTCTTCCATTTTTTTCAACTTGCATGATTTTCCTATTATGCTGTTTCTGACTTTATCCCGTCTTGAAAATTCTAAGAACTTTTTCTCCTTCTTCTTCTTCTTCTTCTTCTCGTAATGATTAAACCTTTTTGTTCGTTCCAGCTCCAAGTATTACAGCTGCTTGTGTGCACCTTTCGTGGGCGTCCCCGATCTCTTTTTTTTTTTTCCTCCTCCTGGTTGATAGTTCAGACTTTTCCTAGGTAATCTGTTGGTATCCATTTTGCAGACATGTCCATGCCATTTTCTCCTATACTCTTCTATTTTATCTGTCAAACTGAATATTTGTAGTTCTTTACCAATAGTTTAACTCCATTTTTTATCCATTAAAGTATATCTTGTCACAAATCGTTTTCATTTTTGCTGCTTCTATTCTTTTGTCTGTTTTTTCAGAGTCCATATTTCTAACTTACTTACTCACTGGCACTATCGAACCCGTAGGTTCATGCCCGCCGGACATAAGCTCTCCATACATCCCAATCCTGAGCTAATGCTTTCCAATCATTCCCTGTATAATCTACTTCCCTCAAATCATGGTTAATGTTATTCTCCCACTTCATTCTTGGTCTACCAACTGTCGATATTTCTAAGCCGTACAATATTTCAGGTACAGCCAGAACTTTATAAAATTTTTAATGTTTTTTCTTACTTTTTTTACTTACTTTTTTTCTTACTATTTTTCCCAGTCTTCTTTTCTAAGAACCTTATACGAATTTTAATTCCCCAACTTTTTGCTGTTGGAAAATGTAATGCAGGGAGTGCTTCAGTAATCTTCCACTTTAATGGTTACTCCTAGTGCTTATAGTGACCCTTGCTTCCTCGATCTGGACCTATTCAATGGAAACTTATCATGGTCTTAAGCTTCTTTTTGCTGACACATCGTTCTGGTTCCACCATGAAAGATCATAATGGAAATCATAAAAGCAGAAGAGATGTGTTACGAGGGGAAATTTTTTAGTAGTTTATAGGCTATATTGATATAATGCTAGTTTTAATACGCCTATAAGAGTCGGTATGTTATCTAATCTTTGGCACGGCTCGTGTACAGGTAGCTACATGACCTTTAAGAAGTGCATGAACATAATAACCCAAGCATGAAAACAGTCCATTAGCTACTGTAGAGGTTTTACAAAAGAGGGGTGGCATAAAGCCACCCCCTCTACCACTCCCCACTTCTTGTAATGGCCAGTCCAAATAGCCGCAGCGGGAGAGTAACGGCGCGTGACGTCACGCTAGTCCGGTCACGTGACCTGCACTCAGCCACCATTTAAAATGAGAAAACCATGCGACAAAATACAAGTTTTATTTTAGTAATGTATGTACATGTGTTATGTAGGTTAAACAATAGATTTGTCAGTTAGCGTAGATGTCTTAATTCTATAGCGTGAAAAGTTGCTCTCGTCACGAGTTTAATGTAAGACGGTAATGAAGAAAACATACGCGTTCTTCTTATGATTTATTTTATTTATTAGAATTGTAATTACCGCATTTGCTCGCGAAACTTGCGCACTTTTAAATTTATTTTGACCACTGAAAATTGGGGAATGTAAGATATGCGGATTTTAAAAAATTAGAGTGCTTGTTCTTTGGATGCGAAACATAGACTCTTACTCAAGGGAGGAAAGGAGATTACGTAGTATTTGAGATAAAGATTTAGGAAAATTTTTGTACCAAAGAGAGTAGAACAGACAGGTGAATGGAGAAGACTGCATAACAATGAATTACATGGTCTTTATAGGAAGAAAGATATAATGAGAACAGTTAAGTCTCGTAGACTGCGATGGGTAGGACATTTGGCACGAATGGGGAATGAAAGACGTGCATGGAAGCTTCTTGTAGGAAAACCAGAGGGAAAACGCCCAGTTGGTAGATCAAGAATGAGGTGGGAGAATAATATTAACTATGATTTGAGGGAAGTAGATTTTACAAGGAATGACTGGAAAACTTTTGCTCAGGATAGGGATGTATGGAGAGCTTATGTCCGCGCATCCATGAACCTACGGATTGGATAGTGCCAGTGAGTTAGTTAGTTCTGAGTCATCTCAATTATGGTAGGTAAGTATAGTAATTAAGAATACAGCAATTTTGTCATCTCTTATAATTTTATAACATAACACTGTAGATAATCTTGAATTATACAAATAATAACCATGCAATAATAAATTTATAAACAATAATAATTATTAACAAATGAAACAATACAAATACCGTAAATCGTTCTGTGTTGTGTAAATTAGCAATTTCATTTGCACGTAGTTGTACCGTAGCATGTCATGTGTAACTGCGTTACCTTCGTTCCACAACTGTCAAATAAAAATACTATTAGATTACGATGCGAGGTTTGGAATTTGGTTTTTTTTTACAGAATCGAGGAAAAAATGTTTTAAAAACCGAGCGATACTTTAATTTTCTCACAAAATATTGATGGTACCTTTGGACATTCTAATACCATTTTTTTTTTGTCAGTATCACCGAGTTATTATCGCCTCGCTCTGATAGTTAACAGTTGAGATAAAAGGCGGATGCCGCGCGCAATGCTTGACATGCCGTGTTGTCCACGTTTTCATACGCATTATGGGCGTTTATTATACAAACAGGACATGAAGACATTGATTATTTATTGTTGTTAGTCTATGTTTTATGTTTATTTGGTATAGTTAACTTTTAAAATTTAAAATTATATATATATATATATATATATATATTAAATAATCACATCCTTCCGAGTTTTAATTGAAACTGAGGGAAGAATAGCAAAGTTTATTTAAGAGACCCTCTTCCGAGACCGTTTCTTTAATATAATCATAAACATTACAAACCAACTGCTGACTCTGTTTACTAAGAGTCTGTGAATGTAATTTATTGTTACTTGAACTATTACGAGGTTCTTCCTCTTCTGTCACATTATCCATTCGGTCTGAAATATTTTCCCATGGCCGCCACATGTTGGAAATCACTTATATATTAAACAAATATAATATGTAGATATTGTATTATATTCTAGCTACATATAACAATAAATCACTGATAATTATACCAATTAATTACGATATACAATTTATAAGTGGTTCGAAACCGGTCCAGTGTTCCGAGTTTTTAATGAAAACTGAGAGAAGAATAGCAATGTGGCAACATCGTGATAGTCGCGGCAGTCAAGATCTTTGTATTTTAATAACATATAACAGCTGCGGCTAACAAAGCGAGCGCTTGTTAAGCATCATAGTGAGGCGATAATACCATATATTGAGTTTTTATTTATGTTAAGGCCTTATATTAAATAACAGTTGACGTTGTTACTAGATATAAATTATTTCAATACATCTAAGGCTTAATAAAGAGCTAAATAAAAAAGACCTCTGCGCAAAATTTAACCGACCTTTATCCATCCAAGTAATACCTTAGAAGCGATGTGCTAACTACATTTCACTCGTTGACAACTATGGGTAAGTAAAATGTAAAGAGACCTCACTACAGACCTTAGGAGTCATGTGTTGTAATAGGAGGTTAAGGCTCCCACATTTTCTAGACAATCTGCACTTGATGTCAGCCCTGCGTGCCGGCCCCTTTTACCCCGGAAAAAACGTCTGGTCTCATGTGCATTAGAGTTTGAGTTGATTCCTGTGCAGCCAGAAAGTTAGGATCAGTTTTTAAAAATCTGTGATCCACGGGGATTCGAACCCTCGACCTCCCGGCTTCTACTTATGGGTAAATAAGCGTAATAAATTAGCTTCGTTAAGAAACTCCTGATAGAAACGTTTGAAATGGAATGGACACCTCATAACAATGGAAGATCCTTGATTGGAAGAAGTGGAAGAGGCTTGAGTGGATAGGTTGAGTGAACAGAAGAATGGAAGCTAGAGATTTAAGGGAAGGAAGATGCTTTAGGCCAGAGCTGCCCAAACTTATTTGTTTCGCGGGCCAAATGGAAGAAACATAAAGATGGTGCGGGCCATAGGCCCTATTATAGTTGGCGGTAGATTATTATTATTATTATTATTATTATTATTATTATTATTATTATTATTATTATTATTATATTATTATTTTATTGTTGTTGTTGTTGTTGTTGTTGGGCACGTACAACAAATGCAAGAAGAAAGGTTACCAGGAAAAACATTGAATGATGTCCACCTGGAAGAAGAAGGAAAGAAAGATCTGGAAACTCGTGGATGCAAGAAATAAGAACTGGAATGAGAACAAGAGGACTGGAGGACATTGAGTGGATGGATTGAGACAAGTGGAGAAGAAATATAGAACTTTAGGCACTGAAAGATGTGTAAAGATTAAAAATGTGTATATAAATAAAAATTATTATTATTATTATTATTATTATTATTATTATTTTAGGTGTGTATTGAATTGCTACTTTTCTTGTTATGTCGTTATAACATACCGTATTTCACAAGTTCTTGTTCCGTTACTGATATAATAATATTATAGAGCCTATCGTTAGCAAATTTTAATTTATTAGAATGCTACAGGCCTGCAGGGTCGGATTTAAAGTGATGGAGGGCATAGTTTGGGCGTACCTGCTTCAGACAGAAACCTCTGGCGACAAATCGCTTTGCGTTGAAGAACCATTGTGTGGAATTTTCCCAATAAATAAAACGCAATGTGGAGCAATCGTGTCCCATGCGAGACTATGGGGTATATTCATAAATAGTAATAAATGTTTTAAATAATCTACAGACACTAAACATCATTATTTTTCCATGTGATGTATTGAAATATGTGGAGGGAATTCCTGTTATTTTTGTATGCCTATGAATATCAGAATTCATTGACGTGTGTGGATACTAATCCACCGTTTTTACATCAGTATTCAACGGTTGACAAAATATAACAGTTGATAATGAACATTAAATATCGAAATGATGACGAAAAATTAGTAATCGTCAACAGTGCTAATTCGATAAATTGGAAAATTATATAAATGTGACAGTATGATTGAATCATAATTGCATTAAACCAACAGGCAGTGAGATAAAAAAATATTTAAAAATAACAAAATAGCATATTGGTAATGGATGTGTAAATTAATTGGTTTGCTGTACTCTATAGCATAAAACTTTTAAAATAAATATCAGTAAACTAACTCTCCTCCTTTTTTTTTGTAATAAGGGTGGTGTAAAAATTGGAAGCTTTTTATACAGTACATGATGTTATTAGGGGATGCGTGCAGTAGGGGGTGTGAGGTATTTTAAATCATGTTCCCAGAACTGACAAAACTGTACCATTTTTTTCAAGTGAAGATGACATATAATCACTGTGACCTGCATAGCAACGAGATCCATGTCGCGTACCAAATGCAAATCCAGTTAGTTATTCTTCCATTTCACGGCCACACAAATTTTACATGTTAACTCCATGTTTTTTTTTTTCGGACTTAGATAGGTTACATGTGCATTTTTAATAGAATCGTGCAGGCGCATTGAAGAGCTCTCACAATAGAAGAATTAAAATTGGAAAACTAAATATATGGTCACACGTAAAAATTCATTAAATAATGTAAATGGACAGCTAATGACAAATGAGGGAAATTTTGAGGAAGTGGCTGAATTCAAATACCTGGGAACAATAATCACAAATAGGAATGAGATGCACAAGGAAATTAAACATAGGCTCAGTTCTGGAAATGTGTGCTATTATACATTGCAGAGACTCTTGATGTCCCAACTCCTTTCAAAAAAACGTTAAACTGAAAATATATAAAACTATTATTCTACCAGTTATATTATATGGGTGTGAAACATGGACTCTTACTTTAAGAGAGGAAAGGAGATTACAAGTATTTGAGAATAAAGTACTTAGGAAAATTTTTGGACCAAGGAGAGATGAACAGACAGGTGAATGGAGAAGACTACATAACAGTGAACTACATGGTCTTTACAGGAAGCCAGATATAATAAGAACAGTTAAGTCTCGTAGACTGCGATGGGCAGGACATGTTGCACGTATGGGGAATGAAAGACTTGCATGGAAGCTTCTTGTAGAAAGCCAGAGGGAAAACGCCTAGTTGGTAGACCAAGAATGAGGTGGGAGAATAACATTAAGTATGATTTGAGGGAAGTAGATTATACAGGGAATGATTGGAAAACATTAGCTCAGGATAGGGATGTATGGAGAGCTTATGTCCGTGCGGCCATGACCTACGGGTTCGATAGTGCCAGTGAGTAAGTAAGTATACTGCGCTATATCAGGACTATCAATGTCCTCCATGGTATCTCTACCTTGTCTCTACCGTGACTCTTCTTCTTCTTCGTCACGGGTTAGGCTTATTTACTAGCCTGTTCCGTCTCCAAATTGCTGCTGTATCCATCTTTACTTTGATCTTCCCAAACTTCTTCTTCCTCGTGATGAATAGTTGTATGCTATTTTTGGTATTCTGTTTTCAGTCATCTTTGCCAAGTGTTCTTTCTAGTTTGTTCTGTATTTCACTATTGTTGTGTTTAATTCCTCTACTTTTAGTTGTCTTATTTCTGTGTTATGTTTTTTGTCTGTTCTTTGATATCCTGCTATTGATCTGAGGAATTTCATTTGCAGTGGCTTGCGTGCTTAAATGGCTCCGAGAGCTATACAGGCGGTACCATTGCTGCCAAAAGGGTTACCCATGCCGGGACACGTATAAGACGATAAGCCAGTGAAAAAAGTAAATTTTTACACCGTAAAAATATAGCCTTCAAGAAACGCGGACATGGTACCACTGGGATACAATTTTCACCATCATCATCAACAACAAAGATTAAGCCCAATGGCCTGTTCCGATCTCATTATAGGTCGAATTGGTCCTTCCACTCTTCAATGGACTTCCCAACAATCTTCTCCCTTTTGGTTTATAATTATGCATTCTTCTTGGTATGCGCTGTTCATTCGTAATACGTGCTGAAGGTAAACATTTTGATAGTATGGGGACTATCACCGTGGAGTATCACCTCGACGTGTTGGGGCGCCGAGTACTCAATGAACCAGACGATGAAACCGGGGAAGTTTAGCTTTGCTAACTTGCCGATTGGTTAGAGATGAGAGGAAACTAAGAATAGTCCGCAACGTGGGAGACGTCTGCCAGAAGGTTGTCATCGACCAAGATGTCTGCAACGGCCTACGACGCGACGTGATACCAGGCGATCATCACAACGGCTCAAGCAGCATCCCTCTCTAAAGAGGTTAATACTTAGAGGAGCATGGATAGGTGCTCTGAGACAGTAGCCCTGTCATTATCCTTACCCTGCACAGCGCTCGTAACGCGGTCAGGGGACATTTATTACTATTGATTCATCTCAAAGCAAAGAGTAAAATTTTCCGGAGTTAAATATCTCCCATTCGGTTCTCCGGGTGGGGACTACTTCAGGGAATAAAACATTGGCTCAGGACAGGGATCTGTGGAGAGCTTACGTGCGCGTAACCATGAACTTATGGGTTCGATAGTTCCAGAGAGTGAGTTAGTTTTTTAGGACTATGAATGGATTCTAACTGAGGTAACTAACACTGGTGCTATCGAATCCGTAGGTTCATGGTCGCGCGGACATAAGCTCACCATACATAACTATCGTGAGATAAAGTTTTCCAGTCATCTCCTGTATAATTTACTTCCAACAAATTATACTTACTTACTTACTTACTTACTTACTTACTCACTGGCACTATCAAACCCGTAGGTTCATGGCCGCGCGGACATAAGCTCTCCATACATCCCTATCCTGAGCTAATGCTTTCCAATCATTCCCTGTATAATCTACTTCCCTCAAATCATAGTTAATGTTGTTCTCCCACCTCATTCTTAGTCTACCAACTGGGCGTTTTCTTTCTGGCTTTCCTAGAAGAAGTTTTCATGCACGTCTTTCATTCCCCATACGCGCAACATGTCCTGCCCATCGCAGTCTACGAGACTTAACTGTTCTTATTATATCTGGCTTCCTATAAAGACCATGTAGTTCATTGTTATTTAGTCTTCTCCATTCACCTGCCAATTATACTTAATATTATTCTCCCACCTCATTCTTGGCTTACCTACTGGACGCTTTCCCTCTGGTTTTCTTATAAGGAGCTTCCATACCTCTCTTTAATTCCCAATTCGTGCCACATGTCTTGGCCATCGCAGTCTACGAGACTTAAATCTTATCAATATAGGGCCTGGTTTTCCATAAAGGTAAGATAGCTCCTGTTTACTATTTTTCTCTATTCGCTTCTCATTAGTCGAAAAATCCTCGTAAGAACTATATTCTGAAACAATCATAATCCCTTCTCCTCCCTAAAAGTAAGAGTCCATATTTCACATCCATATAATATAACTGAGAGAAAAACAGTTTAATATATTTTTAGTTTAACGTTTTTGAGTGAAGTAGGGACAAAATTCGACATAATGATTTTAGCATTAATAGCATGCATTTCCAGAATTGAGTCTATGTTTAGGCCTGATTTCTTTCAGCACCCCATTCCTATCTGTAATTATTTTTCATAGGTATTTCAATTCCGCCACTTCTTAGTTACAAAGTCGAATTATAGCAGTAAATATTGACTATTTAGCTCTGATAGATGTAGGCCTAAATGTTCTTCCCTTATCATAAGTCTAAATCATATATTTTGACATTTATAAAGATAAATGTTCTTCCTTTATTAATATTCTTGTATACAATAATTGTTATAAATTCTTGCTACAAGCCGGAAGATTAGGTATTTGAGTCACGATGGGTCAGGATTTTAAACTGAATCTTCTGATGGCAATCTCTAACGGAATTAAGTACGATAAGCATGTTTTTCGGGTAAAGACGGTCATCACGCAGGGCTGACAATCTGGCACACATCTTGTGTCTCATGCCGATTGCCTAAAAAATGTGAGAAGCCAGTCGTTAGTTTCGTAGACTACAATGGGCAGGAAATGTGGCACGAGTAAGAATTGAAAGAGGGGCATGACAATTTTTTATAGCAAAATCAGAGGTAAAGTTGCCAGTAAGTAGCCAAGAAATTAACATTATTCATAATTTGAGGGAGATGATTTATAGGCTACTAGGAATGAAATGAAAATATTAATCCTGGATAGAAATGTATGGAGAGCTTATGTCAGTTCGGCCATGAACTTCTGAGTTTGGTAGTACCAGTAAGTCTCTGAACTGTGAACTCCACGGCGCGACAGGCCTAAATGGCCCTTTGCCTGCCATCCGACTGCTGGCCTCACATTCATATGTGTAATCCCATAGGTAGATGATCATCCAGCCAGTGTAGGAGAGACATGTGTTCAGCATGTCGAATCCCCCAGCCCTTATAGCTGGTTTTCTCAGACTGGAGCCTCTATTTATTGTAGCTACCCAAATTCCTCACGATGCCCCATACTGGCCGTAATTCCATGAGAAAATTTCTTCCCCCCTGGAGACCCGAACCAGCGCAAGTTCCGTACCTCTGCGCCAAGGCATCTTGCCTTAACCACTCGGCTACGGCCCGAGACCCATCTTAGTCTCGACTTGCATTTTAAGCCCGAATCTCCCGACTAAGACATTGCATGGAGTAATTTGGAACAAAAATATTACAAAGGAAACTAAAATGAAAATTTATAAGAGCATAATACAGAATATTTTGTCATATGGAAGCGAAACTTGTCTTTGACGGAATTACAAAAGAATAAAATTAGAACAGTTGAATTCGATTATTTTAGAAGAAGCCTCCAAAAAACAAGACAGGATAAAATAAGAAATGAATTCCTTTGGAGAAAAATGAAGGTCACCACATCTGTTGTTAAGAGGATTGAAAATCAAACGCTTAAATGGTATGGTCATGTACAAAGAATGGAAAATGAAAGATGGCCAAAAAATATATACAATGGTCACCCCCTGGAAGAAATAAACGTGGTAGACCAAGATGGAAATGGAAAACCTACGTCAGAACAATAATGGAGGACAGGAATTTGGAAGAGGGTGATTGGAATGATAGAGATAAATGGAAACTGAAGACGGCAAACCTATAAGTGGGGGAAAGCCGAAGAAGAAGAAGATCTCCCGACAACTTTGTTCACAATTCAAGAGATATGAATTTGTACTTGTACTGGGAGTTGTGCCTAAGTAGCTCATTGCCAGAGCGCAAAACTTACAGCTGAATATCTTTCGTTTAAATTCCAATACATGTTCATTTTTTATTCTCTAGTTTTGTTATATGCCTACAGACAGCTTGTCTGCAAAATAATAATTTTTTATTTTAACATTTCAATGAGATGCAACTTTTTACAATAGTTTTCCCTCTCAAAGTGCACATTTTTCTTTCACTTTCACTACATCTGATGCTAAAAATATAATTCAGAGGTATGTAGACAAAAGAAGTATTATATTCGCCTGTGATTCCATATTGGACATACTTCATCGTACTCTTTTATCCATTTTTCCAGCTTATGTTTTGTTTCTAAACCCCTTCATACTTCTACTTAATAAAAAGAGCACACTTTTTTTTTAAATATTGCAATTTATATTTTGCAACGTATAACGCTTGAGGCTTGACGTAACCATTCGCTGCTTCTGTCCATTGTTTTTGTTTATTTTTAGTTTTGCTTTTTATCGCACAATCCCTAGGGCCTCTTTTAGTTTCATTTCGCCTAACTCCACATTCTGTTCCCTTTCTCTTTCTGCGGCGAATGTTAAAATATTTGTTGTGTTTTTTAAAGCTTTCACTTCATCCCTTTAGTCCTTATTATTCGCTTAATTTAACCACCCAACATCGCCACACGATTGGAATTTTTATCTAGCTAAGGAATTATCTTCCTTAACTTGCCCCTTTCATCCCGTCTGACGGTGGAAAATCTCTTTATGAAGCAGATCTACATGCATTCTGGGAATAGTTGGGTATAACTCAAGTATGATTCTAATTAAATTTCTCCTCCTAATATTTTGCTCATATAAGATCTTTAAGGTACTGTTCCAGTAGAATTACTTTCTGCTAATTAATTAATACCAAACTTCATATTAAATTGAATATATAAGATAGTGCGTTACTGCAAAAAAATGTATTAAAAATATGGATATTATCATTTGGATTTTTTATAAGAATTAGAATAAATTTCTAAAATAAGCTCTTCGTATGAGGGAATAGTACATTACGATGCGCGGTTGGTAAGTTGTTTTTACAGAAGCGAGGAAAATGTTCAAAACCAAGAGATAGCGTGGTTTTTAATTTCCAAGATTCTGTAAAAACACTTCACAACGTGCGTTGTACATTATTTTTTGCGCGATGGTGTTTTCAAAATAATAAAAAATAATGAAACAATATCTTCGTTTGGAAATTTAAACAAACGACTAACGTAACGTGTGGGGCAATGTTTATATTTAGTTGAAACTACAGGAGGCCGTGGCCCAGTCAGTGATAAAATGGCGGCAAGTACGTATTTATTGTTTTATATTGTTTCATATAAAGTTCAGTTAATTTAAAATGCAGTGATTATTTTTTACGCTTTGGTGTTTTCAAAATAATAAATAATAGTAAAATAATATCTTCATTGGAAATATTTGCGTTCATTATAAACAATTGTCTAACGTAACAGTGTGGGCAATGTTTATTAGTTGAAACTACAGGAGGCCGTGGCACCAATCAGTTATAAAATGGCGGCAAGTACGTATTTATTGTTTTATATTGTTTCAAATAAAGTTCAGTTCATTAAAATGCAGTGATTTGTTTCGTATAATGTAGGCCTATACAGTATTAACACTATCTTTTGGATACATTTTTGTATATACATTGTACGTAGTATAGGCCTACTAGAGGGCAGTGGTTTTAATTCCCACACATGGTTTGTAATATGTAATATTACAGTATAGTTATTTAGGTTAGCAACCCGAAATGTAGGAAGGTGAACTTTCAATAATGGTCGCCATTGCTGTAAGTACGACAGAACGCACTATCGCGCAAAAAAATTAATATAAAATAATGGAATTTATATAACATTTTTTAATCTGATTTTATTTTATTTCGTTTATACTTTTACTTTTTTTTTCGTCGTGCTAGGATATTTCTCAATTGTGGATTTAATAAAAAAAATTAAAAATTGTATGGTTATGTAAAGGAATGACAGAAGACAGATTTTCAAGAAGAATACTCGAATGGGTGCCACTTGATAGAAAAATAAAAGGACGACCAAAAATAACATGGATATATGGTCTTTTGAGTAGCATGTGGGAGAACCACCATCAATCCACGTTATTTTGAGCAGTATGTGGGGAAAAAGGATTGGACGATGGAGATTGGAATGACAGAGAGATGTAGAGGAGAATGACAGTAGATTAATTGCGCGCAGGAGATGTGAAACCTACTATATACCGTATTGGCCCGAATATAAGCCGCGTTTATTTTTCAAATTTGGTACATTAAATTAAAGGTGCAGCTTATTTGCACAGCGGATACATTTTCACATCTAATAGAAACTTGAAATGCAACGCACGTTGCTAATTTTCTAATTTTGAAATGAAGCAACAATGCCCCGCGCTTGTGTTTGGAATTGCCAGCAGTCGTATGGCTTAGGCCTATGACGCCAACAATGTACAGTCTTCGTATTACGGTAATCGTGATCTTTTAGATTAGATTAGATTTATTTAGCCTGGTGGAGTTAAGCCATGTGCCCTTCTCTTCCACTCACCAGAACAAACATATATTACATCAGAATATAACAATCTCAATTAATTCTAATATTAAATACTAAATAAAAATTTTATCAAAAATATAATATCTATTATATTACGATCTATAATGCAACCAGTTAATGTTAGTTAAAATTAAGACTAAAATGTATACAAGCAAGACATATTAAATTGTCCCTGTCTAATGTATATAAAAAAACAAAGAAAAATAATGAGATATCCAACCATAGTAATTCTGCCCGAAGGCAGGTCCTTCACTGAAATCGTAACACTTTCATGCTATGCTTGCAGCTTTACTAGGGAATTGTAGGTATGGTAGCTTCCCGTTGCTTTCCACACCGGTGAAGGATGATGATAATGATGATGAACACATGATTTCGGGGACCGTTTGGGCCTTAAAGCTTTTATGACATCTGTCTTACAGGTGAGGAAAAACCCGGATAAAAACCTCATCCAGAAAAACTGCACCGACCGGGATCGAACGCGGGCCCGCTGCGTGACAAGGCAGCACGCTACCTCGAGACCACAGCGGTGGACTAATGAGATGTAGAAAACCAATTTTACGATTATACAATATTTAAAACAAAACAAATGAAAATATTTGTTAATCTTAATATTATTTTCATTTGTATGACTGGACAGGTTAAACAGTTACGGTATTACATGCCGGTACGTATCTACTACGGTAAATTTATTCAGCAATGAGTAAAAACATCGAAAGAAAAGCTTCAACAAGCTTGAGAATTCGGCGCAGTTATGATGATGGTTTCAAACTTGTAGTTATTTGTTATGCTAGGAGTACGTCTAATAGAGAAGTCAAAAAAATTAGTTTGGATGAGCAGTGGCATTGGAGAAGACTCTGATTAGTTGTACTGGGTGATTTCCCCACATTGTAACTGAAGAAAAATTAATATGTTTAAATACTGTAAACAAACTATTATTCTACCAGTTATATGGGTGCGAAACATGGACTTTTACTTTAAGGGATGAAAGGAGATTACGAGTATTTGAGAATAAAGTAATGTTTAGGAAAATGTTTGGACCAAAGAGAGATGAACAGACAGGTGAATGGAGAAGACTACATAACAGTGAATTACATGATCTTTATAGGAAGCCAGACATAATGAGAACGGTTAAGTCTCGTAGACTGCGATGGGCAGAACATGTGGCACGAATGGGGAATGAAATACTTGCATGGAAGCTTCTTGTAGGAAAACCAAAGGGAAACGCCCAGTTGATAGATCAAGAATGAGGTGGGAGAATAGCATTAACTATGATTTGAGGGAAGTAGATTATAAAGGGAATGATCGGAATACATTGGCTCAGGATAGGGATGTATGGAAAGCTTATGTCCGCGTGGCCATGCACCTACGGGTTCGATAGTGCCAGTGAGTTAGAGTTATGTTATATTTTTGGAAAAGTTAACTCGGTTCGTACTTCTAGTTGTTTAGATTAACACATATTGTAACTGTTAATTATGCCATTCTCTATGTAATTGTAATGCAGTAGTTTGTATGATGCATTATTTACAATGTTGATCTTTTGCTTAAATTGTTACTGGTCTCTAGTACACAGTTTATCAAAACATTGTTATTGCTTAACATTATGTGTACAAATTACACTGAGCAACAAAAAAGAAACTTTTTTTTCTCTCAGAAAGAAAAATATGTGATTCTGATGGACAATTATTAACAGTATTATATTTCCTATACTATTTCCTATACTATATTATTAATCCCCTAGCCACTAAAATTAAAAATAAAGTAGGAATTAAGCTTCTCTCAAAAAATAATAGAAAGTAAAAAATCTTATTCTTCTGAAAGTACAGACCAATAATAATAATAAAATAATAATTATAGATGTAAAAGATTACTAAAGTAATTTATAACGAATACTGATTCTCTAGCAGAATTATTAAAACACAAATTCATAATCTTAACATAATAAGACCGAAAGATATATAGTCATAGCCAAAAACTATTCTACTTTGTATTTTTTTGGTCATTACCCAAGTTCCACTCCCATAAACTAATGGAGGAACTGTCAATGTTGTATAAAACTTCAATCTAGTATCTCTTCTTGTTTTGTTCTTTAATGTTTTATGTATAGTTTCGCATATCATTTGAAATTTCGACAGTTTCAAATTTGTCTCTTTCATTTTTTGTGTATATAGTAAAATTACAACCCAAATAATTAAAATGTGTTACTTGTTCCAGAGGTTTGTTGCCTATTATGATTTTTTTTCAACTTAACTTTGAAATTTTAATTGATCGCATATATCTGTATTTACAAATGTCAGGAAAACTTAAAGGCCTAAACGGTCCCCGAAATCATATGGCCATCATCATCATCCTTATCATTATCACAATCGTCATCATCGTCCTTCACCGGTGTGGAAAGCAACGGGAAGGTACCACACCTACAATTCCTTAGTAAAGCTGCAAGCATAGCAGTGAAGGACCTGCCTCCGGGCAGAATTTCTATGGATGGATGGATATCTGTATTTCTTGGCTTGTCCATTTTTGTCAAAACTTGGATTGGGCGTAAAAATATAATTTGTGCCGCTTGCAAATTTGATTTAATTTTATAATGCTGTATCCAATTTTCGCTTCTATATTTCAGGCTGATTTTGCAGTTACATTGTGTAAACTCAATTTGATTGTGGTTCATAATTGTTTACCAAAATTTATTTTATGGCTCCATTTATTGCATTGTATTTCTGTAAATTTATCTCTGTGACATTTCTTGTATGATGTATTAAGTAACCGAGGTAATTAAATTAAAAACTTGTTTTATGATTTCTCCATCTGGTTCTGTTTTAACTCTACGTGTTTTCTACACATACCTATAGATTTTGTTTTTTAGTAAGACATTTTCAAATCAAACTGTTTGGCTATATTATTTAGTTCATGTGCTCTCATTTGAATTTATATAAAGTAAGAGCTCATATTTAGCATCAGTATAATATAACTGGGAGAATAACAGTTTTGTATATTATCAGTTTTTTTAGAGAAGTTGGAACGACAAGACAGCTTCATGCATTCCCAGAATTGAACCTATGTTTATTTTCTCTGTGCATCTCATTCCTTTTTTAAATTATTGTTCCTAGGTATTTGAATTCAGCCACTTCTTCCAAATTTCCCTCATTCGTCATTAACTGTCAATTCTCATTATACAGGGTGCATAACTCAACTGCAAAATTTCAGGAATGAGTTCTTCATATGGAGAGAATAAAAAAAGTGTATTACAACATGGGTCCGGAAATTGATAATTACAGAGTTATTCGAACTTTTATGAAAGTTAGTACATGGCGACAAAAATGCAAGGAACTTGTTGGAGCGCTCTGTTCTGTCAGATGAAATGTTCGAAGTGACCTCCTTGTGCCTCAATACAGGCAGCTGTTCTTCGTATTGAGTCTCCAACACGATAAAAAATGCCTGGTGTAGTGCGTACTGTCTGACAGGCTGCCACCATACGTGCACGGAGAGATATTACATCATCCACAGGGCTTGAATATACCAAAGACTTGAGGTGTCCCCAAAGATAAAAGTCCAAGGTGTTTAAATTGGGAGATTGTGTTGGCCAAAAAATTGGTCCTCCTCTATCAATGCAGTGGAGATCAAATGTTCGATTAAGGTACATGCGAGCAGACAGACTGAAATGTGCATGAAGAACATCAGCCGTCGGGATGCTAGTGGCATGTCTTCCAAGTAACGGGGTAATTGATTGCGCAAGAAACATGTGTATTCACGTCCATTGAACCTGTTCGGAAGAACGTAGGGTCCCAACAAACTATCACCAACAATGCCTGCAGATGCTAATTGAGAATCTCTGTAGGTGATGTGTTGCGATTGTTGCATTGGGATTCGTGTTTGCCCACACGTGCTGGTTGTGCAAATTCTGGATCCCGTCCCTTGTGAATGTTGCCTCATCCGTGAACAACATGACAGCTTCAAAGTTAGGATTCACACCGCATTGTTGGAGGAACTACTGGCAGAACATCACCCGTGCAGGATAATCCGCAGGAGACAAGGCTTGTACACGCTGTAGATGATATGGATAGAATTGTTGTTCCCTTAATAGTCTCCATACCCACATCTGCGACAAATTGGTCTGTAGCCCTAATCGCCTTGTGGTTATTCCAGGATTTTCGTCTACAATGTTGAAAACAGCCTCCTCCTCTTCAGGCCTTACAACAGTTGGCCGTCCCCCTGGTCCTTGGTGAGCGTGCAAACCTCCCGTATTCGCATAAGCTGCGATGGATTCCTTCAAAAGTCTTACGATCTGGCAATCTCCACGTTGGGTATCGTTCCTGATACAAACGACGCGCCCTTAAAGAATTACTATCCGCCAAACCATAGATGAAATGTATACAGGCATATTCTTCATTTGTGTACATGACAGCAGCCTACAATCAACAGAAAACAGACTGTCAATAACTACTGTAAACCTTAATAACCTAACCTTCATAAAAGTTCGAATAACTCTGTAATTTTCAACTTCCGGACCCATGTTGTAATACACTTTTTTTATTATCTCCATATGAGGAACTCATTCCTGAAATTTTGCCGTTGAGTTATGTTACACTCTGTATAATGTATTTCTACGTGAGACCATATATTAAAGTATAACATATATACCTAACTAAAAGGATTGTGAATTGAATTCCTTAGCATGTAAGTGAAATTGAATGTTGAACATCTAACATGGAGCAGCCTGTGATGGCTTCTATGTTGGAAGTTGTATCGACTTTTTATACGGAGAACTAAGTGGAAAGTTTTTACGCGTCGAAGTTTGTGATAATTCTGAACAATGTCAATAATACATTCTAGTCGGTCGACCTTCGCTCTGGTAAAGTATTTCCACAGTGAGAGTCCGCCGCAGCCTATAATTTGATTGATTCACTGTTACTCATTCCATTATGTTTTATTTTATCTTTTTTTTTACACAGTACTTTGTAAAGTTGTTTTTATTATGAATACAGGGTGTCCGAAAACTATTATACCGTGGCTATATGAACTAGCTCACTCGCTCAAGGAGATTATCGAACCTAGAGATTCATAGCCGCGCGGACACGAGCTCTCCATACATCCCTATATCAGTTGCCGCACACTTGACAATTTTAATCACGCTTATACAATTATTTGTTGTTAAATAATTGAGTTTTCTCAAGAACTAGGTTTATTCTATGTCAACAGTAGTTTTTTCTCATTTTTCTATCTTGTAGCCTACATTTTATATTTCCGATTTAGGGTCTTTCCACTTTTTCAGCGGTTGCCCTTTTACCAGCCGGCTGCTGGCCCTTCACATCCACATGTGTCAATCACAGAGGTAGATGATCAACAGCCAGTGTAGGGGTGACATGTGGTTAGCATGTCGAGTCCCCCAGCCGTTATAGCTGGTTCCTCAACCTGGAGCCGCTACTTATTGTAGCTACCCAATTGCCTCACGATGCTGGGTGGGCACCGGTCCCATACTGGCCGAAATACCATGAGAAAATTTCTTCCCCCATGGAGACTCGAACCAGCGCAAGTCCCGTAGCTCTGCGCCAAGGCTTCCTACCTTAACCGCTCGGATACGGCGCGGGACACATTTTATATTTCATTCGTTAAATCTAGAGTAATTCAATATATATTGTAAATAATTATACTATGTAATAATTTGGTTTATTATGGAAAACTTTAGCTGAGGATAGGGATGTATGGAGAGCTTATATCCGCGCGGCCTTGAACCTAGGTTCGATAGTGCCAGTGAGTTAATTATAATTAAGATGTAGGCTAATAGTAAATTTTGTACCTTTTTCTCATCTCGTTCAGTGGGTGACAATGCCTTAAAGGCTTTAACTCTATATATCTATATATCTACAATGACGTAGCCCATTGTTGAGCCATAGCCTCTCCTTTGTGAGGAGTTACTAGACCATGTTAATTTTTAGTTACCTTATTTGCTCAGAGATGTCATGGATGGCATGCGGTCAACACACCGACCCGATGAGACAACTAAAAGGCAACTAAGGTATTACTAGTTGATGTCGGTAAAATTTCTTTAGAGGCCTCTTTATTCAGGCTTAAAGATCTTTTACGAGCCTGAAAATCTCCAGACTTGGGACCCATGGCTTAATGACCCTCTCACAGGACTTTGCCAGGTAAAATAAATGTATTATTACTATATATATTATGATTATTATTATATATTATTGTTATTATTAGATTATTATTATACCGAATTAACATTTTCTAATGATCCCCTATATAATTCACCACTCTCAAATCATGTTTAATTATTATCCCACCCCATATTTTGTACACATAGTGGGCAGTTTCCCTCTCGTTTACCTACAAGAAGTTTCAATGCCGCACTTTCATTTCCCATTCGTGCCACATGTCCTGCCCATCGCGGTCTGTGAGACATACAAATCATGTAGCCCCCTATTACGCAGTCTTCTGCATTGACCCATCAGTTGTCTCTCTTTGGTCTAAAACATTTCCTAAGAACTTTATTCTCAAATAATCGTAATATTTTCTCCTACCTTAAGTAAGAGATAATGTTTTGAATAATATACCTGGGAGAGTAACAGCTCTATATATTTTTAGTTTAAATTTTTTGACAGTTTGGATGACAAGAGTCCCTGCGTTGCGTAACGCCGTGATCTTCCAGATTCTACCCTTTATTTAATTTCTTTATGCACCTCGTTCCTATTTGTATCTATTGTTCCTGGGTATTTTAATCCATCCAAATCTTCAAAATTTCCCTCATTTGTCATTAACTGTCCATTTCCATTATATAATATATTTCTATGTGTGGCCATTATGTTTTGTTTTATTGATACTTACTTTCTGTCCTAGTTCTTTAGTGTTACTTTGTCCATATATAGAGACGAAATAGATTGTGAGACTTTTCGGGACAATCGATTTTTTTATTGAGCCTGGTATAGTTAAGGTCATGTGCCCTTTATTTTCCATTCACCAGGATAAACATATATTAGGGACCTATATTAAAATACAACAATCCCAGTAATTACAATGTTAGATATTAAGTGATACTTAATTGCAAGTTTTCACTTGGAAGGAAGCTTTAAAAATAGCTCTAGCAGTTGCAGTTTTTTATGATTTTCAACGAATCTCAATATATAATATTAAAATCAATCTAGGAAAGTATTCTCCAGATATTAACGAAATCCAATGATTATAATGTATGGTTTACCTGAAACTCGAAATTCAAAATCGCTCTTTGCTTTCACTGCGGTACATTTAAATAAATTGACATCAGATATTGAGTTTCTCTGATTTAATGAAATATATATAGTTCTGTAGTCGGCCGCGGTGGACTAGTGGTTATGCTCCTTGTCTCTGGTCCCGAGGGTCGCGGGTTCAAACCCGGCCGGGGTTGATGGATTTTTAGGACGGAAAAATCCAAGGAGCAAGTCCTCCGGTTGGGACTTTAAGCCGTGGGTCCCGAGTCTGAAGATTTTCAGGCTCGTAAAAAATCCTTAAGCCTGAATGAAAAGGCCTCTAAGCAAAATTTACCGAATTTTCCCGTCCTAGTACTACCTTGGTTTCCTAGATGTCAGTATGAGGCGGAACGCTGACCACGGACCACTCAAAATGACATCTATACGAAAACAAGTGTAACTAAAATTAGTATGGTTCAAATTCTTCCCTGTAGGGGGAGAGCGCCTAAATCTCTATAAAGTGAAAACATAGGCTTACAATACAATACAATACAATATATAATTCTGTAAATCAGCAAAATTGGGCCATAATTCCTGCGTGACGGACTTCAATTCTTATAGTATTCAAAACTCGCTGTATATAGTCACTGAATGACTTTCAACTGGTAGTCAGGTGTAGGCCTACATATCAAGAGATTGCGGTCCATAGGCTGCGAACAATAACTAGAAACGCATGATGAATTTCGCATTGGCTAGCAATTTCGACTGAGATTTAGCCAATGCAATTAATTCACATGTTCTAGAAGCCATTATTACAGAAATGTAGCACAATTGCTGACATTGGTAGTACCTCTGAGGCTGTTTGTGGCATGCTTTACATAACATGATCATAATCAATTATGTTACTCCATTTTGCACGCGTTCAAAAAGGAAATTCAACCTTGCGTACACACAAAATGCAAACCAGATATTGGAATTCAATGTTTCTTTGTATATGTAAATATTGGTCACGGTGGGTTAGCGGTCGCTATGCTCGAGTCTGGTTCCATTGTTTGTGGATACAAACCAGATCTGAGTTGCTGGATTTTTCAGGGCACAAAAATCACAAGAATGAGGGCTTTCGTACGGGAACTAATGATGTGAGTCCAGTATCGTAGATTTATGACATGCAAAACGGTTGGGGGACATGGCATGCTGACTATGTCTCACTCCTAATGATTACTCGATGATCGTTCACTCCATAAATGACATGTGTAGATGTCATACCTTGTAGACATGTCGCGCCAAAAAAAGTCCGTCACGCAGGTAGCCAAACTCTCAGAATTTATTGTCCGATTTTGCTGGTTTGCGGAATAACCATATTTTGTTAAAATTAAATCATCTTTATGAAGAATTTTATATATATTAATTTAATAATTTGCTTACCTGTTATGGTGGCCACTAGATGTCAGTTGGAACGACTTCCCGCTATCTCTTGTGTGAATTGAGGATACTACATATACAAGAAAAATGTAGGCCTATGTTTGCGTTGAAATACTTGAGTAGCTCAGTAGATCAGAGCGCTAAACGTACAGAGTTTAGAGACTCGGATTCAAATCCCGACTCAAACATTCATTTTTCTTTTCATATCATATCATATATATATATATATATATATATATATATATATATAATTCTTCTGTACGTGTATTTGTCACTCTACTCTCCTATACGACTGGATCGATGTTAATGAATTTTTTTGTGTATGTCTGATTGGGTCCCTCAATGGTTTAGATTCACAATTGGCCCTCTAAAACCATTAGATGTAGGAATCCAACTTAAGTGAAAATTGAAAAATCGCTCTAGCGGTCAATTTTTTTCAATATTTTACAACGAAACTCAATACATCCTATTAAAATAAACCGAGGTAGGTATTGTACAAAAATGAGTGAAATCCGACAATTAGAATTGGAAGTTTACTTGAAATCCGAAATTAAAAACTGCCTAAACGACTGGACTGATTTTGGTAAAATTTTGTGTACGTGTGTTTGAGAGAGTCCCTGGATAGTTTAGATTCACAATTGGACTCGTTAGGTGGCGGGTTATAGGAATTATTTATGACAAATGTGTAGTCATCTGCATATCGTTATATTCCACGCGACAACAGTGTGACGTCATTAACTCAATGTTAAATGTCACATAGTATATGGTCTTTCGATAACACTGGCCGACAAGGTTTTCTTCACAAGAAATCTGATTAATGAATCTAGTGCATTTTTTCATACTGAATTCAGATATGTAGTCAGAATTTTTCCATCAGGCACAGTTTTTTTGTGACAGCTACTTTTTTAAAATTGATTTTAGCATTTTCTTTGACCTGTCATAGGAACCTTTACCTTATATGAAGAGTTCCCTGTACCAGTATATGCAGATATGACCTTAACTCATAACTCTGATTCTGACCTAGTTCAAACGGAAAATGATTCAGATGGAAATAAAAATGATCTTATATAAAATATGTCCGAAAATCACTTTCTACCACTTTCTAGGGAAGTCAGAATGAGAGTTAGATGGATTTTATAATAATTATAAAGATTATAAAAAATGTAAATGAATATCACAGAAAACTGTTACCTGATAGGAAAAAAAACTGAAATGATATTTAAATTCAGGATAAAAAATACTTCTAAAATCTCATCATTTTATTCTTGTGAAAGAAAAAAAGTTCATTTTTGTCGACTAGTGTAATTCGAATATCGACAAACGGTTTTCTATTGTCTAATCCTTTTCCCTCATGGTGTTCAAAACACTATCAATCCACGTCATTTTTGGCCTCATCTTCTCCTCCTACCAAGTAGCACTCATTCTAGTATTCTTCTTGAGAAATGTCTTCTGTAAGCTATCATCATCATCATCCGGTATCATGGCAGCTGCCGCCGTCTTCCGGAAACCAAACGCCATTCCTCTCTATCCATCCATTGATCTTCCTCCATTCCTATGATATTCATAGCTGCTTGTACCCCTTCTATCCAAGTTTTCTTCGGTCTTCCTCTCTTCCTCCTTTCTATTGGAATCCATTCCATAACAATTTTTGGCAATCTTTGCTCTGGCATTCGTTTGACATGACCATACCACTGCAATCTTTTCTTTTCTATGATGTCTATGATGTCCGGCTCCTCTTGTACACCCCTAATTTCCCTTATTTCTTTATTTCGTATTCTATCCATTCTAGATTTTCCAGCTGATCTTCTAAAAACATCCATTTCTGTACTTAAAATTATTTTCATTTAAGCTATATATATGTGTGTGTGTGTGTGTGTGTGTGTGTGTGTGTGTGTGTGTGTGTGTGTGTGTGCGTGTGTCTTCTAAAGCTCTTGTGATATTTTTTTCTTCTGAACTAAATTCGACATATACCAGTCAATTAAAAAAATAATGTCGAGTTCGTTAATTATCAAAATTGGACCATTGGGAGTTGCTGTTAACGTTTTGAATCCTAAATACCATCTGCTGAAGAACTAGCTTTGTTTGCGCAGTTCTTACATGACGAACATCTTTTAAATCACTGTAGGTAGTCATTTGTCATATTTGTTCTTTTTTTTTTTTTGCGCGATAGTGCGTTTTTTCGTACTTACTAGCAGTGGTGACCATTATTGAAAGTTCGACTTCCTACATTTCGGGGTTGCCAACCTAAATAACTATACTGTAATATTACATTTACACCCACGTGCGGGAAGTAAAACCACTGCACTCTATGTATACTACGTACAATGTCTTCTCTTCTTCTTCTTCTGCTTCATGAAATTAGGCCTTTTGACCTGTTTTCACATCAAGTGGCATTTAATGAAACCTCCCATCTAGTAAATGGGCGTCCAACATTTCTATGTCCTATTGGTTTGTACTTAAGTAACAGCTGAGGGATTCTATCTATAGGCATTCTCTTGACATGTTCATACCAGTTGTTTCTCATGTTGTCAATTCTATTTGTTAAATTGAAAATATTTAAGTCCTTCCTAATATCCTCACTTCTTTTCTTGTCCAAAATTGTCACACCTGTTACTGAACGTAGGAACTTCATTTCTGTAGTTTCTATTTTCCTTCTGTCTGAACGGTTAAGAGTCCAATTTTCACTTGCATATGTTAAGACAGGCAGTGCCATAATTTTGTAAAATTTTAATTGTGTGCTCCTCAAAGTTTTATTTTTCAGTGTCCGTCTTATAGTGCCACACATTCTGTAAAATCTATTTAGTCTTCTCTTCTTCTTACACATAATTTGTAGGATTTTCATCCTCTTTGTGTCCAAAATCACTCCTCGGAGGAAGACATATTGAATATGCATTCACAATGTGAATCTCTCGGCTGGTCTTCTTTAGCTCTTTTTGCAAGTCTGTTTTCTCCCATTCTACGTACAATGTATATATAAAAATTATCCAAAAGGTAGTGTTAATATACATTATACGAAACAAATCACTGCATTTTAAATGAACTGAACTTTATTTGAAACAATATAAAACAATAAATACGTACTTGTGGCCATGTTATCAATATTTGTTCTCAAGGCCTCCTGTTTTTTTTTCAACTACACATTGCCCACACTGTTAACGCCAGTCAATTGTTTATAATGAACGCAAATATTTCCAACAAAGGTGTTATTATTTTACCATTATCTGTTGTTTTAAACAGCACAATCGCGCAAAAAATAATGTACAACGCACGTTTGTGAAGTGTTTTACAGAATCTCGGAAATTAAAAACCTCGCTCTCGCTCGGTTTTAAATATTTTTCCTCGGTTCTGTAAAAACCACTTCCCAACCTCGCATCGTAATGTACTATTTTATTTACCGTACAAGATAAGGTGAAGAAGTTGGAAGTTTTGAGAAGCCACAAAGCTTGAGAAATTTAAGCTCTTGCATTTGGTGGCCATTAATAAAATACAGAGCCTTTCGATTAGAAGGCAGATGCCGGTGGTGTCCTCAGATAAGCGTCTTTGTTAACAGGGGGTAGCTATTACAGACAAACGGAAACCTTGGTGTGCCGCGAAATTGCTGGCAATTTCTTGTGAGAAGTCTTGCATTACTTTTCTGCTCTTAATGCCGTTGTTCTCCTTTGTTTCTCTTTTCCCCCTTCTCTCTGCTATTTTTCTCTTACTTCAGTACTTCAAAGTTTTTTTTTGTCCTAAGTTTCCATGCTTCAGGTTGCATTTTATTTCCCGTTTTAACAGTTACGCTCGTTTTCTGCGATTCAAAAGAAACAAGAAGGATAAAGAAAGAAGGAAAGTAGACACTCTATCCAGAGATTTTTCTTTTTTTGTATATATTGTTCTGTTATGTGTATATAAATGTTTGTGTGTACAAGTTTCTTTCCTTTCCCCCCCCCTTTACTTTCTCCAGTTTTGTGCCATTTTATAAGGATTTCAGACATTCGGATTATCTGAAGCCTTTCTGTATCACAGAGTGGAGGGTAATTCCCTTAGACACGCTTTGTTACTCTACTTAATAAAAACACAATAAATTCCCGCTTTTAAGACGAAAGGAACGTAACTTTACCCTCATACAAGAATTATTGCATCCTCTTAAACAGTAAGTCCTACTCGATCAAAATCAAGCAAAATGGCGTGCTATTATAATTGCCCGAGTATTTGAGAGTATTCGAGAATAAAGTTCTGAGGAAAGTTGTTGGACCAAAAAGAGATGAACATTCAGGTGAATGGAGAAAATTACATATTTATTTATTTATTTATTTATTTAGCCTGGTGGATATGGATGCGAAACATGGACTCTTACTTTAAGGGAGGAAAGGAGATTACGAGTATTTGAGAATAAAGTTCTTAGGACAATGTTATAAGACATTTTTTCAAATAAATCAAGGAGTACGACAAGGGTGTTCACTCTCACCTATATTATTTAATATTTGTATGGACGATATCCTAAAAGAATGGAAGAAGGTTTTAACTAATGAAGGAATATTAATTGATAATAAAGATAAAATAAATGCTTTATTATTCGCTGACGATGTTGTACTTTTAGCAGAATCTGAAAATGAGCTCCAAATGTTAGCATATAAATTTAAATTAATAGCCAATAGATATAATTGTGAAATATCAATAAATAAGTCAAAAGTAATGGCATTTATTGGTAAATATGGAATTAGATCAAAATATTGTACTGGATAACAAAATAATTGAACAAATATCACATTTCCAATATTTAGGATGTGATATAACTTATAGAGAAAATAAAGATATAGAAAATAAAGTAAATAAATTTCAGGCTATTTGTGGAACCATAAAAAGAACCTTAGGTCGGAAAACAAGGAAAGATACGAAACTTAAATTATATAAAACAATGGCTGTTCCTTTGTTGTTGTATGGAAGTGAAAATTGGATAATGAAATCAAGGGATAAAAGCAGGATACAGACTGCGGAAATGCTGTTTTTACGTATTGTAAAAGGATGCACAAGAGCGGATAGAATAAGGAATGAAACTATACGAGAAGAATTAAATATATATAAAATTGAAGATAAAATCAGCGAAAATAATAAGAAATGGACAGAACACTTAATGAGAATGAACAACGAAAGAATACCAAAAAGAACCTTCCTGTATAATCCCAGAGGAACAAGAGATGTTGGCCGACCACGTAGAAGATGGACTCCACTTTTAACTTCGCCGGAACAGGCTGCATAGCCCAAACCTTGTAGTAGAAGAAGAAGAGGAAAGTTGTTGGACCAAAAAAGAGATGAACATTCAGGTGAATGGAGAAAATTACATAATAATAGTAAGCCACTTTTATTTATTTATTTAGCCTGGTGGATATGGATGCGAAACGTGGACTCTTACTTTAAGGGAGGAAAGGAGATTACGAGTATTTGAGAAGAAAGTTCTTAGGACAATGTTTGGACCAAAGAGAGATGAACAGACAGGTGTATGGAGAAGACTGCATAATAATGAATTACATGGTCGACCTTCCGGCTTGTAGCGCAGTGCCTTAACCACTACGCTACGGAGTGTCCCCAATAACCATTAGATGGCAAGTAAGAATGTATTGTAAATTGTGGGAAATAATTTGAAAAATGAAACCCTAAGAAAAAAAATTTGACAGGAGTTTATGAAATAATTTAAAAATTCATGTCACTTGTTGTAATATTTAACCAAATAAGCATAACTGAATTAGCCTTGGACAAGAAACTCCCGCTATAGGAGCACTCATGTTTCCATGAGGGACGTATTTCCCTCCCTAAATTAGAACTTATAATTTGAGACGGTTGAGAATAAGATGTTAATTATAAAAAAATTACCTGGTAAGTCAGTCGTCCTAAACTAAATTATTAAACTTCTTCAAATTATTCCAATATGGAGGCCTTTCGAAAACAATGTTTCATCTTCTGCATTTTAACTGTTATAACAGATTTATGTCTGCGGTTATGATCTCGTTGAGTAGGTCTTTATTCCTTCACGAGAACATAACGGCAGACATAAATCCGTTATACAACCTATATAACACCATCAGTTCCAGTTAAAACGCAGAAGATGAAACATTGTTTTCGAAAGGCCTCCATATTGGAATAATTTGAAGAAGTTTAGTAATTTAGTTGAGGACGACTGACTTACCAAGTAAAAAAATTATAATTAACATCTTATTACATAACCTCAACGGTGCTTTAATTTGAATTTTAAAAGTGTTGATCGGTTGAGAACATTTTACGAGAGGCACGTCCCATTTATTTTGCTAAATTGTGAACTGTGTAATGCAGTTGAATTAATGTTATAGTTCTCTTTATCTGATTGGTGTATTGTTCCCTTGGAAAAACGAGAAATTGTAGATAGCCTTCTTGCTTGCATTTATTGATCGTAATATAGAAGAACTGGCAAGTAGCAAATTACAAGTCTAGCATTGTATGCTTTATGCATCCCCTGAGGAAATGTGCATATAATTCCCCCGAGTCTACAGTCAAAATTTTATGAAAAAATGAGGAATTATGGGATGTTATAGTTTAGTATGGTACTACCGCAGTAAGTCTCTGCCTCAAACTTCAAAATTGTACACAGTAACGCAAAAGTATTGTATTGTATTGTAAGTCTATGTTTTCCCTTTACAGAGATTTAGGCGCTCTCCCCCTACTTACTTACTTACTCACTGGCACTACCGAACCCGTAGGTTCATGGCCGCGCGGACATAAGCTCTCCATACATCCCTATCCTTAGCTAATGCCTTCCAATCATTCCCTGTATAATCTACTTCCCTCAAATCATAGTTAATATTATTCTCCCACCTCGTGCTTGGTCTACCAACTGGGCGTTTTCCCTCTGGCTTTCCTACAAGAAGCTTCCATGCAAGGGGCTCTCCCCCTACAGGGAAGAATGTGAACAATACTAATTTAGTTACACTTGTTTTCGTATAGATGTCATTTTGAGTGGTCCGTGGTCAGCGTCCCGCCTCATACTGTCATCTAGGAAACCAAGGTAGTACTACGACGGGAAAATTCGATAAATTTTGCTTAGAGGCCTTTCCTTTACGAGCCTGAAAATCTTCAGACTCGGGATCCACGGCTTGCAAGGAGCACAACCACTAGTCCACCGCGGCCGCAAAAGTAAGTCACCAAATTCTATCCCTTTTTGGATTCGATGTTCAGCAAGTTTGATAGGACTCTGCTTGTGCCAAAAGGAAGATACAAACCCTGAAATACATCGCTTGCTAATTTATGAATATTCTTACGAGGAAACTGTCAACCTATCTTGAAATTTCTCCCAGAGAAGCAATTGTGATACCCATATGGAGGCCGTGTCCAAAAACTGTTGTTGTTGTTTTCAAATGGCTGGAGCTTGGTTTACACCATTAGTCATCTTGCTTCCCAATAAAACCCTGCAATGTTTTTCCTGTCCTTTTTCTCGGGGTCAGGTCGCCTGCAATTTAGCAAATGTTCCTTGTTTAGGAGAACATTTTCTCCACACAAGGACCAAAAACTTATATGCTGCTTTTAACTACTATCTATCTATCTATCTATCTATCTATTTATCTATCTATCTATCTATAAAGGCGTAGCCCAGCGTTGAGCCAAACCCTCTCCTTTGTTAGGAGTTAATAGACCAAATTCATTTAGTTACCTTATTTGTCTGTAGATGTCACGAGTGGCATGCGGTCAACACACCAGCACAATGAGACACCTAGCAGACAACTAAGGTATTACTAGGGTGCTTGAGATCGACAAATTTTGCTTAGAGGCCTTTTTATTCAGGCTTAAATATCTTTTACGAGCCTGAAAATCTTCAGACTCGGGACCCACAGCTTGAATTCCCACCCGGAAGACTTGCTCCTTGGAATTTTCCATGCTAAAAAAATACATCGACCGCGGCTGGGTTTAAACCTGCGGCCCTCGATGCCAGAGGCAAAGAGCATAATCACAAGTCCACCGCGGCAGACGCAATTGCACGGCACTAAAATGCAGCACCAATCTCTAATTTAAACTGCAGGGTAGTAATACAACCCCTGACTTCGTGAATTGGAAAACCCTGGCAATCTGCCCCCGCTCTATGTGCCACAACATTCCACTCCACTCTACTCATGCAGGACATCCGTCTGCTTCGCACAGTGGCTACCATTACTGGATTCTGGCTTCGATTTCTGTGCCTTGGTGTTAAATGCGGTAGATACATTTTTGAACACGGTCTTGCTACATCACAGCGCTTCTGTGGGAAAAATGTCAAGGTAGGTCTCGGCAAGCAATTGTTGACAGTTCCCTTATCAGATAAACACTCAGGGTACAATATTTATACATCGCGTCTCTAAAGAAAGTCACAAACAAACTCCATGGCGCGACAGCCCTAGCCGGCTGCTGGGTAGGCTACACATGTGTTCATCACAGAGGTAGACGACCATCTTGCCAAAGTAGGGGTGGCATGTGGTCAGCATGTCTGGTCCCCAGCCGTTATAGCTGGTTTTCTCAACCTGGAGCCGCTACGTATTGTAACTAACCAAATTCCGCTCCCATGCTGGCCGAAAAGCCATGAGATTTTTTTTTTTTACTCCCACGGAGACTCGAACTAGTGCAAGTCCCATATCTCTGTCCCAAGGCCTTGTGCCTTAACCACTCGGCTACGGCGCGGTTGTCGTTCTTTTACGAGCCTGAAAATCTTCAGACTCGGGACCCACCAAAAAAAATAAATGATAGTAAAATCAATGCTAATCATACTTCATAGGAAATCATTTGCGGCTTAAAGTCCTTTCCGGAGATTTATTCCTTGGATTTTTTCATCCTAAAAAATTCATCGACCACGACTGGGTTTGATCCCGCGTCCCTCGGAACTAGTGGCAAAGAACATAACCATTGGCCCACCGCGAATTATACAAATTTCTAAAATGCGTGGAAAATTTTGGATCTGATTTTATTAGCAGTCCCGCTCCGTAGCCGAGCGGTTAAGGCAGGAAGCCTTGGCGCAGAGCTACGGGACTTGCGCTGGTTCGAGTCTCCATGGGGGAAGAAATTTTCTCATGGTATTTCGGCCAGTATGGGACCGGTGCCCACCCAGCATCGTGAGGCAATTGGGTAGCTACAATAAGTAGCGGCCCCAGGTTGAGGAACCAGCTATAACGGCTGGGGGACTCGACATGCTAACCACATGTCACCCCTACACTGGCTGTTGATCATCTACCTCTGTGATTGACACATGTGGATGTGAAGGGCCAGCAGCCGGCTGGTAAAGGGGCAACCGCTGAAAAGTGGAAAGACCCTCAATCGGAATCGGATTTTATTAACCCTGGCCTATCAATACTGTCTTCTGTGCTATTCGTTTCTGGATGGAAATAAAAATGGCCCTTGGCTATTACTGGGTTGCGGCCAATGTGGTAAATTATATTTGCTTATTCAAATTTTGATTCCTTCATCAGTGGTAATGTTTATGTTTCTAAATTATGTGGTTTGTTGGAGATGATTCGGTATGCATTTGTTCGTCTCATAAGTAATGCTGGGTTTTAATGTAATGTTATGTCTGATTGAATTTTGAAGGTTAGATTCACTGCAGACGATGCAAATCTTATCCTCAAGAACTGGAAAGAGTTCGTGAAATTTTGAAGGTCGCAGGTTGAAACCCGACCGGGTATACGTAGATTTGATCAAGTTACACCATTCCTGGAACAATTGTCATGGCTTCGTCTACAGGATCGTAGAACCATCCATTCCCTAAGCCTTCTCTATAACATATTACACACATCATTACCTTATTATTTATCACACCGCTTCACTAGACTCTCTGATACACATAAATTAGATACCCGATCCCTTGAGCACAGTGTCCTTTATATCCTTCCTCATCATACTACCTATTATTCGAAATCTTTTACAGTTTCTCTTGCTAGAACATGGAATTCCCTTCCACCCTATGTCAGAGACTGCCAATCTTTACCATCTTTCAGAAACAAATTGAAAATAAAATTACTAACAGAAACAACTCACTAATATTACTTTTTAAGAATTAATAATGTGTTTTTTCATTATTTAATAAAAATAGAGTTAAGATTCGTTAATATATTTACCTAATGCCTTGTATAAAAAAGCATAGATAAATTCATTGTAATTTATTATTTTCTTTGTATTTTTTCTTTCTTTTCCTTTTATATATAGTCGATTCGAGCTGTTATTCCTTTGTGTATTCATTCGATCATTAATTTAATTTTAATTGTATTTAATTTCATTGTATCATTAGACATTATTTTCATTATTGTTCAATTTGACAGCTAATTTAATTGTTTAGTATGACTATTATTGTAATTTTTTGTATTTATATGTAATATGTGTTTGTTCTGGTGAGTGGAAGAAAAGGCCACATGGCCTTAACTCCACCAGGCTAAATAAATCTATCTAAATCTAAATATTGCTGAAAACACTCGAATGGCGCGGCAGGCCTTGAAAGTTCTTTGCCTACCAGCCAGCTGCTGGCCTCACTTCCACATGTGTTAACCACAGAGGCAAACTATCATCTAGCCAGTGTAGCCTATCTATCTATCTATCCTGGAAGCGACAAAGCGGCCCAATGCTGGCGGCTATGAAGTTCCTTTTGGATGTTGTTCAATTTATTTAATACATCCGCGGGTTAACTAAAACATGTAAGAGTATTATTCTCCCAGTTATATGGATACGATTCCCGGTCTCTATTTAAAGGGAGAAGAAAAAAATATTACGAATATTTTACAATACAGTTCTTAGGATTGGTTTTGGACCGAAGAGAGATGAACAGACAGGTGAATAGAGAAGACTACATAACATTGAGCTACTTGATATATATAGGAGACCAGATATAATAAGGAGAATTAAGCCTCGTAGACTGCGATGGCCAGGACATATGGCACGAATGGGGAATGTCAGAGGGGCTTGGAAACACCTGTAGGAAAACCAGACGGAAAACGCCCAGTAGGTAGACCAGTAATGAGGTGGTAGAAAAACATTAATCATGATTTGAGAGAAGTTGATTATATAGGGGATGATTGGAAGACATTAACTCAGGATAGAAATGATTGGAGAGCTTACGTCCGCGCGGCCATGAATCTACGGGTTCGATATTAACCTACGGATGGTTAGTTAGGTAGTTATATGGTAGATAGATAGATAGATTAGTTGATTAATGTCTTTGACATCGTCCGATTCCTAATAGTCAATTTTGTCGGTCCATCCAATCTCCTGGTTGTAGATGTTTCTCCTTCATATGTAAATATATTCCCTGACTCCAGGAGGTTCTAGGTCTTCCTCTGTCTCGTCTTCCCTCAGGTTTCCATTCCAAAACACATTTTGGTAGCCTATCCTCTTCCATTCGCTGGACATGTCCATACCATCTTGATTGCTGAGTTTTAATATAATCTAAAATTGTGTCTTCAATCTTCATTTTCTCACTTATAACTGAGTTTCTAATTGTTTCTCATAAGTAATGCCACGAGTGATTTCCAAATTATCGATAAATTCACGACTCACTAAGTGAGCACTATTTAACGAATAAAATTAAGCTGTTTACTCACAAATCATTATTTAACTATAGATATTTTAATGTTTTATTTATTTAATGTAAACGGCGATGTTTGAAAACAAATGAGAAACGATTGGTACGCTTCATTAGCTTATTTTGTTCACCACTGCAATCAGATCATATTATTTATTGCCAAAGGATCGCAATATTGTAAGAATGCACCCTAGTGGAGAAATTTATAACCAATATTATGTATATATTAATTCATTTCTGATGTCCTATGATGTAAATAAGTCAATTATATTTTTCTGCAACGTCATTTCCTGGAAAATAATTCGTTTAAGAAAGTGCAAACAGTGTTTTTTGTGGTATGATCAATTGCTACAAATGTTTTTATATTATCTCCCGCATGCGCTATCTGCTGACATTCATGCACTATATATACAATCTGATAGCCGTATTTCTTAGAGAGTCAGTCACTGCAAAATAATGCTATGACCTATTCAGAATGTTAAAAAGGAGGAGCTTTCTTTAATATGATAAACTTAAGTTGATAAATTGTAGGCGAAAACTAGACTGTGATTGGTTGTAAATAAAAAAAAGCATTAAAATGTGTTTGGTCATTGACTCCCATTTGGGACATGAGTTAAATAGTCTATTTAAATTCTTGCTGCCCTTCATATAGTTATATGGTATCATCATCATCATGGATTAGGTCTGTTGACCCGTTCCGACTTCAGCCCATCTCTTTCTAGGTCTGCCCACATCTCGGGTGCCTTTAGGTTTGTATTTTGTTATTTGTTTTGGATATCTGTCTTCATTCATTCTGTCTATGTGTTGCTTCCATTTTTATCTATATGTATCCATTTTATCTGTTATTGCAAATATTTCAAGTTCTTGTCTTATTTCTGTGTTCTTCATTCTGTCTTCCTTAGTGCACCCTTTAACAGATCTCAAAAATTTCATTTCTGCCGCCGTTATCCTACTTAGATCTTGTTTTTTATGTATCCAGGCGTCTGAACCATAGAGCAGTACCGGTACTGCCAACATTTTTTAAAATTTCAATTGGGTCTCTCTTGTTGTTTTGTTATTTAGTGATCGTTTTATCGTACCACATATTCCCTGGAATTTTGCTATTTTATTATTTATATCATTATCATAATTAAATGAAATGTCACATCCTAGATAATTGAGATGGTTCACCTGTTCTATGATTTTGTTTCCTATTACTATTTTCGATCTGATTTGATTTTTCCCTTGGAATGCCATTACCTTAGTTTTTTCTATGGATATTTTGAGATTATATTGTTCACATATATTATGTAGTTTAAAATATTCCTTTGAAGTTCGTCTTCTGTATTTGCTATTATTACCTGGTCATCAGCGTATAATAATGTTTTCAAGTAGTGTGTTTTATCTAATTTTATTCCTTTATTTGTTTCTTCGTTCCATTTTTTTATTATATCATTGATGTATAGGTTAAATAAAACTGGAGAGATACTGCATCCTTGTTTAACTCCTTGATTAGTATGAATTTTATTTTTACTTACTTCATTTCTAGTTTTTATAACAAATATGGTATCTATTCTAAAAATCTATGTGAAATAATGTTTGGTTCCAAAATGTGGACGCTTGAGTTCATACAGAGAGCGATTTCTTTCATGTAACCCATAATGATATTGAACACAGAAACCTGACAACAATCCGTTTTATGTTTTATAGGCAACAAATTTGATGGAGTACACATACGTGTTCCCTGATGTGCTGTATTCTTGCAGCTGGAAATTACTCAGAGCAATTGGCCATTTTTATGTTTCTTGAGCTGTAAAAAGGAATAGGAAATAAAAAAACTAGAAAAAACAGGAAGCACAAGAGTAAGAGAAGGGAAGTTCTTCGCATCCAAACAATTAAATGTCTGCAGACTTGCCCTACAGATTTATTTCTCTTTAAAAGGAGAAAAAAAATTCCTCGGCTTCACAGTTTTCTAGCAATTTGGCGCGTAAATGGCCCCTACACCCCCACTAACACATCTTTGTGCTTAAGAAAGAAATAGAAGAGGGGGAGGGGAGAGAAAGAGGATGCTTTTCATTGTGGCTTTAGTTCTCTGTTACAACGGAGTAGAGAGCCATGGAGTGTAGCGCTCCAAGAAGCAATGGACCGGAAAATCAGATTTTCCTATAAATTAAACAGGTTTAGTTAATGGTGTTCTAGTTTTTATCCCTACCAACTCAAGGTTATTTTTGTACAAAGAGAAGCATTTAATGTTTTAATTGTATCATGTAGGCTTGTGTTTGAATTCGTTATAATACTAAAATCATATTCGCAATTTTTTTGCGGATTGTAGCGCAGATGAGTACTTATCGTAATTAAAAAACAGCTAAAATGGACGAATTACTCTTGTAGAATGCGATTACCCACCCGAAAAACGCGTGTGTGCTGATTTTTGGTAATAATGAAGTGCGATAAATGATGAAAAATATTAGAATGTGTCGTCCCAACTTCTCTCAAAAAACGCTAACTGAAAATTTATAATACTATTATTCTCCCATTCATATTATATGCACGCGAAACATGAAGTCCTACTTTAAGGGAGGAGAAAATATTACGATTATTTAAGAATAACATTCTTAGGATTTTTTTGGACCAAAGATAGATGAACACACAGGTGAATGGAGAAGGCTGCGTAAGAGTGAGCTGCATGATCTTTATGCGAAACCAGATATAGTAAGAACAGTTAAGTCTCGTTAACTGCAGGACATGTGGCACGAATGAGGAATGAAAGAAGTACATGGAAACTTCTTGTAGGAAAACCAGAGGAAAACGCCCAGTTGTTGGACCAAGGATGAGATAGGAGAATAACATTAATCATGATTTGAGGGAAGTAGGTAGTTTAGGGGATGATTGGAAAACATAAGGATAGGATTGTATGGAGAGCTTATGACCGTATGACCAATGACTTACGGGTTCGTTAGTTTCAATGAGTTATTATTATCATTATCATCATCAACATCAGCATCAAGAATTAGATTTGCTGGTCTGTTCCGATCTCATGTTAGAATTGGTCTGTCCATCTTTTACTGGGTCTTCCAACATTTCTTCGTCCTAGTGGTTTGTAATGAAGAATCTGTTTTGGAATTCTATTGTTATCCATTCTATTGATGTGGTCCATTCATTCATCGCTGTATTGTGTAATTCTATCTAATAGTTTGAATATATTTAGTTCACTTCGTGTATTTTCATTTCATTTTCGATCTGTTATTGTATAGCCTGCTACTTCCTCAGAAATCTCATTTCTGACGTTTCTATTCTTCGTTCCTGGTTTCTGGTTAAGACTCAGTGCTCCGATCCATACAGTAGTGTTGGAACCGCCATTGTTTTATAAAATTTTAAAAGTGTCTCCTTTCTAGTTCCTTTGAAACCTCGTTTTATGGCGCCACACATATAGTTAAATTTATTTATTTTGTTCTCAATGTCTTCACTTTTCCTATTTGATACATTGTATCCCAGGTAATTAAAATTGCTCACTTGTTCTATTATTATTATTATTGTTATTATTATAATTATTTTATTATTATTATTATTATTATTATTATTATTATGGCATGTCGAGTTTTAAGATCGAGTAAGATCCCATTGCGTCATAGATGTGTAAACAAGAGACTCGTTAAAATGCTATTAACTGCTTTGAGAGTTAATATATTTAAACATCCATAAATATGCATAGAGCTATAACAGGAAAATTCTATATGCAATTTATTTCTAAAAAATGATGGCGATTGCAGTAAAAATCAAAGTATGAATTTCGTAATTATTAAACACATCTTTATTTATGAAACTCATGCATAGGCCTATAAAGACTTTTTTTTAAGAATCGGTTTCAATTCTTATTTTCTTGTCTATAGTCTTAGTGCATAGATATTATTACTTTGTACTTGTGAACATTGATTTACATTCATTGGATGTACATTTACATATGTACATATCAAATAGAATTGTTAATTTTAATAAAACTATGGGAATAATAAATTCAGTAATGAAACTTTCTCTAATCCAGAGAGATACTAGAGTAAGGTTATACAAAACCTTAGCAAGACCTGCACTTTGCTACGGCAGTAAGGCATGGACTTTGAGGAAAGGAGAGGAGAGCAGGATAACGTGCAGTGAAATGAAATTCATTAGACATACAGCAGGGTACACCAAGTGGGATTACAACTTAAAAGGAACTACACTTGGAACCAGTCATTAAGTATATACATAAATACCAGAATAACTGGACGAATCATTTGTGACGAATGAGTTCAGGTAAAAAGAGTTCCCAAAACCATGCTTCGTTGTTGTCCAACAGGGAAGAGATCTCTGGGCCGTCAAGGAAGCGCTGGATACAAAATTCATCAGTGAGATCGTAACAGGCCTATAGTATTAAGACTTGGATTAATGAAAAAAATATATAGGCCTATATATATACGTATATTGGTAAAACACTGGTGGAATCTGTTACAATATATGGAATTGGGGTATGGGCAATCATAACTGCTAAAAATTAATAGCTCTAGAAATGGATTATTTACGCAGAAGTGCCAGAAAGTCAAAATCAGAACATGTCATAAATAGGGAAATTAGAAACATAATGGAAACAAAAGAAAACATAATTGAAAGAATTGTAATGGAATTAAAATGGTCAGGACATATTTTAACAATGGAAGATGAGCGATGGCCGAAACAACTATATCAATGGCAACCGACCAGTAAGAAGGAAAAAGGGAGACCAAAGTCAACATGGATGGAAAGCATGAGGATAGCAATGCAAGCAAGAGGGTTAAGCATTGAAAATGACAAACATCGTAGGCTTTGGAAGTTTGGCACGAGAAGACTACAGCAGCTGTAAAAATCCCGAAGGTAGATAGATAAATAGATAGATGAAGGAGAAGAACAAATGTGAACTTATGAGGATTATTGCATTGGATCAGATTAGGTGTATTTCTACGTCGTGTATAGTTTTTCATAGTTTTAAATTCCCCATTAACGGAGTTTATAACCTAAGCTATCTCTATATTTTTTCTATATCGTAGTTAATTACATTGCAAGGTATTTTGCCTCCAGCAGTAGTTAAAATGCATCAGATTAAGTATTCATAGAAAATCCGAACGTTTATGCATGTATATATTTACAAGCACAATTTTATCTTCTACATAGGGACTAAACGTGAATGTATGTGTTTGAATCGAATACTTAATTAAAATATGAATTCTTATACAAAACGCTAGAACAAGTAAAATATTTCAAATATCTAGCTGTATCTTTAGGTTGTAATCAAGAAAAAATAATATATTACAAATATTCAATTGAGTTGGTGTTTACTTGATGAAAATCCATATTTATTAATTAAAGAAAAATAAAACTACGTTTTATTTTTATTTAATTAATATTACAAATATTTCAATATTTATGTGGCACCCTTAAAATAATACTGGGAAAAATAGTTTGAAAAGAAACACGTTTTAAATTTTATAAAGCTTTGGCTGCAATATTGTATGGCTCAGAGATATGGAATCTTAATAAACAGACAATTAAAGAATAGAAGCAGCAGAAATTAAATCTTTACGATTTATGGCAGGATATACTTTAATCGATAAAAAAACTAAGTGAAGATATTCGTAAAGAACTCTAAATATTCAATTTTACAGATAAAATAGAAGAGTTCAGGAGAAAATGTTATGATCATGTCTGCAGAATGGATACCAACAGATTGCCTAGGAAAAATCTGAACACTCAACCGAGAGGAGGAAAAAGAGATCGGGGACGCCCATGAAAGATATGGACATAGCTGCTATGATACTTGGAGCCGGAACGAACCAATAAGGTTTATTCCTTGTAAGAAGAAGAAGATTTCTTATACACCACAGCTCCCATAAAATGTTGGTAAAACACCTGGTTTTGGTATTCCCTACATTACAGCTGGCATATTTCCAGTCCGAGTTCTATGTGTAACTGAAAATCTGCGATGTATTCATCCAGACTCATTCTGAAGATAGTGGAGCGCAGAATTAAATATAAATAAGTCGACAATACGGACTCCCGACAAGTTTAAATAGAAATGTTTACAAATATAATGTAAAAGGTTAAAATAATAAAATTACTGACAAATGACCGTCAACCATTGCATGGCGAAACTTACTTTGAAATTTCTCCCAGAGAAACGTTGCGATGTACCAAGGTCGTGTCCAAAAAATTATCTGCCTTTTTAACTGCAAGGTACAAGAATTGAAGTCAGAATCTAGCAATGGCAACCCACTGTACGGAGCACACGAGCGGAGTGGAGTGAACCTATTTTAAGGCCATTTTTAACTTTTTGTAATGCTATGCCAGTGTTTCTTTGTTTTATATTGCTATTATAATACTTTGTTATCGTAAATAATCGGTTTTCCGAAAAATAAATTATCCGAACACCCTCCTCCCCGTCCCCAATTATATCGGATAATGGTTTAATTAATGATTTACTTATTTTACCTGATGGAATTAAGACCATGAGGTCTTCTCTTCCACTTCACCAGGGTTTAAATTTTACATTTAATAACAATTACGAATTATCACTAAGCAACAAAAAATAAACTTTTTTTTTGTCTCAGAAAGAAAAATATGTGATTTTTTCTCCTGAATTCAAATATGATATCGGTTTTTCTCCATCACGCAAGGTTTTCGAGAGACAGGCATTTATAATTTCAATCACTTTAATATTTTCTACATTCGTAACTACACAATAATCGAACATTCAGACTTACTGAAACATCTCTCTTCTTGGTCCAGCAGTAGTCAGCCAACATATTAGAACTCCACTTGCCTTGGTACCTGTTTTCCATTGTAGAAATTTGCTGGTGACAATGCTCACGGAGCTCATCGCTAACAGCCCCAACAATTTCTGGGATGAGATCTAAGTGAGAGTCCAAGAAGTGAGTTTGTAAATACCGGTGTATGTTGCTTTATTAGAATCCAGAAGATCAGCCACTAGACCACGATAGTTTTCTGCTTTATGATTTCCAAGGAAATTGCAACATATATCTTTGAAAGACTGCCAGGCTGCTTTTTCAAGTTGATTTAACAGTCCTCAGGATATATTTAATTAATGTTGGGAAGTAAACATTATGAGGTATAATCATTAAAATTCATCGGAGAACATATTGTTTAAACAACTCACCTCATAGGATTCATGCCTCCATGATATCGCGATTTGAAACATGATTATGAGGTGAGTTTTTTAAACATGATTATGTTCTCCGATGAATTTTAATGAGTCCTCAGGATGTTCATCATATTAATGATCATATTTGTGGTCCTATAAAAATTCCTTCTTTCAGTTTAGCTTCACTGATTTTGGGAAAATTGTCGATTTCAAGTACAAGAATCCTTCAGAAAGTTTATCCATAATGTTGACAAAATTTTTCATTACTGGAGGTAAATACATTGTTTTCAGGATTCTCTAAAGGGACATGTGACACATTTTTCTAGCCAGGGATAAGAGATTCACGTTTAGGCCATTATTTTTTAATGTAGTGAGACTGACACATTACAATGCCAGATTAACAGGTCTGAGCATGTTAAAACTTGAATGAACCTGAGCAGTCTTGCTTTTGATGCTTCAGCATGACATTATATATAATTTCCTTGAATACAACTTGAATAAAATATCTAAATATAGAGTAAAGGTTCCTATGAAAGGTCAAAGAGAATGCTAAAATAAGATTTTAAAAAGTATCTGTCACAAAGAACTGTCCTGATGGAAAAATTCTGACTATATTTCTGATTTCAGTATGAAAAAATGCACTAGATTCACTAATCAGATTTCTTGTGAAGAAAATCTTGTCGACCAGTGTTATTATAAAATTATGAGGAAAAAAAAATATTCGGAGGAAATTTATATTCTTTGTAGATTAGACATAGGACATAGGAATTTATGTGAAAATCGTATCATAGCCTTCGATTCCAGTAGCTTGGCAACCCTATAATCTGCAGATGTTAGCGACGGAAAAGAAAGAAACTGGAAACATTCAGAATGTTTCTTTGAAGAAGAAATTTTCTTTGAACTGAGAGAAAGAAAATAGACCCCTATATCTCTTTTTTTTTTTTTTTCTGTGTACGTTGATATTGCTTCTCAAGCTGGCGCTTCTCCATGGCGCCCACTAGGGACTGGTTCTGGTATTAGTGCCGCATCAACTGCCCTTAATTAAAATATAACACCGAGCTTCGTCCTCCCCCCCCCCGCCCCGTAGCTCCTACTTCCTCTGTAAGGGACCTATTATGATATTTCTTATCTTCTTCCTTCACCTGATCTTATGCAAGCTCTGTTCTTTATAAAATCTCAAGAAAATAAAATCTCCCGAGAGAAAAGCTACTTAAAATATACTTAGTTTTAGAAATCTAATTCACTGGCGACCCCAGAGGTTCATGACCACGTGGACATAAACTCTTCATAAATAACCATCTATCTATAACACTGAGCAACAATTTTTTTGTCTCAGAAAAAAATGTGATTCTGATAGTATTTTTTCTCCTGAATTCAAATAAGATATCGGTTTTTCTCCATCACGCAAGGTTTCCGAGAGACATGCATTTATAATTTCAAACACTTTAATATTTTCTACTTTCGTAACTACACAATATTCGACGTACTTAGAAAGTAACAAATGACGATTTTTTGCTGTATTTCGCCTGTGGAGCATCTCTCTTGATGGTCCAACAATAATCGGCCAGCATATTAGGATTCCATTTGCCTTGATATCTCTTTTCCATAGCTGAAATCTCCTGATGTAAGTGTTCCCCGTGCTCATCGCTCACTGCGCCAAGATAATAAATGGACGAAAAAAAGTTTATTAAAAATAAATATTTAAATTCATTAATTGAAATTGAAATAATGGGTGATGGAGAAATTCCGAATAGGCCTACATATTTGAAAACACGATAAAAAACTGCATTAAGTACAACTATCGGTACTCATGAGACAAAAATCATGTTGACCAATTTAATGGGCACAGCCCAGTTTTGAGTCATAGCCTCTCCTTTGTTAGGAGTTAATAGACCAAATTCATTTTAGTTACCTTATTTGCCCAAAAATGGACTCTTACATTAAGGGAGGAAAGGAGATTACAAGTATTTGAGAATAAAGTTCTTAGGAAAATTTTTGGACCAAAGAGATATGAACAGACAGGTGAATGGAGAAGACTACATAACAGTGAATAAATAAGAGGGAAGCTGAATATTCAGGCAAACAGCGAATGGGTGGGGGGAAAAAAAAAGAGAGATCACCAGATAGAATTGTACGCATAACAAGATATAAGTTACCAGGGGATGGGAGGACACCTGGAAGGCCAAAACAAAACAAAAAACAAAAAAGAAAAAAAAAGTGATGGAGGAACTCTTAATTCTGGATGGAACAGTCTGGACCTCAAACAAAGAGACGAAGAAGAAGTAATTATTAACATATTGAAATAATAATATAATTAAAATAACCTCAAAATATAACTTCCTAAAATTAAATATTAATAAAATGTGTTTTTTCTTTTTTATGTGGGTGGCATGATGGCATTTAATCCCCTTTTATTTTCACAAAGAAAATGGATACAGTTGGCAATACTTGCTCACGTGCAGGTTTTTATGTCTGGACTTTTACTAGTCACATTCTCTCAAAGTGATATATGGTATCACCTACTACATTGTTCAGTTTACTTTCGATATTAGCTTGGAAACGGTCTTAAATAGACGTTTACTGCATTTTTAAAGTTGGAAAATAAAATTCAGGAGATGCAATTGCTTTCTCATTGTTGTGGAACACAGGAGTGGAATCTTCTTCCGCAAGTTTTAAACTACCGGTATATTGTAAGCTATTGCCTGTCCAACGGATCTGTGACCCCCTAAGATATGCGAGCTAAACCTACTTCCTTTTCTGCCTCGACAAATCATTTCCCTCCCTGCATTCCTACCTCTCTCTCTCTCTCTCTCTCTCTCTCTCTCTCTCTCTCTCTCTCTCTCTCTCTCTCTCTCTCTCTCTCTCTCTCTCTCTCTCTCTCTCTCTCTCTTCTGTCTCTCTCTCTCTTCTGTCTCTCTCTCTCTCCTCTCTCTCTCTCCTCTCCTCTCTCTCTCTCTCTCTTCTATCTCTCTCTCTTGCACTTGCATTGCAGTGTTGTCAACTCAACTCCAACCTTGAATTATTCAATATTCAAGATCCATGACACTGGGGGAAGTTTGGCAACATCCCTACTCGATAAGTTACCATTGCTGTTGTTTGATGTAGTGGGAGGGGAGTGCGATGAAATGGTGTGAGTATAAATGTATACTTTTCTAAGAACGATGTCAGCGCTATAGGGGCACAGATCCATTGGTTCGAGAATACTTTATATTTTTGTTGAAACCAGATGTTATCAGAACAGTGCCCAGCCCAATGCACCACGTCCTCATCGTGGCTCCTGGTCAATGCTAAGAAGTGCAGGGGCGAGAAAGCGAGTTCCCGTTTCTTAAAAATGGGGACATACCATCTAAGGGAGAAAATCCCAACAGGAAATTATCGACCCCTCAGGATTGCTGGAGATTGGGCATGGGGTTGACGTCCCCACCCCGTAAAAACAAATAGGTTCAGAAACCCAACATGCCTCGGAATGATGATCTACAACAACGATGACGAAGGCAAAGGAAACTGGCGCGTAGATAGGCGAGTTGGAAGACCGGAAAAACGATGGGAGGATGGTATTAAGGAAGATGCTGCAAACCTGCTTAAGTATTGCAATTGGAGGTTTGCTGCGCAACATATAAATGGTTGGAGGCAGAAGTTAAGGGAGGCCAAAACTCAAATTTGAGCCAACTAGCTATTGGATGGATGAATAATGCGATGGGCATCGGTAGTCTAGGTGCTCAGTTCCTTGCTTCTGGTCCCGACGATATAGGGTTCAATTCCGTCCTAGGTCACTCGACTTTTAGGGGAAACATGCAAGGGATATGTATCTGGAAGAGTCTTTGAACGCGTGTCCCGTGTCTAAAGATTTTCCAGCTCGTAAAAGAACCATAAGCCTAAATTAGGTAAAGGTAAAGTGATCTCACTACAGGCCTCGAGAGGCCCTTCAGATAGTAGGAGCTTAAGGCTTCCACTTTTTCAGGACAATCGGCACTTGACGTTAGTCGGGTTGTTAGCCCTGAGTGACGGCCGCCTTTACTTCCAGAACAAGCGTCTGGTACTAATTTCCGTTGGAGCCTCAGTCGACCTCAGGGCCAGAAGTTTTGGGTCAGTTTAAAAAATCCTGACCCCACCGAGACTCGAACCCTCGACCTTCCAGCTTATAGCTTCCAAGCTAAATTAAAAACATTTAATCGGCTTTTTTAATAGAATTACTACTTTTGTTGCCTATTAAGTATCTCGTGGCGATAAGAAATCACTTTACCCTGCTGACATCTCTAAGGGAAAAAAAGTATCAAAATTAACTCCTTTGAGTAAACTCCCGCAAGGAAGCACCTTTGCTTTGTGCGAAGATGTACGGATACAGACAGATACATAGATTTTTTAGAAGGAATGACAGGAAAATATTAGCCCAAATATGCCATCAACCTCCGGTTTAAATAGTGACAATAAATTGGGACTGAAAGTAAATATCAATAAAACTAAATATATGGTCACATATAAATGCATTATATAATGGAAAGAGAGAGCTAATGACAAATGAGGGACTTTTGGGGAGGTGGCTGAATTCAAATATCTGGAAAACGTAATCACAAATAGGAATGAAATGCAGAAAGAAATTAAACATAGGCTCAATTCTGGAAGTGCGTGCTATTATTCATTACAGAGACTCTTTGACGTCCCAACTCATTTCAGAAAACGTTAAACTGAAAATATATAAACTATTATTCTTATTCTACCAGTTATATTATATGGGTGCGAAACATGGACTCTTACTTTAAGGGAGGAAAGGACATTACGAGTATTTGAGAATAAAGTTCTTAGGAAATTTTTTGGACCAAAGAGAGATGAACAGACAGGTGAATGGAGAAGACTGCATAACCAGTGAACTACAATGTCTTTATAGCCCAGATACAATAAGAACAGTTAAGTCTCGTAGACTGCGATGGACAGGACATGTGGCACGAATGGTGTATGACGTACATAGAAACTTCTTGAAGGGAAACCAGAATGAAAACGACCGTTGGTAGATCAAGAACGAGGTGGGAGAATAACAACCATGATTTGAGGGAAGTAGATTATAGGGGAATTATTGGGAAACGTTAGCTCAGGATGAGGATGTATGGAGAGCTTATGTCCGCGCGGGCATGACCTACGGGTTCATTATTACAAGTGAGTTAGATAGTTAATAATAATACATAAAGCTTAGTTGTAGAGGTTCACGTATTGGTATTGGAATGTTGCCTCGGGTCATGAATCCGTGGTCAGTTGTAAACGTTTGTTCGGTCTCTCTAGGGTAGAATTTATATTCACAAGGGAATCATATTAACCTAATAGGGAACTTCCCTTCGATTACATAAGTGTATTGTTCCACCTGGTGGAACATAACTCTACCAACATCTTTCACAGGTTGCTCATCAATGTTGACGAGTGTTTTGAAATAATAATAAGGGAACTTCCCTTCGATTACATAAGTGTATTGTTCCACCTGGTGGAACATAACTCTACCAATATCTTTCACAGGTTGCTCATCAATGTTGACGAGTGTTTTGAAATAATAATAATAATAATAATAATAATAATAATAATAATAATATATATAGCTTTATTGTAGGCTCAATTTTGGAAATGCGTGCTATTATGCATTGCAGAGACTCTTGATGTCCCAACTCCTTTCAAAAACGTTAAACTGAAAATATAAAAAACTATTATTCTACCAGTTATATTATATGGGTGCGAAACATGGACTCTTACTTTAAGGGAGGAAATGAGATTACGAGTTTTTGAGAATGAAGTTCTTAGGACAATTTTTGGACCAAAGAGAGATGAACAGACAGGTGAGTGGAGAAGACTGCATAACAATGAACTACATGGTCTTTATAGGAAGCCAGATATAATAAGAACAGTTAAGTCTCGTAGACTGCAATGGGTAGGACATTTTGCGCGTATGGGGAATGAAAAACATGCATGGAACTTCTTGTAGGGAAGCCAGAGGGAAAACGCGCAGTTGGTAGACCAAGAATGAGGTGAGAGAATAACATTAACTATGATTTGAAGGAAGTAGATTATACAGGGAATGATTGGAAAGCATTAGCTCTGGATAGGGATGTATGGAGAGCTTATGTCCGCGCGGTCATGAACCTACGGGTTCGATAGTGCCAGTGAGTAAGTATATAGCTTTATTTTACCTGGCAGAGTTAAGCCTTGTCTGCCAGTCAACCAGGTTTTAAAAAATACAAAAAAAAATAGTCTTACATCTAAATTGCAGTAAACATAAACGATTACATGTTATGAATACAATACAATTTATATTTATAATGTATTTTGATTGACTGTAGATTTAACGAATTAAATATATAATATGTACAAGATATATACAAAAAACGAGAAAAATTATTAATGACATAGTAAAAATTTAAATAAATAGAGAAAAATTAACTATTAGACAACAGGTATCTGTATAAGGAATCATCATCAACAACAACAACGAGGATTAAGCCCAATGGCCTGTTCCGATCTCTTTATAGGTCGAATTGGTCCTTCCATCTCTTCAATAGTCTTCCCAACAATCTTCTCCCTTTTGGTTTATAATTATACATTCGAAAAGGAATCCATTTAGTATAAAGTAGACTACTGGACTAACTCCATGACACATGTCTAGAATGCCCTTGGCCTGTCAGCTGGCCTCACATCCACAGGTGTTAATCACAGAGCTAGACGATGATCCAATCAGTATAGAGGTGACATGTGGTCAGCATGTCGGTTTCCCTAGCAGTTAGGCCTATAGCTGGTTTTCCCAAACTGGAGCCGCTACTTATTGCACTACCCAAATTCATCATGATGCTGGGTTGGCACCTGTCCCATACTGGCCTAAGTTGCATGAGAAAAATTCATCCCCTATTTGGCTCGAACCAGCGCAAATGTTGTAGCTCTGCGCCAAGGCATCTTGCCTGATCCACTCGGCTACGGCGCGGTAAGCCTATTGTATTTTTTGTTGTGTCGTCAAAGTACTCATCTACTTATGAAAAAAATCAGGTTCCACAATCAACCTTGATTTAATAAAATTATTACTTTATTAAGTAAATAACGAAGTCAATGGCACTATTGAACCCAGCGGTTTATGGCCTCGGGCACATGTGCTATTTATGCATTATTATCCTGAGCTATCCACCGCTGTGGTCTCGAGGTAGCGTGATGCCTTGTTACGCAACGAGTCTGGCTTCGATTCCCAGTCGGGATAAGTTTTCTGAGCGAGGTTTTTTTTTTCGGCCGCGGAGTATTAGTGGTTATGCTCCTTGTCTCTAGTTCCGAAGGTCGCGAGTTGAAACCCGGCCGGGTGTCGATGATTTTTTAGGACGAAAAAATCCAAGACGCAAGTCCTCCGGGAGGGACTTTAAGCCGTGGGTCCCGAGTCTGAAGATTTTCTAGCTATATGGATGTTGGCATATATTGAGATTGATTTCTAAACCGCTCAACCGTTCCTCATGAAAATTTGCACATAGACCTATAGGTTTTTCCAGCTACAGAGAGTGTTTACTCGCTATCTATTATAAAACCATCTTATTTTAAGGGAGAAGAGATTCTTAGGAAAATTTATAATTTTTTTACTGGCGCGACAGGTCTAGAAGGCCCTTAGTCTACCAGCCGGCTGCTGGCCTCACATCCACATGTGTCAATCCTCGAGGTAGATGATCATCCAGCCAGTGTAGGGGTGACATGTGGTCAGCATATCGAGTCCCCCGTTATAGCGGGTTTTCTCAACCTGGAGTCGCTACTTATTGTAGCTACTCAAATGCCTCACGATGCTGGGTGAGCACCGGTCCCATACTGGCCGAAATTCCATGAGAAAAATCTCTTCCCCCCCCCATGAAGACCCGAACCAGCTCAAGTCCCATAGCTCTGCACCAAGGCTTCTTGCCTTGACCACTTGGCTACGGCGCGGGACTTTATAATATTTACTTGATGGAATAAGGGAAGTTTGTGGCAGTGTCAAATGTTATAAACGCTTAGAAATAATTTAATGTTGGGCAGTTTCATGTGTGAGCCACTGGGGAAAGATTTATTTTTAACTGTTGTTTCAGTAATTTGGGTGCGTTGCGGCTTGTAGCGTATATTATTCATGAGGAGAAAACGTGCTGCTACCTCACAGACACGGCTTTCAAACAAATGACGGCGCCTTGCCCGTGTTGTTCATGTTCACGTGATTAATTACCCCCTGGCTCTCGTTCGCCTCTGCTGCACTTCTTCACGCCCCTATCATCACTGCTTTTTTATACCACTTGTCTATTAATTTCCCTACTTCAGATCATCTCTCACTTTGGTTCAATTTGTATTTTAGGACTAATTGTTATATTGGTCTTCTGTAGATTTCAAAAAGACATACGATTCAATTAATCCTTCAATCGGCAAAACAAGTATTTCTCTATATTTAAATATGAAAGAGGAGGATAGGAATTTGTTGTATGAAAACCAGAGGCAAAATGCCCATTATCTAGACTAAAAATGAGATGGGAGCAAAATATTAAACCATGATTTATGAGAAGTAAATAGGAGATGATTGAAGCGTATTATGTCCTCGAGACCATGAACCTTCAGGTTCCATGTCATTGAATTGAATGTGGTATGATATATATTTAGGCCTATATTTAAAATGTTCGTTATATATAATACTTAGCTTAAGTTCTACCTATCTTCGGGTTTTTACAGCTGCTGCCGTCTTGCCGTGCCAAATCTCCAAAGCATACAATCTTGGGCATCTTCGATGCTTAGCCCTCTAGCTTGCATTACTGTCTTCATGTTTTCCTTCCATGTTAACCTTGGTCTCCCTCTTTTCTTCTTTCTGTTCGGATGCCATTCATATAGTTGCTTTGGCCATCGCTCATCTACCATTCTTAAAACATGTCCTAACCACTTTAATTCCTTCTCCTCAATTCTTTCAATTATGCTTTCTTCTGCTTCCATTATGTTTGTAATTTCCTTATTTGTGACATGTTCTAATTTAGACTTTCTGGCACTTCTGCGTAAATAATCCATTTCTAGAGCTATTAGTCTATTCTTGTAGTACTTATTGATTGTCCATACCTCACTTCCATACATTGCAACAGATTCCACCAATGTTTTACCAATATATTTTTTTGTGTCTTTCCAAATATGCTTATCCCACCATATGGAATTTAACGATGCTATTATTTTGCCACTCAATTCAATTCTGTGTTTTATGTTCTCTTTGCCTATATCTTAAATGTTATCCATAATTATTCCCAAATATTTAGTTTGTTTCACTTGCTTTATTTGGATTCCTTCTTCCAATATTAAATTTTCTCTTTCATTGCTATTTATTGCCAAATATTCTGTTTTTTGTAAATTTACCTTTTTATCATGAATTCCAATTCTTAGCTTAAGTTAATATATTAAATTAGTTTGATTAATTTTTTTTTATTATTTTATTGATGTTTTACCAAAATTTGCATAATTATTTATTTGTGAAAATATGAAAATAATCGGGGAATTAAAGAGGGGCATGGTAGTTTCTTGTAGGAAGACCAGAGGGAAAATGCCCTGTTGGTAGACCAAGAATAAGGTGGGTGAGAAACATTAACCATGATTTGAGAGAAGTACATTATACAGGGGATGATTTGAGAACATTAGCTTAGGATAGAGATATATGGATAGCTTGTGTCTGCGCTTCCATGAACCTGCGGGTCCGATAGTGCCAATGAGTTATTTAAGAAAATAATTAGAAATGACTCTTGGAGCTAGATACCATATTAATCGAGGGCCTCGACTTGGACATCCCTGACCCTGAGAACTGGTTTAGGATTTCCCATATATTTGCTTTGGTTTAAGATGTCAGAAGTGTGCGTGTTGTTTGCTCTGTTTTTATACTTTGAATGGAAGTGCTTGTGTAGGAATCATACGGTATACCAAGTTCTTAAAGCTTTGTACCTTTAACTTGGCTGTCTCCATTGTTTGCCCAAGTTCACGAGAGTTTGTTTGAAAAAGTTACCCCTTCATGTATTTCTTGAAACAGTGTATGTCAAAAGGTAACATATACTTTAGAATCCCTCCAGGTGTCATCTCATCATCTCTTGTGTGAGAGAAACATTGTGTGTCAGAAACAGACCGAGCTCGCTGTCTGGACAAAGAGATCATATCCAGTTTGACCGTACAAGGGATTTAGTTTAACTTGCTTCTAACAGATAGCGATTTCTCATTAAATGTTTCGCACAACTTGCCACTTTCTTGTACTTAGTCACTTGCGGGGGTTCGACCCAGTTTCACCTTTTGCAGCAAGTAACTAGATTTACATGTGTGTGAGAGCAATGGTCAAACATAGAAATACATTATATAATGAAAATTGATAGCTAATAACAAATTAGGGAAAGTATGAAGAAGTGAAATAATTCAAATACCTAAGAACAATAATTACAAACAGCAATTTAGTGCAAAAATAAGTTAAATATATAACCCTGGAAAAACATGCTATTATTTATTACAGAAACTCTTGTAATCCCAATTCTTCTAAAAAATGTTAAACTGAAAGTATAACTAATTTACTGGCACTATCGAACCCGTAGGTTCATGGCCGCGCGAATATGAGCTCTCCATACATTCTTATCTTGAGTTAATGCTTTCCAATCATTCCCTGTATAATCTACTTTCCTTAAATCATGGTTAATGTTATTCTCCCACCTCATTCTTGGTCTACCAACTGGGCGTTTTCCCTCTGGTTTTACTACAAGAAACTTCCATACACGTCTTTCATTCCCCATTCGTGCCACATGTCCTGCCCATCGTAGTCTACGAGACTTAAATGTTCTCATTATATCTGGGTTCCTATAAAGACCATATAATTCACTCTTATTCAGTCTTCTCCATTCACCTGTCTGCTCATCTCTCTTTGGTCCAAAATTTTTCCTAAGAACTTTATTCTGAAATACTCGTAATATCCTTTCCTCCCTTAATGTAAGAATCCATGTTTCGCATCCATATAATATAACTGGTTGAATAATAGTTATATATTTTTTCAGTTTAACGTTTTTTGAAAGGAATTGGGACTTCAAGAGTCTCTGTAATGCATAATAGCACGCATTTTCAGAATTGAGTCTATGTTTAATTTCTTTGTGCATCTCATTCCTGTTTGTGATTATTGTTCCTAGGTATTTGAATTCAGCCACTTCCTGAAAATTTCCCTCATTTGTCACTCACTCACTCACTGGCACTATCGAACCCGTAGGTTCATGGCCGCGCGGACATAAGCTCTCCATACATCCCTATCCTGAGCTATTGCTTTCCAATCATTCCCTGTATAATCTACTTCCCTCAAATCACAGTTAATGTTATTCTCCCACCTTATTATTGGTCTACCAACTGGACGTTTTCCCTCTGGTTTTCCTACAAGTAGCTTCCATGCACGTCATTCATTTCCCTTACGTGCCACATGTCCTGCCCATCGCACCCTCATTTGTCATTCTTATTAAATTAACTTTATCACTATACTATGTTGAAATCTTATCTTTTAGAATCTAAAAATCCCCTCCCCCTTATCACATGGTGACGTCAAGTAGTTCAGTACTTTGAACTTTAAAACTAATTTCAGGATGTTTTATAGCAAAAGAGGAATAGGACGTTGTTAATATTTGTTGATATCATTTTCGAAACCATTAAATCTGATTGGGTCGTCAGTAGTTTCCATCTATCACATATTCCATGAAATTAAAGCCCTGCTATCATCAACAGGTATATAAAGTCGCATTAAATCCCAATTCAATTGCTAAACTCTGTATATCTGTCCATTCTTGTAGTTAATTGCTGCAGCACTGATCGATTGTCTACTTCATATTTCGTTCTGTATTATTGCGCCATCATTCATTCGGCATTTGTCCATCATGACTGGCAATGCACTCTTTCTTGTACTATTGCATAATACACACATCCAATGTTAGTTATTATCGATATAGCAGTCATTAATAACTGGACTTGAACGAGTGAATGACTGGTTAAAAATGATATGTTTGCCCGTTGACCTATGGAAAAGCAAAATAAATGGCTGTGAATTCATTCTCATAGAGGCAAAAAAAACTCGTATATGGAATGATCCGGCACAAAACGTATTCAGATGTGGAGAGATGAAGTAATTTATTACTTTATGAGCAGACATTGATAATTTATTATAGAAAATGAATTTATAGATTTATGGTCACAGGTGGATTTATTATCATTAACTGATTCCATTGGAAGTTCCTAACTTCTTATTCTTCTTCCTATTTAAGGGGGATCGGTTAAAAGGGGACTCTCGTTTTCAGAAACTGCAATTTTGATCATCCATCCATAGTAATTCTGCCCGAGGGCATGTCTTTCACTGCATTTTCATGCTATGCTTTGCAGCTTTAGTAGGGAATTGTAGGTGTGGTAGCTTCCCGTTGCTTTTCCACACCGGTGAAGGATGATGATGATGATGATGGCCATATGATTTCGGGGACCGTTTGGGCCTTAAAGTTTTCCTGACATTTGTCTTACAGGTGAGAAAAAACCCCGATGAAAACCTCATCCAGAAAAACTGTCCCGACCGGGGATCAAATCCGGGCCCGCAGTGTGACAAGGCAGCACGCTACCTCGAGACCACAGCTGTGGACAATTTTGATCATAATACTGCTTTGTACGATTTTACAGAATACCGTAATCATAAACTAACTCTAAACTCACTGGCACTATCGAACCCGTAGGCTCATGGCCGCACGACTTAAGCTCTCCATACATCCCTATTGTGAGCTAATGTTTTCCAACCATTCCCTGTATAATCTACTTCCCTCAAATCAAAGTTAATGCTATTCTCCCACTTCATTCTTGGTCTACCAACTTCGCGTTTTCTCTCTGGTTTTCCTACAATAAGCATCCATGCACCTCTCATTACCTATTCGTGCCACATGCCCTGCCCATCGCAGTCTATGAGACTTAAATGTTCTTATTATATCTGGCTTCCTATAAAGACCATGTAGCATACTGTTATGTAGTTTTCTCCATTCGCATGTTTGTTCTTCTCTCTATGTTTAAAAAATGTTCCTAAGAACTTTATTCTCAATTACTCGTAATATACGTTCTTCCATTCAAGTAAGAGTCCATGTTTCGCATCCATATAATACACCTTGTCCACTATACCGGGAATTATTATTACTTCTTCAGGGTCGGGCTGAACTTATGATTTTAATCGGTGATAGATAAGGAACTATTTAAGGCAAATAGTGATCAAACTAATTTTAGGTGACGTGACAGAAGAGTTTTATTAATTTTCTTTTCTCTCAATAGTAAAATATACACGTTGCCCTTACAAATTGGCTAAGGAACGGTCAAAACCACGACTAAGTTTAATAATGCTCAACGCGGATCTTCTTTTATACGTCCCTCTTAATGGGAACACTCGCTCCACGCACTTTGACCATCGGGGAGCACTTGTCCCTCTTACTCCGTATGGTCTACGGATAGGGCGCTCGCCCTATTTACTATCGGGGAGCACTCGCTCCACTCACTCTTGTCTATACGGTTCTTCGGATAGGGCACTTGCCCTTCTTGCTTGATTTTTAACTTGCATAACATTTTATATTAAATATTTAAGAAAGTCGACTTATTTTTCCGTCGCCATTACAATTTTTATACGACATTTTCATTGGATAAAATAAATCTTTTGACACACCTCTATAGGCTACATGTGAAAGTCGATATAGGCCTGCTAGATTTAGGGGCGTGAACTTTTACAGGACTATATTCATTTCCAAGTTATTCGAGGTCAATAATCTCTCTAGCTGCCCGCCATGTTTTTGGAGGCTACATTATTTTTTTCCGTTTGAAGCTTCTTAAAAGCAATAAACCTATCTTTCATCCCTCCTAACCGTATCAACCTTGAGGATTTGCGTAAAGTCTAAGACCGCAATAAAACTTGTCCTCCAAAATATGTAACATATGACCAGACAACAAACTTAAGTTATTTATATTACTTCAGACACCTTCAAATAACTTAAAACGCCGCTGTCGGCAATGACTTGTTTACTAGAACATATTACTTTATTTTACAATCAAAAGAGCCCTCCAATTATACCGGTTCACCACAAATATAGTATCATACTTTAAACTATACGTCGCTTTGGATAATCGTATCTAAATGCAATTGGTGACAATCAAAAGAGAAACTCAAAAAGTGTTTGCTTTACCTCATAGATGTTGAATGTGGCCCCCACGAGTGATGCTGCAGACGCCGCTGTGTGCTAAATATCCAACAATGTACTCATATCGACCACAAAATGATTAAATTTAGTTTAGTTTCTGTATTGTTGTCCATTATTTTCCATTGTTGACATTGTTAACATGCACAAAACGTTTTGAGTTTCTCTTTTTATTGTCACCAATTTCATTTAGATACGATTATCCAAAGCAACGTAGTAGTTTCTTTTTGCAAATGTCCCAGGTTGTCTTTCGACATTCCTGATTTTCTCTCCTGGCATGGCGTACTTGTAACCCACTTCTAAGGTTGGGGCGCCTGGAAGGCGGGGTTACCTCGCCCCAATGATATGATGGGTGATGATGATAGTGGTGCGCCAGGAGAGTCCCTAATCCTAAGACGAATATGAATTATGATGATTGCGATGGCCATATGATTTCGGGGACCGTTTGGGCCTTAAAGTTTTCCTGACATTTTCTTACAGGTGAGGAACCTCACCCAGAAAAACTGTCCCGACTGGGGATCGAACTCTGGCCCGCTGCGTGACAAGGCAGCATGCTACCTCGATCACAGTATGATACTATATTTGTGAACACTGTGGATAACTGAGACAATAACAGTTTAATTTATTTTCAGTTTAACGTTTTTTTTTAGAGAATTTAGAACGACAAGAGTCCCTGTAATGCATAATAGCATGCATGTCCATAATTGAGCCTATGTTTAATTCCTTTTTTCATCTCATTCTTATTTGTAGACAAATTATTGTTTCTAGGTATTTGAATTCATCCACTTCTTCAAAGTTTCCCTCATTTGTCATTACTAACCACAGTATGAAATTAATGTTTTAATGGGGTTCCACTGCACGTACATACTATGGATCTTAAGCCTAATTAAATATTCATCGGAACATGTTATTTCTTCAAGTTTATCCAACCTCTGACATTTTATCTCTGTGCTCTGTGTTGTAATATGTAAATACCGAAATTGAAATTTAGAACAGACGCAGAATACACATTTTCACCGTCATTCCTTGTTAATTACTACTATCGTCTGTTAACAAACATTTGTATGACATGTTTTCGATGTCTGTGCAGTTTTGTTGTCCCTTCAAATAATCGCATAAATCTGTTCGGGAATCGCACCACTTGTTCATACATCAACACAGGTGACAGTTCTTGGTATGTTTTGCTGTTAGGGATTGGGTACTATGTACCGTATTTAGAGTATTATTTGCTCGCAAAATACGGGAGTTTCGTGGGCTTACGTGTGTAGTAAGACATCTTATTAACAATAATTATGGATTTAATATCAGTGTTGAGGGAATACATCGTGGCGTAATTGGAAAGTCTCTGGTTAGATTCCCGAGTTTCTAGAAAATTAATCCTAAAATGATTTTTAATTTTAAATGCAAAAATATCTAAATTGTTAAGAATTTTAGGGTTAATAAATTCTATCTTCAAGTCACAGTTAGCCCAAAAACGTTCAAGACTCAAAGTGTATAAAACACTGGCTCTTCCAACTCTTTTGTATGGTAGCGAAGTATGGACGTTGTAGCAGAAGGATATACAGAGACTTAGATCTGCTGAAAATGAGATATCTTCGGAGGACTGCAGGATACACACTACTAGATCACAAAAAAAATGAAGAATTACACATGGAACCTTTAGAAAACAAAATTTCTGGTTATAAGTCAAGATGATGAAACATGTTCATCGAATGGAAGATCACAGGATACCCAAAACAAATGTTAAGATATCAACCTGCAGGAAGAAGAAGACCAGGACGTCCACTCAAAAGACTTCTGGATGATGTTTCTCCTGAGGCCGAAACAGGTCAACAAATGGCTTAAATTCGTGAATATACTATGATGATGATGATGATGATGATATTTAATATACGGCAGTATTGATTGATTCTTTATATCTATAATTGTGATCTGTATAACATGTTTTATTTTATTGTTCTATATTCAAAAGACAAAGATTCTGTTTAAACTTACTTTTAAACGATGATGAGACTTCTTCCCCAATGTGGGAAGTGATTTTTAATAACCAAAATTATTATACAAGATTTATGAAATTCATAACAGGCCTATGTAATATTTTACCAATACTTATATGCAATTTATGTAATTCATAACCTCATTCAAATGCATAAGTTAATACTTACCTTATTCAATATTTACTATGATTCGCAGTGTAGATGAACAAAGACTAAGTGCGGCAGAAATGAAATTTATGAGACGTACTGCGGGCTATTCAAGAACAGACCATAAAAGGAATTCTGAAATTCTCAAAGAATTACACACAGAATCAGTCATGGAATATGTACAAAAATACAGAAACAACTGGAAATCTCACGTACGAAGAATGAGCAGAACAAGAATACCACGTCAGATCTTAAATTACCAGCCACCAGGCAAGAGATCTTTGGGCAGACCCTTCAAACGTTGAATTGAGACCGTAACAGACCACTAGGTCTATCACATGAAAGGAAGAACCAGAAGAAGAAGAATATTTACTATGATATTGTTACAGTAAGCTACAATCCTAACACCCCTTTGTGGCGAAATAGGGCTTCTAAATATTTGGAGATTCAATACATAAGTAAATAAATAATATTATACGGCGGTATACAAATTTTAAAAAAATATCAACAACAACAATCACGGATTAAGCCCATGTGTCTTGTTCCGGTCTCATAGATTCTCATTCAAAAAGTTGAATCCATCTCTTTTTCGGTCTACCAACATTCCTGTCCCCATTTGGTTTGTAAGTAAATATAATATGTGGAATGCGATAATCTTTTATTCTTTGAACATGTTCTTTCCAGTTTTTTCTAGATTATTTTATTTTATCTAAAAGTTTAAAAATATTTAGCTCATTTCTAATATATTCACTTCTTTTATCTAGAAGTTTGCAGCCAGCTACACTTCTCAGAAATCTCATTTCAGCTGCTTCTATGATCTTCTCTTCTCTTTTAGTTAAAACCCAAAATTCACTACCATACAATAGTAAGGGGACTGCCACTACTTCATAAAATTTTAGTTTTGTTTCCTTTCTTGTGTTTTAAATATTCTTTTAATTGCTCATCTACGGTGGGGGTCAAAGAGAGAGAGTGAGAGATACACAGACGCACACAAATATAAATAGAGAGATTTAAAAGTGTTGTAAATCAATGTGAATCTCAAGTTGTAAAATGTTAAATAGGGCAAAGTTTTTAACAATCCGGAGGCAGCAAGTAGTTGTAATAATGGAGATGGCCACCAGGGATCGCTCATGTGTGTACTGTATGGAGATGGCGCTCCTGGGTACTTTATGAACATCTCTCCATAGTCACTGGGGTGTCGTGATCCGGAACCCGGCGTCCCGCAGGGAATCGCCTCAAAAAAGAATGCACCACTGTGAATTGTTTAACTACGTGAGTCGCACCATCCAACTTAATTCCTCTTTTATTTTGCAGTCCTGATGTTAATTCCTTGAATACAATGTCATAACATTGGGGCTGCCCAAAACGATAATAACATAATGTATATTGTTTAGGGAATATAAGCTCATCAGAATTACATTGGAACTTGTGATCTGATTTCAGTACTCACTTTAACAGTAATCTCTCGATCTCAAAGGGGAGTAGGTCTACTAAACATTGTTTTTGCGCGATAGTGCGTTTTGTCTACTTACATCAATGGAGACCATGATTGAAAATTTAACCTCCTATATTTCGGGTTGCCAACCTAAATAACTATACTTTTTTTTTCAAATGCTCCAGGTTCTCTTTCGACATTCCTGGTTTCTCTCCTGGCATGGCGTGTACTTGTAACCCACTTCTCAGGTTGGGGCGCCTGGTAGGCGGGGTTATGATGATGATAATGGTGCGCCAGGAGAGTCCCTAATCCTAAGCTTAACCTAAGATGAATATGAATGATGATGAATGCGATGGCCATATGATTTCGGGGACCGTTTGGGCCTTAAAGTTTTCCTGAGATTTGTCGTACAGGTGAGGAAAAACCCCGGCAAAAAACCTCACCCAGAAAAACTGTCCCGACCGGGGATTGAACTCGGGCCCGCTGCGTGACAAGGCAGCATGATACCCCGAGATCACAGCGGTGGACAATATCTATACTGTAATATTACATTTTACAACCCATGTACGGGAAGTAAAACCACTGCCCTTTATGCATATACAAAAATATATCCTAAAGGTAGTGTTAATATACATTATACGAAAAAAATATCACTGCATTTTAAATTAATTGAACTTTATTTGAAACAATATTGAAAGTTGACTTAACAAAATTCTACTTAAAACTTTTAGACTTTTTAGCTTTATACCCAATATTCTTCTTTCTGAGGAAGCTAACTAGTGTAACAAAATCTGCAGTATTGATACCTTCTTTTAAATTTGTCATCGCCTTCAGCATTGAATATTCTGACCACAAACTCGCTGGAGACTTCAATGTTTCATTCTTAAGCATGAAATAAGCAACCATACTTTTTTTCACTTACACTATAATTTATTCTTCTCTCCAGCCACTTTCTGAATGAAATGTGTGTGTTTTTTCATATCTTAATTTAGATTTCTCCTACATTAAAGAAGCACACCCAACTTCCCACGCTTCTTCAATTTCGTCGTTTTGATTATAATTATTCATACTTGCAGTCATTTTATGCGAGATTGGTATCACGACCTACTGTAATCTCAACAATTATTTTCAACTTTATAAAATTTCAGTTGAGTATCCTGACTTGTTTTATTCTTTAGAGTTCTTCTTATTGTTCCACACAGTCTTAGAAATTTCTGTATTTTTATATTTATATCTTCTTTTTGGCAGTATGATATATTAAAACCCAAACAATTGCAGGATTTCACTTGTTCAATAATAATAATATTATTATTATTATTATTATTATTATTATTATTATTATTATTATTATTATTATTATTATTATTATTATTATTATTATTTATCACTATTTGCATCTGAGATGATTTTTTTCCTCGAAATGCCGTTGATGTTGTTTTTGTACATGAAATGTTTAAATTGTATTCCTTGCCTACTTTTTCTAATTGGTTTGCAGCTCTCTGGAGATTATCTTCTGATGAACTAAAAATAGCCTGATCATCTGCGAATAAAATCGTATTTAAAACTTTTTCATTTATTTTAAAATTTTCAATGAAGTCATCTAGCCATATTTTAATAGCATGGCCAACATATATACTAAACAAAGCCGGAGATGGGTATCTCTGTCTTACACCTTGGTTAATTTCTTCAGAGATATTACTCATCAATATTCCTTTGTCAATGCAGATGGTTGTTTTGGAGTACGTCATCATCATCATCACCAACAACAAGGATTAAGCAAAATGGCCTGTTCCGATCTCATTATAGGTCGAATTGGCCCTTCCATCTCTTCAGTGGTCTTCCCAACGTTCTTCTCCCTTTTGGTTTATAATTATACATTCTTCTTGGTATGCGCTGTTCATTCATTCGTAATACGTGCTGAAGATAAGCATTTTGATAGTATTTTATTCTTTCACAGAGATTAAATATATTAAGTTCTATGATGATCTTGAAGAAGATTTTCGGGCTGTAGGCCGTGGTCGTGAGGCTTGTAGTTCCCCTACAAGCCTCATGACCACGGCCTACAGCCCGAAAATCTTCTTCAAGATCATCATAGCAACTCCGGCCGTGAAAGTCTACGTGAATATATTAAGTTCTGTTCTTATATCTTCGTTTTTCTTTTTATCGGTCCTTTGGTATCCTGCTATTGCTCTCAACATCTTCATTTCAGCAGCCTCTGTTTGTTTACTGTCTGCCTTTGTTAATGTCCGGGTTTCACATCCATCGATGAGAGATGGAACTGCCAATACTTTGTAAAACTTCAAAATAGTTTCTTTTCTAGTCATTCAATAAAGTGCGTTTAATTGTGCCACATAGATAATTGAATCGTTGTATTTTAGTGTGTTTATCTACATTTCTGTCATTGCCTAAATGACATACCAAATAATTAAAATTCTGAACTTGGTCTATAATTACATTGTTTATCATTATTTTTGTTTTGGAGTACAAACTTCTAATTACTTTATTCTGAAATACACTTAGTATTTTCTTCTCCCTCTACTTTTGAAAAAAAAAACAGTAGATGAAGCTATGGGCTGTACTGCTAATTAAGAAGAAGCGGTCACAATTCAAATAGCATTTGTTTCTTGGAATCATCGGGAATCATTAACAATAATTTAATAGGCCTATAGGTTTTCCAGCTAGTCGCATTTAAAAAATGCAGAAGTGAAGCTTGTGTACAGATACGTATTCCATCAGAATAAAGAAAAAAGTAAAAAAAACATTAAATCACTTTATAATAAATAAGTCTTCAAATTAGAAATCGTCCAGCTTGCTAGGTTGGTAAGCAGTGATTTAGATCGCAGCTCTGAACATAAACGAATGTTAGAAAAAATACGTCCCTCAAAAGGAATAGATGATGAAGTGAGTAAATAATTCAGCCGACTGCTTGATTCATCAAAGTGCCACCGCGTGCTGAAGAGCATTGGTGATGAAGTCTCTCTGTAAATAAAAGAAAGCAATACATGCAATACCTTTGTTTATGTAAAATAGAGGTAATGAATTTGAAACTTTGTATGTTATAGAGGATGCAAAGAACTCTACCGATAAACTATCAGGGATGTTATGATAGATGTTTATTGTCAGAAACATAGTACAATTGTGTTAAATACTGTGGTGTCTCAAACAAAAATGAAAAATTATAGGTTATACTGGATATAGTATTATTGGGCGATAACGAGGAGATACTAAAGGCCAACACGCACGCACTGTTGAGCAATACAAAGAAATTGGGAGCTGGAAGTAAATATCATCATCATCATCATGAACAAATTCGTTTTAGGCCATGTGGCCTGTACGGTAAACCTAGCGAAGATAGTCTTGATCTTTCCACCGATGTTTTGGTCTTCCTTGGTCCCTATGTCCAGTTGGGGTATATTGGAATGCCAATTTTGGAAGTCTATTTCTTGCCATAAGTAAATATCAATAAAACTAAATATATGGTCACACATATAAATACATTATACAATGGAAATTGACAGCTAATAACAAATGAGGGAAATTTTGAGGAAGTGGCTGAATTCAAATACCTAGGAACAATAATCACAAATAGGAATGAGATGCACAAAGAAATAGGCTCAATTCTGGAAATGCGTGCTATTATGCATTGCAGAGACTCTTGATGTCCCAACTCCTTTCAAAAAACGTAAAAATGAAAATATATAAAACTATTATTCTACCAGTTATATTACATGGGTGTGAAACATGGACTCTTACTTTAAGGGAGGAAAGAAGATTTACGAGTATTTGAGAATAAAGTTCTTAGGAAAAGTTTTGGACCAAAGAGAGATGAACAGACAGGTGAATGGAGAATACTACATAACAGTGAACTACATGGTCTTTATAGGAAGCCAGATATAATAAGAACAGTTAAGTATCGTAGACTGCGATGGGGAGGACATGTGGCACGAATAGGGAATGAAACATGTGCATGGAAGCTTCTTGTAAGAAAACCAGAGGGATAACGTCCAGTTGGTAGACCAAGAATGAGGTGTGGGAATAACATTAACTATGATTTGAGGGAAGTAGATTATACAGGGAATGGTTGGAAAACGTTAGCTCAGGATAGAGATGTACGGACAGCTTATGTCCGCGCTACCATGAACCTACGGGTTTTAGCACATGTCTATATAAGTTATATGGGAGAATCTTAAAATATATAATTACAATTTTAATAGAATAAATAATCATTGTTACGAGTAGGCTATATCGTTACGCATTTGCAATGAAGAATATGTTGGGATTTCAAATGTTTAAAAATAGCAGCTTTCTGTATAATTTCTTAAAACACTGGAAAAGAAACCATTTGAAAAGCAGAGAGAAATTATTTTGAGTGTTTTTAAACGGTTTGTGAAAAATGTCCTTCACTAGCCATTGAGGATTTGATGAAAAGTAACAATTTACAGGTGAGTCAGCATAGAGTAGAATATATTCTGCTCGTAATGAAATTGCAAATAAAGGATATCTATCGAAATCATGGAAAGTGATTGAACGTCTTATTAGGTAGGTCCATATATAATTTTTTGTCATAAATCAATAATAAATTAAAGTTGTTCCTAATTATTGGTAGGCCTACTATCTTACCATGTATTCGGTCTTATTTACCGTAAAATACGATGTAAACATTGAAAATATACAAATCATCATCATCATAGTACATTCACAAATTTAGACCATTTGTTGACATGTTTCGGTCTCAAGAGAAACACCATCCAAAAGTATTTTGAGTGGACGTCCTGGTCTTCTTCTTCCTGCAGGTTGATATCTTAACATTTGTTTGGGTATCCTGTGATCTTCCATTCGATGAACATGTTGCATCCATCTTGACTCATAATCAGAAATTTTGTTTTCTAAAGCTTCTATGTATAATTCTTCTAAGATGTCTTCATTAAAAAAATAAATAAATAAATAATAATAATAATAATAATAATATATGCAGACATTCATAGTGCTATTAGAAAGCGATGATTAAAATGTTATGGCCATATTAAACGAATGAACTCAAATAGGCTGACAAAACAGATAATGGAATTCTACGAAAACAGAAGTAAAGCTCCAGTGGATACTGTAAAGTGGATTGGTGAAGTCAAAAACGGCTTAAAATTGGCAGGAATTACTAAAGAAGGTATCCCAAACAGAGATATATTTAGAATTAAGGTGAATAAGTGGCAAGTTCACCAAGAGGACAAACCGAAGAAAAAACTGGAACTTGGACAGATGATAGAAAACAAGCTCATAGCAAAAGAATGAAAGAAATTTGGGCTCAAAGGAAACGCCTCTAAGTACTTTGCGTAGTCCTAGATGGGCTCATCCGCAATCAAAAAATATTATTATTATTATTATTATTTTATGATATCTCAGTAAAAATAAACGTCTGATTCATTTTCCTTGATTTTTCCTCAAAAGTTAATAAACTTTTAATTTGAAATGTTGGAAATGGCCCCGCGCTATCCTAATTTTTAAAATGTGATTGTACAAAGTTGCATGTATTAGAAGTGAAAAGCAAAATGGCCGCTGACATACGAGTACCTAGGTTTAAATATGTATTTCCGACAGGGAAGAGAAGTTTTAAAACCCACAGCATTTCATGTGTGGGGGCGCTTTGATCTTTCGTATGTAAACTTTTGAAACTTTCATTAAAACATTTACCTGGGAGTTAATAAAACGAAAGCATTTTACCGTGACACAACGACAATACCACACACCGTGCAGGCCTGTATAATTCAGCCAACCTTCAATTTACAAATGAAATGAACACAATAAGACACGTTACATAAGCACCTAGGTATAACACAACACTGGATAAACACAGTGGAAATTAAGTCTACTCACGAACCTTTAGACCTTGTTAATAGATACGTCGGTGTGTTTTGATGGAAGTCCATGTTATATGGTTCTAAAGTTTATAATAATAATAATAATAATAATAATAATAATAATAGTAATAATAATCATAATCGTGATAATGATACCGATAAAAATAATAATAATAATATTAATTCCCTTTTTTTTTCTTTCTTTTTTTTTTGCAAATGCCCCAGATTGTCTTTCGACATTCCTGGTTTCTCTCCTGGCATGGCGTTCTTGTAACCCACTTCTGAGGTTGGGGCGCCTGGAAGGCGGAGTTAGTTGCTCCCATGATATGATGGATGGTGATGATGATAGTGGTGCGCCAGGAGAGTCCCTAATCCTAAACTTAATCTAAGATGAATATGAATGATGATTGCGATGGCCATATGATTTCAGGGACCGTTTGGGCCTTAAAGTTTTCCTGACATTTGTCTTACAGATGAGGAAAAACTTCACCCAGAAAAACTGTCCCGACCAGGGATCGAACCCGGGCCCGCTGCGTGACAAGGCAGCACGCTACCTCGAGACCACAGCGGTGGGCATATTATTAATTCTTTGGTCCAGAAATTTTGCTAAGAACTTTATTATTAAACACTCGTAATCTCTTTTCCCCATCAAGTAAGAGTTCATGTTTCGCATTCATATAATATAACTGGTAGAATAATAGTTTTATATATTTTCAGTTTAACGTTTTTTGAAAGGAGTTGGGACATCAAGAGTCTCTGAAGTGCATAATAGCACGCATTTCCACAATTGAGCCTATCTTTAATTTCCTTTTGCATCTCATTCCTATTGTGATTATTGTTCCCAGGTATTTTAATTCAGCCACTTCCTCAAAATTCCCCTCATTTGTTATTAGCTGTCCATTTCCATTATATAATGTATTTCTACGTGTGACCATATATTTAGTTTTATTGAAATTTACTTCCAGTCCCAATTTCTTTGTGTTACTCAATAGGATCTGCGGGTTGTCCTTTAGTATCTCCTCGCTATCGGCCAATAGTACTACATAATCAGCATAAACTAACAGCTTGTTAATACCATTGAGTTATAGGCCTTTTTCATCCTCTAAAGATTTAATGGCAAGCTCTAGTACAAAATTAAATAATTTAGGAGGTAGTGCAGTCATACATACATCTTGTTTGTTTACATTAGAGTTGGAACTTAGTTTGGAAAAACTATTGATGATGGACCATTTCTGTAAATAGCACAAGTGGATGAGAGGCCGGCAGCACTATTTGGAGTTTAGATTAGTGTGTATCCGTGTGCGTGTGTATGTGTAAATACGCGTGACTGGTTAAACATGTTTTCATATCTGATTCGCATGTAGTACAAATACATTTTTGTAATGTAATACAAACACTAGAAGTTGATACATCGATATAAAGTTGCAAGTACTGCATTATTATGTGATGCGTATGGCTACAAATAAAACAGGAAGAAGCGCATCCCTGTTCTATTCAATTTCCCTTGCCACCTGTACATGGGATCCCGAGGGATACCTGGAGGTGACCTTCCATCCATACCAAGTCACCTGTGTGTGACATTGTGTTCGCATCAAGTGATGCCTCTACTGTATCTACCACGTGCATTCTTGTTATCAACTTTTTTTAAAACAGTCTGGCTTTCAGTAGAATAATGTTCCTATTTTATACCTGATATGCAAATTATTTTCATTTCCTGAAAATGTAAATAATAATAATAATAATAATTTATTTTAGCTGGCAGAGTTAAGGCCATAAGGCCTTACGTACATTTTACAATTTTAAGATATTATTAAAATACAGACTAAACAAAATACAATGATGATGTAATCTAATACTAGCTAATACTAACAAAAACATAGAATATAATATAATATAATTAAGATGATATAAAATAAAGTAAGTAGCTTCCTAGATGATTATTAATGGAAAGCTCTATATAGTTGTTATGCAGTTAACGTTTTCATTGTGTCGAACTTAAGATATCAGTTAATTTGGATTTAAATAATGATAGTGATTGACAGTCCCTGACATGACTGGGAAGTGAATTCTATGCTCTAGCCATAGATATTGTGTAAGATTCAGAGTATAGACAGGTCCTGTGTTGTGGTATCAAAAGTAAAGAAGAGTCTTGTGATCTTGTTTCTAAATTGTGATGAGCCGATAAGTTTTGAAAATGTGTTGTTAAATAAGTTGGTAAATATGTGTGGCAGAATTTGGAATAGTAAGGTATGTGAATGTAAAGTTCTTCTGTCATTTAGGCGTAGCTCTCTCATCTTAATATATTTTTATTCAATATCACCAGCTTGTCATTTTCAACATTTCTGGTATTCTCCCCTGGCATTGGCTTATTGTAATCCACTTATGAGATTGGGATGCCTGGAAGGCGGGGTTACGCTACCACAATGATATATTAGATGACGATGGTAGTAATGATGCACCAGGAGAGGCCTTAATCCTAAACATAATCTAATGGCGTGAATATGATGATGATGATGATGATGATAATGATGGTCTGGTGATTCGGGAACTGTTTGGACCTTAAAGTCTTCTAACGTGATCTTATAAATATATATCTAACATATAAAAATTAATGTTTGTTGATTTGTTTGTTTGTTCGTACTTCATGCGCGGCCATACTGTTGATCCGATTCTGATGGGTTTTTTTTTGCAAAATGTTCAGGAGATTCCCGGGATGAACATAGGCTATAAGAGAGTTGTGATACTCAACACCTATACTCTTAAAAGTCGCCCTTTGTAGTGAAAAACGTGAAAAAAGTAACTCTTTGGACGCTTAAATGGCTTACGCTGCCTAAACCATAACAAATACACAAAATTAATGTACACAGAATTGAATATCCCAAAAAGGTCCACAAAAAAGTCCGCGACAGCATTTGTTTATCTCTTACGGATAACTCACAATAACCATTTTTGTCTTTCATTGATGCCAAGAAGGTCGAGACAAGTACGCAGATTCCTGTGCAAGCATAGCAGCATATGGTGGCTATTCTTTTACGGATAACTTACAATAACGAATTTTGTATTTTAGCTCATTTATGCCAAGAAGATGGAGATTAATAGATTCCCGGGCAACACCGTGTAATCAGCACGGGGAATCTGAAAATAAATACGATGTACATTTATAATTATTTTTCATTTTACTTATTCAACTAATCATAAGAAGTACATTAATTGTTGTCGTTCAACTCATTTATGCCAAGAAGATCGGGAAGGGTAGATTCCTTGATAACGCCGGGTAAACAGCACGGGGCATCTAAAAATAATTGCCATACAATTTTTTCTTATACTTATTTAACTAACCATAAATCACATTAATTTTCGTATTTCAGCTCATTTATGTCAAGAAGATCGGGATAAGTAGATTCCCGGGCAACGCCGGGTAATCAGCACGGGATATCTAAAAAATATAAATTTATAATTATTTTTCCTTCAACTTATTCAACTAAACATAAAAGTATTTTCATTTATTTAGGCGTAGCAGCGCACGCCGGGTATTACCTAGTTTTTTTATAAACAGTTTTACAATGTAATAAAACATTGCCCAAAGCTTCTTTGATATTTCGGGCTTTTTAGCAATTCGTTTTTTTAATGATGAATAGGGAGCTGGCCAAATGCATCAACCACCAACCTAGAGGACCAGGTAATTTTTATTCTAGGTGTTCTTCCTCTAGTCTTTTAACGAACCAACATCAATCTATAAGGCAGTATATTATTATTATTATTATTATTATTATTATTATTATTATTATTATTATTATTATTAATATTAATAATGAACATGATAGTAATAATTATTACTAATAACTGATGATAGTAATAAAAAAATACATATATGGTCATACCTAAAAATACATTATATGTGAAAATGACAAATAAGGAAAATTTTGAAGAACGGATTGAATTTGAATACGTAGGTATAATAATTACAAACAGGAAAGACGCTCAATGCTGGAAATGCATGATACTATGTTTTACAGGGAGTCTTATCGCCCCAACTTAAAAAAAAAAAGTTAAACTCAAAATATATAAAATTGTTATTCTCCCAGATGTATTTATTATATAGATGCGAAACACGGAATCCTACTTTAAGGGAGGAGAAATTATTATGAGTATTTGAAAATAAAGTTCTTAGGAAAATTTTTGAACCGTGGAAAAACGAACATGGAGGTGAATGGAGAAGACTGTATTATGAGTGAGATACATGATATTTTTGGGGATATCAGATATAATAAGTACAGTTAAGTCTCGTAGATTGCGATAAGCGAATGGGGAATGAAATAGGTGCATGGAAAGTTCTTATAGGAAAACCAGAAGGAAAACGCCCAGTTAATAGACCAACAATGAGGCAGGAATATAACATTAACCATACTCTCAAAAGAGGGAAATAGATTATACAGGGGATGATTGGAAAAGATTAGCCTTGGATAGGAATGTATGGAGAGCTTATGTCCGCGCGGCCCATTAACCTAGGGTTCGATAATGCCAGTTAGTTAGTTACGTATTTGAATTTAGTCACATCTTCAGAATGTCTCTTATGTGTTATTAACTAATTCACTGGCACTATCGAACCCGTAGGTTCATGGCCGCGCGGACATAAGCTCTCCATACATCCATATCCTGAGCCAATGTTTTCCAATCATCCCCTGTATAATCTATTTCTCTCAAATCATAGTTAATGTTATTCTCTCACCTCATTCTTGGCCTACCAACTGGTCGTTTTCCCTCTGGTTTTCCTACAAGAATGTTCCATGCACGTCTTTCATTCCCCATCCGTGCCACATGTCCTGCTCATCGCAGTCTACGAGACTTAACCGTTCTCTTTATGTCTGGCTTCCTGTAAAGACCATGTAGGTCACTGTTATGCAGTCTCTCATTTGTTATTAGCTGCCCATTTCCATTATATGATGTATTTATATGTGTGAACATATATTTAGCCTATTTATGTTTATTTCCAGTCCCAATATTTGGAAAAACTGCACTTAAACTTGCGTGAAATATTTTGTCATATAGAACAACAGTGCGCATGCGCCAGAGTTCATAGAGCCAACCGATAACCCACAATCGAACCACATATCGATTATCATCCTCGATTACTATCCGTCGCTTTGAAATTGATATAACCAATCTTTGAAATAAATCCCCAAATCTATGTTAAAAAAATATATCAATAATTTTAAAATTACCAAACGTTTATTAAAAAAGCGTGTACACTTACATCACTCCCTAACGCTGATCCAATCAGCGATAACCCAAAACAGCGATAGAAAAATCATAGACTATGTAATATACTCTGTGGAGAAAATAGCATCACAAAGTGTCATAATATTGTGATTTGCGTATTTAAATAAATAATTCTAAATTGTCTAATAGTGTTATAAAATTGTTTGAAAAAGTTAAAAATACAAAATAACGTTAGTAAATACAGAAGAAGAGCTATAGTTTACAAACAATAAACTGAAAAATCAAGCGTAAGTAGAAGTGTAGTTGAGCCCAATTTTTTAATGTTAGTAAATATAATGTGCGTGTTAGCATTTAGTAGAAGAAATTATTTAATTGGCATAATGAACTATAATGAATCTGTTTCTATGACAACGTTTTTAAGATAGAATAAGACATTATGTAAACTGAAAAAATCTGATATCGACCAATTAAAGATATCTGTATTATTTTTTCTTTCTCTGAACAGACTACAGTTATCCTAACGATCTGGTATATATCTTGATGACATATATTGAAATACAGTACATCTCTCTATGTTTATATCTAAGCCAATTTCCTTGCAAGGGTTTAAAAAGGACGTCTGCTATATGTTATATAAACATGAATTAAATTTAATTGATTCATTCAAGTTATTTTGTGATAGCGTGCGCCTAAGGAGCTGTATTGAGTCCATTAGTGTAATTGGCGCGGCCCGCTTCTTTAGTATAAACTCGTGTTATTATAGACGTACTCTCTCACTCGCACACACACATGGGAAGGCAAAGTTCAAACCTCCAAAAAGCCAACGCTTTTAGCTTAGCTTCATATAGAAGACAACACACGGCTTCATCTCCAGCTGCTGGGATAAAATCGTTCCACATCCCAGATTTCAACACATCGTTATTATTAGTGATTATCGCAGGTCTGTTTTATTCATCACTAGATGACAGATTTTACGTAATTACTAGATCTCTGATTTTACGCAAAAATCCATTTTGTTCCTGAAGAGAAAACTTAAAATTAAGTTGTATTTACACGTTTCATATATATATATATATATATATATATATATATATATATATATATATCCACCCATAGTAATTCTGCCCGAAGACAGGTCCTTCACTGCAATCATAGCATTTTCATGCTATGCTTGAAGCATTACTAGGGAATTGTAGGTGTGGTAGCTTCTCGCTGCTTTCCACACCGGTGAAGGATGATGATGATGATGATAATGATAAGGATGATGATGATGACCATAATGATTTCGGGGACCGTTTGGGCCTTAAAGTTTTCCTGACAGTTGTCTTACAGGTGAGGAAAAAACCCCGATTAAAACCTCACCCAGAAAACTGCCCCGACCGGGGATCGAACCCTGGCCCGCTGTGTACCTCGAGTCCCATAGCAAAGTGGACTAGCTGACGGAATTACGGATTTTACGTAATTACTAGATCTCGAATTTTAGCCAAAAATCTATTTTGTTCCTGAAGAGAAAACTAAAAATAAAGTTGTATTTACACGTTTCATATATATATATATATATATATATATATATATATATATGGGATATTCTATAGTGTTCTCTCCAAGTGCAGGTCTTTCACTGCAATCATAACATTTCCATGCTATCCTTTGTAGCTTTACTAGGAAATTATAGGTGTGGTAGCTTCCCGTTGTTTTCCACACCGGTGAAGGAAGATAATGATTACGATATGGATGATGATGATGGCCGGATGATTTTCGGGAACCGTGTGTGCCATAGGTGTCCCCTGACATTTGTCTTACAGGTGAGAAAAAAACCGGAAAAAAAAACTCAATTCAGGACTCTGCCCCGACCGGGTATCGATCCCGGGTCCGCTGTGTGACAAGGTAGCACGCTACCTCGAGACGTTTTAGTTCGTAGTTGCTAGGCAACAAAACCTATACTTTACATTTTAATAAAACACAAAACACGCAATCAAAACATAAACTATAGGTTAAGCAAAACACTTTAATGATGATTTCGTATTGCTACACAAATTGTCTTTGACTTTTCTGGAGGTATATTAATAGTTGTATCTTGGACTGATTAAATTTTTTTTCCTATTGAACCGTGAAAATCACCCCAAAATTTCAGAATATATAGTGATTCCATGAAAATGTCATACAGAGATTGAAAATTTGGAAATTGGCGCAGTAATAGTTTTGATGAGGTAATAGTATATATATATATATATATAATGTTGAGTGATTCCGGGTTATGTGGCCGTGGTCCATAGTTGGTGTTGATACCAGACGTTTTCGCCCTCAACTGCGGAGGGCATCTTCAGTGGCGAGTGCTTCTATGCGTGTTTCCTGGTCGGAAGATCTACTTAGAATGAGCGCTGTGGACGTAGAGGACGTTGTATTAGTGGGGGGTGCAGGGTGAGTGGGCGTGGCTCTTGCTGATTGGCTAATAGTCGTCTCCTTGTTGTCACTGGTGTTAATGCATTTATTTTTCTAGTGTATGAAACCAGGCCTTAGACAGTTTGATACCTTCTTCTTTTCTGTTAATATTTCCCTTATGCTTGTGTATTTCTATAGCCTCTCGGTATAATCTAGGGAAATAGTAGGAAGTTGTGGCTAAAACTTGTGTATCGTCGAATAGAATCTGGTGTCCATTCGTAATGGCATGTTCTGCTACAGCTGATTTATCCATTTCTCCTTGTCTGCAGTTTCTTTTTTTTTTTTTTTTTTTTTTGCAGACAAGGAGAAATGGATAAATCAGCTGTAGCAGAACATGCCATTACGAATGGACACCAGATTCTATTCGACGATACACAAGTTTTAGCCACAACTTCCTACTATTTCCCTAGATTATACCGAGAGGCTATAGAAATATACAAGCATAAGGGAAATATTAACAGAAAAGAAGAAGGTATCAAACTGTCTAAGGCCTGGTTTCATACACTAGAAAATAAATGCATTAACACCAGTGACAACAAGGAGACGACTATTAGCCAATCAACAAGAGCCACGCCCACTCACCCTGCACCCACCACTAATACAACATCCTCTACGTCCACAGCGCTCATTCTAAGTAGATCTTCCGACCAGGAAACACGCATAGAAGCACTCGCCACTGAAGATGCCCTCCGCAGTTGAGGGCGAAACGTCTGGTATCAACACCAACTATGGACCACGGCCACATAACCCGGAATCACTCAACATTACGATTACCGGCCGTGAAAGCCTGCATTCAAATATATATATATATTTACAGATCAAATTTTCTGATTCTCCAAGATAATGTTTCAGACGTGTATTATTTTTAACCTAATATTAGTGGCAGAACTTGTCATATTCGAAACCTGTAAAAACACGCAAAAAGTTTACAATTTTGTTATTTAAATATTTGGTCGTATTAATTCGTTGTTTTGTTAAACCATATTTCGATCCTTCTTAGTCCTGAATGCAGTATTATTAATTGAATTTTAATGTTCTAGATACCTTAAACGTGCCCTATAATTGTTAACTGTAAGCTACAGTCACAGAAAACGTATAAAAATTACTGTACACAACATAATAATTGATGGATTAAAATTTCCTCTTGGATTCTTCGTTATCGGTACACAAGTAACAAAAACGTATTGATGATATTTTCATGTAAAGTCATTATTTTTCCCGCTAGAGTCCCGTGACTTACTGACTTTTTGTCCTCCCATTTATAATGCTAATACGTATGGCGCGGTCAGTTGCCTGGGGGACTCCCGCCTCCACGTTGCGCCAAGACCAAGATCTAATGAAAAGTATTGTTGACGCCTGTGCATGTATGAGTCGAACCAGGATACAGCGCTGTCGGACAAGTGTAGGTGCTTGAGTTTTATCATAAGTAAGTCGTGGTCTACTGTGTCAAAAGCTTTGCTGAAGTCAAGTAAGGTTAAAGGAGTCAATTCACGTCTGTCCACGGCTTCACGAATATCTTCAGTGATTTTTAACAATGCTGTGGCTGTGCTATGACCAGATCTAAAGCCGGATTGATAAGGATCAAGGATGTAATTTGCTTGGAGATATTCAGTCATTTGCATATGTACAATATGTTCCAGGGCTCTAGATAATGTCGGAAGGACGCTAATCGGTCGCAAGTCATTACAGTTAGTAGGTGTATTTATTTTAAGTATAGGCCTAATCCTAGAATGTTTCCATACAGTAGGGAAGATAGAAGTTGTAAGTTGTAAGTTGTAAAGATATGAGTCACTGTGGGTAGTATAATGTCATCAATGATTTTATTTAGCATTAAATGCTGACGTCATCTGTTCCTTGTGCATGTTCAGTATGAATGTGTGTGAATGTTGTGTTGTCTCGGAGGAGGCCCTGACACTGAGCTGATCACTCATTCGGGGAGGCCCTCCATGTCGTTATATAGTCAAAAAAGTATGTATATGATCCATAGATAAAATTGAAAAAAGAAGAGAAACCCACACTACAGTCGCATGTTTGCTTTATTGAGTTTGAGAAGGCATTTGATCGTTGTGATAGAATTAAGTTATGGAAAATTTATGTAAATACAGGGCTACCCCATCTGTCAAAATTAATTTATGTGATAAAACGTTTGTATGTAAAGTCTCAAATTATAATAAATCTATTCACCTCAAAGACCGAAAGCTATTTAAATAAATAGAGGTGGTGGTGTAGGCAAGGGTGATGTTTATCACCTACCTTTTTTAATTTGTATATTAATGCCATCATCCAAAATTGGAAAAGTATTGTTTATGTAGGTATAAGAATGGACCGTTTTAAAATATTAATGTTTTAATGTATGCTGACGATGTGGTTATTATTCAGGAAAATGAAAATAATTTGCAGTACTCTTTACATCAATTAAATCAGTTATGCTAAGAATATAATTCCAAAATATCAAAAGAAGAAACAAAAATAATGGCATTTTGGGGAAACGATCATTTAAGATCAAAAATCGTAATAGACAACAAACCTCTGGAACAAGTAACAATTTTAAATTATTTGGGTTGTAATTTTACTATAAACACAAAAACCGATAGAGACATACATATGAAACTGTCGAAATTTCAAATGATATGCGGAACTATACATAAAACATTAAAGAATAAAACAAGAAGAGATACTAGATTGAAGTTTTATAAAACATTGGCAGTTCCTGCATTACTTTATGGGAGCGAAACTTGAGCAATGACCAAAAAATTGCAAAGTAGAATACAAAGCGCAGAAATGAACTTCCTTAGAAGAACAAAAGGCTGCACAAGATTGGATCGGATAAGGAATGAAGATATAAGAACAGAGTTAAATATATATCCATTGAATGAGAAAATCAGATAATATAGAGAGAAATTACTTCGACATGTGGAAAGAATGGATGTAACAAGATTACCAAAAGCAGCATTCAACTACAAGCCAAGATGTTCAAGGAATGTAGGAAGGCCAGTGAAAAGATGGACAGAACAACTGTGAGGCGGAACAGGCAATTTATGCCTAGCCCTTGAAGTGAAGAAGAAGACGAAGAAAAAGAAGAAGATAAAAACCCTCTCCCGACAGGTCGTGTCGCTGTAAGACCCGGGTGGCGTGTGGCACTTAGGAGTGCCTATAAGACGGGCGGTTAAACTGCGTTAACGGAAATATATTTGATATTGTCTAGCATCGTCGAACAATTACTTTTAAAAATTCATGGTGAATCGTTGTATGTAATCGACAAAATGTTATTGACTTTCTTCAATTTGTGTCCTGTTTATATTACATGTTTTAGAATGTTTGATTTACCCTCATTATATTCAAAATCTTTAAAATTTTAAAACCATAAATCTACCGACGACGCCTCAAGTCCGTCAACATCTAAAACGTCGCACACTAGAACAACTGTTGCTAGTCATATATTTATTCTGCTGATGATGGTAGTCGACTTCCGAAAAGCCTACAGTTCTTAATTTTAAATAATTTTAACACAGTTGAGGACGACGGCACCTGCCAAAAGGTATATATTTTAACATTTTAATTTATAAATCATTGCATTATGTAGATGAGAGAGAAGATAAATTACGTCTGCATAATCGAAGTATTTATAGTGTCGTAATAATTGGTAATTACATACATGTGGAAGCCAGGCCGTTAACGCCACTGTTCACGTTCTCTTTTGCTTTCCTCTGGAAAGTGACTGATTTTTTTTAAAAAGAAATGCTGAGAAGCTAGCAGCTTTGGAATTATTAAAATTAATAACGTCGCTTGTACTTTGAGCCACTTTGCACGCTGGGGACTGTTTGTGTTCTAATGAACCTCCCAGTAAATTGCTTTAGATTAATTATTTTAATCAGTTGCGTCTCTTAATTAAATAACATTTCTCATTCTTGCTTGTTATAGTTCTGGGAAAAAGCAAATGTCACGGAGAAGTGGTTGCGAATCCCCCTACTTAACTCTATATTTTTTAATTCAAATTAACAGTATCGAATTTAGCTTTCCCTTTGTTTGTGGGATTAAAATTTTGTTAATTTTGGATAATAGGAATTTAGAAGTCTAAATTAAAATCTAATCTCTTAATTTCAAAAGTTTGAATCTCGAATTTAATTTATTATTTGTGTGGATTCGAAATGTTATAACGAGAATGAATAGAATAAAAAATATATAAATGTCGCAGCTCAATTTTGTTTTTCAATTAGACTTAATTAAAGGGATGATTACTTGACATACGCTTTTCTTAATTGAGGGTACATTTCCGTGTATATATATATATTAACAAGGGAAGAACATTTATCTTTATTTCACTATTTTCAATCATTATATTTAATAACTTCATAATCTAGAATAACTTATTATATCCCTAATGCCACAAATTAGAATTTTATTATTAAACTATCTAGATATAATCAGGGAGAATCGGAACTGGTATCTGGGTTTAATGTAGAGTATAGAAGAGGAGGGTTTGCATTAATTTTTTTGGCTGAATATGCTAGAATTTTATTTATGAGAATACTTTTTTGTGTTATTTTCCTTGGATGTGATGTATTTTCTTTATTATTTTATTTAAAATTAAGTTTTATTTCATTTTTATTTATTTGAGTTCGTGGAACTTTACCTCGTTATCGGTATGATAAGTTGATATATTTAGCGTGAAAAAGCTTCTTGCCTTTGTCTTTAAATTATTTATTATTATATATATATATATATATATGTATATGTATATATGAAAGTTTTCTTGGGTTTTCCGAGTCTTGAATTCAAGTTCGGCCTCTGGCCACTGATTCCGACGTTTCGGCATGATCTCACATGCCATTATCAAGGAATGATAAGTTCGAGTCACAGGTTTAGGTCTTACATAATAAAATACATAGAGTTTTCACTGTGGTCCGATGTCTTATATAACACACACATACACACACACACACACACACACACATATACATACATATAAAGAGAACTCTATTCTCAAATAGGCCTACTCGTATTTTTTCTCCTCCCTTAAAGAAAGGGTCCAGACTATGCATACATACAGTATAACTGGGAGAATAGCAGTTTTATACATTTTCAGTTTAACGTTTTCTGAAATGAGTTGGGACGACAAGAATCCCTGTAATACATAATAGCATGCATTTCCAGAATTGAGCCTATGTTCAATTTCTTTCTGCACCTGTTTCTTGTTTGTAATTATTGTTTCTACGTGTTTGAATTCAGCCACTTCTTCAAAATCTCCCTCATTTGTCACGAACTGTCAATTTCCATTATACAATGTATTTCTATGTGTGACCATTTATTTAGTTTTATTAATGTTTACTTCCAGCCCCAATTTCTTAGTGTTACTCTGTAGAGTGTGGGCGTGTTGGCCTTTAGTATCTCCTCGCTATCGCCTAATAATACAATATCATCAGCATAAACTAACAGCTTATTAATACCATTGAGTTGTGGGCCTTCTTCATCCTCTAAAGATTTGATTACATGCTCTAGTACAAAATGAATAGTAGAGGAGATAGTGCATCTTCTTGCTTTAACCCATTGTGAATTTCAAAAGTATCTGAAACTGTTTACCTGCACACACACCTACTCTTTGTGCTATTTAGACACATTCCAGTAAGTTAACTTTTTAGGAATTCTTAATATATATCTTCATCTTCAAGGATGGGCCTATTGGCCCGTTCTGCTCCCCGCTGTACAATATGCTACAGGTCGCCCATCCAACGTCGTTTCGGTCTTCCTACATATCTTCAGCCTTAATATCTGCTTTGATAAACGATTATTTTGCATTCTTTGTTCATGTTCAAACCATTTATATTTATTTGTGTATATTCTCTCATTTATATCATCTCTGTCTTCTGATATCATGACTTCTTTTTTGATCTCTTAAAGATACGCTTGCAACGGATCTCAGAAATCTCATTTCTATTGTCTCATTTTTATGTTTATCTGAGATCGTTAAAGATATAAAGCTGCATGTATCCTTAATTAATAGAAACATTTTTTTAACAATGTCATGTAATTAAAATCAGAGATACATTTTTTATTTCGAGTTACTTTAGCACTGTTCAGAACCGACTCCTGTTACTCCATTTTAGTTATTTACTTCTTTACTCTGACTGGGAGGGCCAACTGTTAAAAAAAATCTATTACGCTATCCCATGATATAATAATAATAATAATAATAATAATAATAATAATAGTAATAATAGTAGTAATAATAATAATAGTAATAATAGTAGTAATAATAATAGTAGTAATAATAATAATATTAATAATAATAGTAATAATAATAATCATAATAATAACCATAATCATAATAATCATAACAATAACAATAATAATAATAACATAAAAACATTAATAACAATTATAACATTAATAATAATAATAAAAATAATAGCAATAATAAATATAATAAAAATAATAATAATAATTGAAATATATATATATATATATATATATATATATATACAGTCAATGTGCCCAATTCACCAATTAATGTTTTAAAATGGTCAACACGTTTCCACAGCCAAGCTGTCATTCTCAAGACTAGATATAGTTCTTTAGAATGACAGCTTGGCTGTGGAAACGTGTTGACCATTTTAAAACATTAATTGGTGAATTGGGCATATCCATCCATAGTAATTCTGCCCGAAGGCAGGTCCTTCACTGCAATCATAGCATTTTCATGCTATGCTTGGAGCTTTACTAGGGATCTGTAGGCGTGGTAGCTTCCCGTTGCTTTCCACACCGGCGAAGGATGATGATGATAATGATAAGAATGATGATGATGGCTATATGATTTCGGGGACCGTTTGGGCCTTAAAGTTTTCCTGACATTTGTCTTACAGGTGAGGAAAAACCCCGATAAAAACCTCACCCAGAAAAACTGCCCGCTGCGTGACAAGGCAGCACGCTACCTCGAGACCACAGCGGTGGACTTGGGCATATTGACTGTATATATATATTTTAATATTTTATCACCAAGAAGATCACTTGTGTATTAAATAATAATAATAATAATAATAATAATAATAATAATAATAATAATAATAACAACAACAATAATAACAATAACAACAATAATAACAATAACAATAATAATAACAATAATAATAACGTTTTATTTAAGCTGGCAGAGTGAAGGCCATAAAGCCTTACCTTCCGTTCAACCAGCGATAATAAAATCATACAAAAATAACATACTTATTAAAATTTTAAAATGTTAAAATATAGACTAAACAAAGCGCAGTGCGGATGTGATCTAACATTAGCTAACACTAAAAAGATATGGAATAAACATAAAGTAAGTAAAGCTTTCTACATGAATATTTATATGTGTGTACAAAATGCTGAATATAGTTTTATGCATGTAGTATTTAACAACAAAAACAAATAAGAATTTTTTGGCAATGGAAATGGATTTTATACGAAGAGCAGCAAGAATGTTAAGAAGATAAAACATTAGAAACGCAGTTATAAGGGAGAAAATTAAGATTGAAGTCACTATTTTAGTTTATATTAGAACTCAGCAATTAAGTTGGTACGGACATGTCCAGCGAATGGAAGAGCATCGGCTACCAAAATGTGTTTTAGAATGGAAACCTAAGGGAAGCCGAGGCAGAATAAGACCTAAAACCTCTTGGAGTCAGGGAATATATTTATACATGAATGAAAAACATCTACAACCAGGAGATTGAATGGACCGACAAAATTGGTTATTAGGAATAGGACGATATAAAAGACATTAATCAACCGATGATGTATCTAGTATTTTAATTTGTGGAACTTAAGGTATCAGTTAATTTTAATTTAATTTAAATTTGGCGAGCCTGACATGACTGTGAAGTGAGTTCCATGCTCTAGTCATAGATATTGTGAATATAAACATGTCCTGTGCTTTGGTATCGAAAGTAAACAAATATCTTGTGATCTTGTTCCTTTGTTGTAGTTACCGGTAATCTAATTTATAAAAATGTTTGTTTGTTCGTACTTTATGCGCGGCCATACCGTTGAACCGATTGTGATGGGGCTTTTTGCAAAATGTTCAGGAGATTCCCGGGTTGAACATAGGCTATAACAGAGAGTTATAATACTCAACTCCTACACCCTTAAAAATGTCCCTTTGTAGTGGAAAACGTGAAAAAAGTAGCTCTTTGGATGCTTAAATGGCTTACTCTGCCTAAACCATAACAAATACAAAAAATTAATGTACACAGAATTGAATATCTCAAAAAGCTCTACAAAAAAAAGTCCGCGACAGCATATGTTTATCTCTTACGGATAACTCACAATAACCATTTTTTTCTTTCATTGATGCCAAGAAGATCGAGACAAGTACTTAGATCCCTGTGCAAGCATAGCAACACGTGGCGGGTATTCTTTTACGGATAACTCACAATAAAGAATTTTGTCTTTTAGCTCATTTATGCCAAGAAGATCGAGATACGTAGATTCCCCGGGCAACACCGGGTAATCAGCACGGGGAATCTTCAAATAATTATGATATACATTTATACTTATTTTTCATTTTACTTATTCAACTAATCATAAGAAGTACATTAATTTTCGTCTTTCAGCTCATTTATGCCAAGAAGATCGGTATGAGTAGAATTCCCGGACAACGCCGGGTAAACAGCACGGGGTATCTAAAAATAATTACCATATAAAATTTTCTTATAACTTATTTAAGTGAACATAAATCACATTAATTTTCGTATTTCAGCTAATGTATGTCAAGAAGATCGGGATAAGTAGATTCCCGGGCAACGCCGGGTAATCAGCACGAGGTATCTAAAAATTGAATTTATAATTATTTTTCCTATTACTTATTCAACTAAACATAATAGCACATTAATTTTTATTTATTTAGGCGTAGCAGCGCATACCGGGTATTAGCTAGTACGTTTATAAAATGTATTATGCATCCATATCTATTGTATTTATAAAGTTTTAAGGGGTGTAGAATTCCTATATTTTAAATATGGAGATGAGTAGAATGAAAGCCCTGTTTTAACTAGTCTTCGCTAGTTCTTTTTTCATAATTTGAGTGTGATAGTTCGTAATGAATTCAGTTGTACGTGAAACAGTTACGTGTATTAGGTAAACATTCATAGTTTCAGTAGCCTCTGTCACAATACAGAACCCAATGTTTTAATGGATTGCGAAATAATTTGATTAGATCGAATTGTTTCCTTTTACAAAATTAGTTCCTAGAAACGAATTTCATTCCGTGCTAATAATGTGGTTAGGATATTAACATTTATGTGTGAATTAGTTTTAACACTTTGACAATGTTTTGTTGTTTAGTTGTTTATAGATTCGTATATTTGCTATTAGGCTAGTAGAGGAGACAGAAAAATTTGCCAGGGTTATCATCATCACATCCCAGGGTACATTTAAATACGATGAATCTGCTGAAAGGTGTCTAAAATGATATTTTGCAGTGTTTTTGTATAATTCAATGCATGATCGTCCATTTAAAACCCCATTGTATTTGTTTTAAAATATATAGGCCTATATGAATATGGAAGTTTTCTTGGGTTTTCCGCGTCTTGGATTCAAGTTCGGCGTGATCCCACATGTCATTATCAAGGAATGATAAGTTCGAGTCACAGGTTTTGGTCTTATATACTTAAACACAGAGTTTTCACTGTGGTCCGTAAGAAATGCATTCTCGAAAAAATCAGCGAAATCTGATCATTAGAAGTGAAACTCGAAATTAAAAATTTAATCTTACAACCGTGATGTTGAGTTTGTGGCAATGAATGTCCCTAAATTGGCATTGTATTCTGTATGATATCTAACTAACTAACTCGCTGGCACTATCGAACCCGTAGATGCATGGCCGCGTGGACATATGCTCTCTATACATTCCTATCCTGAGCTAATGTCATTCCCTGTATAATCTACTTCCCTCAAATCATACGAGTAGTTAGCTTTCTCCCATTTCATTATTGGTCTACCAACTGGGCGTTTTTTCTCTGGTTTTCCTACAAGAAGCTTCCATGCATGTCTTTCATTCTCCATTCGTGCCACATGTCCTGTCCATCGCAGTCTACGAAACTTAACTGTTCTCATTATATCTGGCTTCCTATAAAGACCATGTAATTCACTGTTATTCAGTCTTCCCCTCTCACCTGTCTGTTCATCTCTCTTTGGTCCAAAAATGTTCCTAAGAACTTTATTCTCAAATACTTGTAATCTCCTTTCCTCCCTTAAAGTAAGAGTCCATGTTTCGCACCCATATAATATAACTGGTAGAATAATAGTTTTATATATTTTCAGTTTAACGTTTTTTGAAAGGAGTTGGGACATCAAGAGTCTCTGCAATGCATAATAGCATGCATTTCCAGAATTGAGCCTATGTTTAATTTCTTTGTGCATCTCATTCCTATTTGTGATTATTGTTTCTAGGTATTTGAATTCAGCCACTTCCTCAAAATTTCCCACATTTGTCATTAGCTGTACATTTTCATTATATAATTAATTTTTTTGTGTGACCATATATTTAGTTTTATTATATTATAACAATTTGTTCAATATTTAAATAAAAGAATTTAAAATTGAATGGGTAGATATTATTTAAATTAGTTCCAAATTGTGCATTAATATGCATATAGGTAATTAATAAACTGCTACTGATGACTTAACTAACTTCATCAGCCATTTTGTTACATATACATCACTATTATCTTGAAAGTCAACTTTTAAAAAATAAATAAAACAGGTCTGGAAGAGAGTAGGGATAGTTTTACATGCACCATGCCATGACATTCTCCGGATATATCACTAATTCACTGAAAACTCAGTTTTAGAATTTTTGAGGGGTTAAATTTCTTTTCGGGGCAACTATTCAATTTAACAAAAAAAATATTCCGTAAACTAGCAAAATGAGACCATAAATTCAACTTGCTGAGGGTTTTGCGTAGTTTACGCAATTCCTGCGTGACTTTTTTTGTGTTTTAGATTGGACACAACTGGGCTTTAACCTCCGGATTAGATAGCATCACCGAGTTAATTAGTTTAGTAGTAATAATAATAATAATAATAATAATAATAATAATAATAATAATAATAATAATAATAATAGTAATAATAATAATAATAATGACGATATTGACAATAATGATAATCATAATAATCATGATAATGCTTTATTTTAACTGGCAGAGTTAAGGCCATAAGACTTTTTTAAAAATTATTTTTCACTGAGAGTAATTTTCAAATTTGTTTTTATTCATAGTGTTCCTAATAAACTTGAAGGAAAGTTAATAAAAACTGGCAAAGACAAAATAGATGGTAGTAAATTGGCAGATGTTGTATACAAAATCCAATATGGTGATTGTGAAAAGTCTTATGTAGGCCAAACAAAAAGATTTAAAAGAAAAAGAATCGACGAACATAAAAAGAATATCAGTACACCAAGTGCAGAACTTTCAGTAATCAGTGAACATATAATTAATCAAAATCATAAAATGAAATGGAATGACATAAAAATTTTACACAAAGAAAATAATTACCAAAAAAAGATTAATAGCAGAAATGGCCTGTATAAAAAAAGAACAAAACAAAGCATTAAATAAACAAAAAGATTTAAATGAATGGTGTGGAACATATGATTCTTTGCTAAAATATTTTTAATTATAAATTGAAATTTTAAATTTATATATTTAAATTTGTATACATATATTCATATTAAAAAAAATGAATTGTCTTGGTGATGGTAACTATGTACAATAAATGTATAAACAACCATGTCTTGAAAATAATCTCACATAAGGAGATTGAAACGTCGACACAATAAATTTAAGGCCATAAGGCCTTCTCTTCCACTCAAGCAGCGAATAGCAGAATTATACAAAAATTACATACATATTACAATTTTACGATATTATTAAAATACAGACTAAACAAAATACAATGATGATGTGATCTAATACTAGCTAATACTAACAAGAACATAGAATATAATAAAATTAAAATGATATAAAATAAAGTAAGTAGCTTCCTAGATGACTACTAATGAAATGCTCTATATAGTTGTTATGCAGTTAATGTTTTCATTGTTATAGTATAACGTTTAAAAATCGGAGGTTCTCCAATTGAAGAGAGGCCTACTTTTAGGGATCCTAGGGGACATAGATTATCGATTAAAGTTAATGTCAGTGATTGTAGGAGGACTTTTGACTCTTAAATGAGAGGCTCGATTTCAGAGGACTTTAACATGAGTAGGATCTCCGAGGTGTGCGATTAAGATTGTGCGTGGCCGATACACACGCATGTGTGGGCTACTTGAATTAAACATTGTTCCCTAGTTTTATCTCCAGTAATAGCCTAACTCGCTGGCACTATCTAACTAACTAACTCACTGGCACTATCGAACCCGTAGGTTCATGACCGCGCGGACATAAGCTCTCCATATATACCCCTATCCTGAGCCAATGTTTTCCAATCATCCCCTGTATAGTCTACTTCCCTCAAATCATAGTTAATGTTATTCTCCCACCTCATTCTTGGTCTACCAACTGGGCGTTTTCCCTCTGGTTTTCCTACAAGAAGCTTCCATGCACGTCTTTCATTTCCCATTCGTGCCACATGTCCTGCCCATTGCAGTCTACGAGACTTAACTGTTCTCATTATATCTGCCTTCCTATAAAGACCATGTAATTCACTGTTATGCAGTCTTCTCCATACACCTGTTTGTTCATCTCTGTTTGATCCAAAAATTGTCCTAAGAACTTTATTCTCAAATACTCGTAATCTCCTTTCCTCCCTTAAAGTAAGAGTCCATGCTTCGCATCCATATAATATAACTGGTAGAATAATAGTTTTATATATTTTCAGTTTAACGTTTTTTTAAAGGAGTTGGGACATCAAGAGTCTCTGCAATGCATATAATAACACGCATTTCCAGAATTGAGCCTATGTTTAATTTCTTTGTGCGTCTCATAATATATTTACATTTTCCTTTAACTGGCTTATTCTGCACCCTGTATATTATTATTACTAATATTATTTAATTATGACCGATTTTTTTCATTCTCGTACGTGAAAAGGTTAATTTATTTTTGTCTAATTGCTCTTAAAAATTTACTTAAGAATAAGAATAAATTTTATTTACAAATAAATAAATGTTCAAATTATTAATTTTTTCACTTAATTAATTTAAAATAATTAATTTAATTGCTTTTTTGAAACTAGCTTTGTTTAGTTTACTTAGCTGTGGATTGGATCTAATTAATTCATTATATAATTTGAGTCCTAGATATCTACTATGTTTAGAATCAGCAGTTGTATAAAATTTTGAAACATGTAGCAAAGAAATAGTATTTTGTCTGGTGCTCTAAAAAGTTAGATTGTGCTATTTAAATTCGTTTTTATTTTTATGAAAATAAGTAATTTTGAAATAAATTTATTCGTCTTGTGTATTGTAATGTGAATGGAGGGAAGCGAGAAGATCTAGTTTTATGAATATATGCATTTAATCATATTAAATTTCTTGACGTTGTCCGGCGCTCCCCAAGCATGGTTGCGACTCGGTTAACCTCAATTAGCAGATTTATGCGCCCCCGGGGATTGTAGAGTGGTGTAGGATGCTGTTGGTCCAGTGAGATGATTTATTATTACAGTACAATCCTCAGGACAAGACTGCGCATGTGCGGGTCTCAGACTCCATTTGTTTATATGTTTATCTCTATGTGATACAGTCTTGTTTAATACCCTTCTCCTCTTTCCATTTAATGGACGGAAGAGTTGCTTTTTTAATTTCTTTATTTGGTACAAAAAACCTGGATAGTTAAAGTTAATAAAAATATTTAGAAATAAAAAAATAACTCCGAGTAAAATAAAATTAACTCCAGTTCAGAATTTATTATTCACATTGATTATTTTATTTATATTTTATTTGGGATATTGGAGTTCGGAATGAGGATCGAAATAAATTACACATAACTCAAATCTGGAAACTATTTTGCACTAGACCTGTATGGACTCTTGTCATCCCAATTTCTCTCAAAACATTTAAACTAATTGTTTATGAATGCTATCAGGTTGTCATTACCACTTTTCTGGTATTCTCTCCTGGCATTGGCGTACTTAAAATATAACATTATGGAATATTCGCCTGAAATTCCCATCATCGGCAGGATTCAAAACTGGTGTTGATTCAAAACTGGTGTTAACACTAGTTTTGAATCCTGCCGATGATGGGACAAGTCCCGAAAGCGCCACAGTTAAATAACTAATTAAGTTGAGGAGACGGACCTTTCAGGTGAATATTCTATAATTTTATATTTTAATTTTGAATAATACCTCAACGGAAGACATCATGAATCTTATAAAAGTTGATTGGCGTACTTGTAACCCATTTCTGAGGTTAGGGCTCCTGGAAGGGCGGAGTTATGCTGCCACGTTGATATATATGGCAGGTTATGATGATGATGATATGGTAATGATGCGCCAGGAGAGGCCTTAATTCTAAATTTAATATAAATTAGGCGAGTATCATAGCGAAGATAATAATGGCCAGACGGAGTTCGGGGATCGTTAAAGTTTCCTGACATTTGTCTTACAGGTGAGGAAATACCCCGAAGAAACCTCACCCAGGAAATTTGTCCCGACCGAGGATCGAACTCAGGCCCACTGCATGAAACGACAGCACGCTACCTCCAGACCGCAGCGATGGACTAAACTAAAAATATATGAAACTGTTATTCTTCCTGTTATGTGGATACGAAACTCCTAATACTTTAAGGGAGGAGAAGGGATCACGAGTATTTCAGAATAAAGTTCTTAGGAACTTTTTTTGTTGCGAAGAAGGGTGAATGGAGAAGACTACATAACAGAGTGTTACATTATATTTATGGGAAACAAGATGTTATAATAAGTTAAATCTGCATAGACTGGGAAGGTAGGACGTATTGTACGAATGGTGAATGGAATAGGGGCATGGAAACTCCTTGTAGGAAAACCAAAAAGAAAGTGCTCAATAGGTAGGCCAAGAATCAAATGGTAGAATAATATTAGTCGTGATTTGAGAGGTGAATTATACATAAGATGGTTTGTAAAAATTAACTCAGGATAAGGAAATTTGGAGACCTTATATCCGCGCGCCCATGAACCTATAGGTTCAATAGAGTCAGTAATTAGAATACAGTATATTTTTACAGTTCTCATAGCCAAATGCAAGTTAAAAATATATATATACATATATATGTGTGTGTGTACCCAAAAGTGTGCGTGTGTGTCTCTTTTTTTATAACTGTATTTTTTACATGTAGCAATGAAGGCCAATTATGAAATGAAAAGAAAAATAAATACCTTTAATCGGGTTTTGAACCCGAGTTTCTAACTTTGTACGTTTAGCATACTAACCATCTGAGCTACTCAGGAATCCTAACACAAACATTTATTTGTCTAATATATATTATTCTCAATTTACACGAGACGCAGAGGGATATCGTTCCAACTGCCATCTAGTGGCCACTATAACAAGTAAACATTTATAAACAGAATATTTACTTTATAACAGTAACGCTTGCATATTTAGATATTATAACTATATTTTTCACATTTAACAATGAAGGCCAATTATGACATGAAAAGAAAAATAAATGCCTATGTCGGGATTTGAACCCGAGTTTCTAACTTTGTACGTTTAGCGCTCTGAACATCTGAGCTACTCAGGAATCCTAACACAAACATTTATTATATATATATATATATATATATATATGTATATAATTCTCAATTTACACGAGAGGTAGCGGGATATCGTTCCATTTGCCATCAAGTTAGGGTTCCTGAGTAGCACAGATGGTTGGAGCATTAAACGTACAACGTTAGAAACTCGGGTTCAAATACCGACTCAGGTATTTATTTTTCTTTTCATGTCACATACATATATATATATATATATATATATTAGTGCCTGAAAGTCTGAATTGTGATTATTTATTACAGTTGGTCACTTATTGCAGTGAATCCAGGATAGAGTTTTCCTAGAATACATCACCGATATGAAGTGATATGATTTATATATGTGACGTGTACCAGACTTACGCGATGGAAGGGCTCTACATTAAGCCTGTATTTTCCTCTTCCCGTCATCATTTTAGTTTTAATCCTACCGTCAGGGAATAACTAAATCAGGCTTAAGGGTATTCTCATTTCCAAAATAGATTTATTTATCTATTATCCAGACAGGCAGAGAACGGAAATATAAAGAAAATCTATGTTTAACGCATTGGGGATATCATAAAACCTTGTCATACCATATTTCGTAAATATATCAACTCTACCGTTACATAATACAGGGTTCTTCATTTATAACCTAACGGCCATACGGCGTTTTGCCTATGCCCTTAGGTTATACGAAATGAAGAACTCTGTATATTTCAAGTCCACCGCTGTAGTCCTCGAGGTAGTGTGCTGTCTTGTCACGCAGCGGGCCCGGGTTCGATCCCCGGTCGGGGCAGTTTTTCTGGGTGAGGTTTTTATCGGGATTTTTCCTCAACTGTAAGACAAATGTCAGGAATACTTTAAGGCCCAAACGGTCCCTGAAATCATATGGCCATCATCAGCATCCTTATCATTATCATAATCATCCTTTACCGGTGTGGAAAGTAACGGGAAGCTGCCACACCCACAATTCCCTAGTAAAGCTGCAAGCATAGCATGAAAATTCTATGATTGCAGTGAAGGACCTGCCTTCGGGCAGAATTACTATGGATGGATGGTATATGTAAAATTATCGTTTTCGAGACTTCTATAACATTGCGACGTTACAAGTGGATTTTTACTTACCAGGGAACTGTCAACCATTGCAGACTAAACCTACCTTGAAATTTATTTCAGAGAAGTATTGTGATGTAGAAAGGTCTCATCCAAAAAAAAAAAAAAAAAAAAAAAAAAACTGCCTTTTTAATTGCAAGGCACTAAAATCCAGAGCCAAATCTCTCATTTAAACTATAAAACTATAAAGAAGTAATAGAACTCTTTTATTGGATACAAGCTCTCCATACATACCTATCCTGAGCTAATGATTTACAATATTCCCCTGTATAATCTACTCCCCTGAAATCATGGTTAATGTTATTCTCCCACTCCATTCTTGGTCTAACACCTGGGCTTTTCCCTCTGTCTTCCTACAAGAAGTCTCCTTGTCCCTCTTTCATTTCTTATTCCTGCCACATGTCCTGCCCATTGCTGTCTATCTGTTCTTATTATATCTGGCTTCCTATAAAGACCATGTACCCCACTTTTATGAAGTCTTCTCCATTCGCTTGTCTGTTCATCTCTCTTCGGTCCAAACATTTTCCTAAGAACTTTATTCTCAAATATTCGTAATCTTCTTTCCTCCCTTAAAGTAAGAGTCCATGTTTCGCAACCATATAATATAACTGGTAGAATAACAGTTATATATATTTTCAGTTTAAACGTTTTTTGAAAGGAGTTGGGACGACAAGAGTCCCTGTACAACAATACCTTTTGAACTTATGTAGGTGGTATGATTGCATAGAACCCCCACAGATTTTAAAAATAAATTTCCGCATCGACTGCATATTTTGGAACAATCTCCCAATGAATCACACGTTCAAAATCCCACCACACATTACGTTAAAAACCGACATTACTTATGAGACAGCATAACTAACTCAATGACCATGCTCTCCTTACATCCCTCTCCTGAGCTAATATTTTCCAATCACTCCCTATATAATATACTTCCCTCAAATCATGGTTAATGTTATTTTCTCATTCTCTTCTTGGTCTACCAACTGGACGTTATCTCTCTAGTTTTCCTATAAGCTTCCAAGTCCCCCCCCTTTTGATTCTCAATTCGTGCCACATGTCCTGCCAATTGCAGTCTATGAGATTTAACTATTCTTATTATATCTGACTTCTTATAAAGATCATGTAGTTCACTGTTATGAAGTCTTCTCCATTTGCCTGACTGTTCATCTCTCTTTGGTCCAAAAATTTCCCTAAGAACTTCTTCTTCTTCGGCTTTCCCCAATTTGTATGTTTGCCATCTTCAGTTTCCATTTATTTCTAACATTCCAATCTCCTTCTTCCAAATTCCTATCGTCCATTATAGTTCTGACATAAGTTTTGCATTTCCATCTTGGTCTGCCACGTTTATTTCTTCCACGAGATTGACCATTGGTATATATTTTTGGCCATCTTTCATTTTCCATTCTTTGTACATGGCCATACTATTTAAGAGTTTGATTTTCAATCCTCTCAACAACAGATGGAGTGACATTCATTTTTCTCCAAAGGAATTCATTTCTTATTTTATCCTGTCTTGTTTTTTTAAGGCTTCTTCTAAGATAATCAAATTCAACTGTTCTAATTTTATTCTTTTGTAAGTTCCTAAGAACTTTATTCTCAAATATTTATAATTTTTTTCTTTTTTCTTAAATTAAGCGTCCATGTTTTACATGCATATAATATAACTGGGAGAATAACAGTTTTGTGTATTTTCACAGTTTAACGTTTTTTGAGAGAAGTTGAGACAGCAAGAGCCCCTGTAGTATATTTTTTAGATCAGGTAGGCTGTATGTGTAATTATATTATTTGTGGAAGATAATTATATTGCAATATTGAGTTTTTTTGGTTGACGGTTGAATCCGTGTATTCGGTGGTAACGTTCACTACGGCCGGTTACCGAGAAATTTGCGTCATTTTGATTGCAAACGGATTCTACGTCTAGTGTACCGTGGGTGAATTATCGATAGAGGTGAGTGTAGTCGACCGCAAGAATGCCAATCATCCCCTCTCCCTTGATCTGCCATTACTCTCAACTTGAAAGCAAAGGCCTCAGCTTACTTGAAGCACCAATGCAAACTTAATGATGCCAGAACCAATTTAAAAATTATTGAGACTATTGATTGAAAAAAATCATCTTATATTGATTAGTCGCAAAGACCAAGGTTTTATTCTAGTGTAGGTATAGGGTGTTCACTGACTCTAATACCTTCGTCTTTTTCTTCTATGTCCTGGAATTAGCTTTGTAAACCGTTGCCTGAGAAATATCTTAGGTATATCGTGACCAGAGTTTATAACAAATAAAGAACTTTGGAGAAGAACGAATAAAAATGAAATTTGTAAAGAAATTAAATTTAGAAAATGGAAATAATAATAATAATAATAATAATAATAATAATAATAATATTTTTTTTATTATTCCGGCTTTTACAATGAATATACATGTAATAATAATAATTCAAGTAGATAATGGAAATGGCCAGCGACTAATGACAATTGAGGGAAAATTTTGAGGAAGTGGCTGAATTCAAGTACATAGGAAACAACTAATCACAAATATGAATGGGATGCAAAAAGAAAATTAAACATTAGGCTCAATTCTGGAAATGCATGCTATTATGCATTGCAGGAGACTTTGATTGGGTACCAACTCATTTCAAAAAACGTTAAGCTGAAAATATATATAAACACTATTATTCTACCAGTTATTATTTAATGGGTGCGAAACATAGACTCTTATTTTAAGGGAGGAAGGGAGATTACCAGTATTTGAGAATAAAGTACTTAGGAAAATGTTTTGTGGCCCAAGAGAGATGAACAGACAGGTGACTGGAGAAGACTTCAGAACAATGCACTACGATGGTCCGGTTAGGAAGCCAGATGCTAATAAGAACAGTTAAGTCGCGTAGACTGCGAGGGGCAGGACATGTTGCACGTAGGGGGAATGATAGACTTGCATGGAAGCTTCTTGTAGGAAAGGCCAGAGGGAAAAACGCCCAGTTGGTAGGCCAAGAATGAGGTGGGAGACCCAACATTAACTATGATTTGAGGGAAGTATATTAGACAGGAAATGATTGGAAAGCATGAGCACAGGATAGGGATGTATGGAGAGCTTATGTCCGCGCGGCCATGTTCCTTCGGGTTCGATAGTGCCAGTGAGTAAGTAAGTAATAGTAATAATAATAATAATGTTTTATTTTAGCTGGCAGAGTTAAGGCCATAAGGCCTTCTCTTCCACTTAAACAGCGAATATAGAATTATACTATAATTACATACAAATTACAATTTTAAGATATTATTAAAATACAGACTAAACAAAATACAATGATGGTGTGATCTAATACTAGATAATACTAACAAACACAGGGACTATAATAAAATTAAGATGATATAAAATAAAGTAAGTTAGCTTCCTAGATGATTGTTTATAAAATGCTCGATTTATTTGGGTTATCGAGTTAAGGTTTTCATTTGTTTCGAACTTGAAGATGTCAGTTAATTTTGATGTAAATAATGATAGCGATTGACAGTCCCTGACATGACTGGGAAGTGAGTTCCATGCTCTAGTCATATATATTGTGCAAGATTCAGAGTATAGACAGGTCCTGTGCTGTGGTATCAAAAGTAAAGTAGAGTCTTGTGATCTTGTTCCTAAATTGTGATGAGCCGATAAATTTTGAAAACATGTTGTTAAATAATGTTGAGGAGACCACAGAATGATAGCATCTCAAAAATGGCATTTGATTGGAACCCCGAAGGATTGAGAAGGCGAAGAGGAAGACCTAGGGCAACATGGAGTAATATCATCAGGGATGAAGCTAAACATGCACGAATGAGTTGGGATGAAATTAAGGCATTGGAAAATAAACAGAGTTCGTTGGCGAGCTTTAATCAAGGCCCTCTGTTTCCTAGTGGAGTGACCAGGACAACAACAACAACTACTACTACTACTACTACTACTACTACTACTACTACTGCTACTACTACTCATGGAATTAGGTAATAGACCTATTTTCACATCAAGAGACCGTACCTCTCCATCTAGTTATGGGGCGCGCGATTTTTCTTCTTCCTTTGGGTTGGTAGTGAAGCAAAATTTGTGGTAGTTATTCTTTCTATATGTTGGAGCCAATTAGATCTTGAGTTTTAATTTTTTCTATGACACTGTAGATTTTTAATTCGGTTCATATCTCTTCATATATTTATTATTCAACAATGTATAGCCTGCTGCTGAATGTAAGAATTTTAATACCTAACTAACTAACTAACTCACTGGCACTATCGAACCCGTAGATTCATAGCCGTGGGGACATATGCTATCCATATACCCTTATCCTGAGCTAATGTTTTCCAATCATTCCCTCAAATCATAGTTAATGTTATTCTCCCACCTCATTCTTGGTCTATCAACTGGGCGTTTTCCCTCTGGTTTTCTTACAAGAAGCTTCCATCCACTTCTTTCATTCCCTATTGGTCCCACATATCCTGCCCATCACAGTCTATGAGACTTAACGGTTCTTATTATATCTGGCTTCCTATAAGGACCATGTAGTTCATTGTTAGCAGTCTTTTCCATTCACCTGTCTGTTCATCTCTCTTTGGTTCAAACATTTTTCCTAGGAATTTATTGTCAAACACTCGTAATCTCCTTTCCTCCCTTAAAGTAAGAGTCCATGTTTCGCATCCGTATAATATAACTGGTAGAATAATAGTTTTAAATGTTTTCAGTTTAACGTTTTTTGAAAGGAGTTGGGAAGTCAAGAGTCTCTGTAATGCATAATAGCATGCATTTCCAGAATTGAGCCTATGTTTAATTTATTTTTGCATCTCATTCCCATTTGTGATTATTGTTCCTAGGTATTTGAATTGAGCCACTTCCTCAAAAATTCCCTCATTTGTAATTAGCATCCATTTCCATTAGATAATGTATTTCTACGTGTGACCATATATTTAGTTTTATTGATATTTACTTCCAGTCCCAATTTCTTTGTGTTACTCAATAGTGTATGCATGTTGGCCTTTAGTATCTCATAGAACTATAATTACAAACAGGAATGAGATACAGAAAGTAATTAAACATAAGCTCAATTCTGGAAATGTATATATTAGAGCGACTCTTGTCAAACCTGCTTCTCTCAAAAAGTTTAACTATCATCATCAAACCCATTGGTTTGTAATTTAAAGCCTGGTCATTCTTCTTACATGCTGTAGCCAATTTTGTTGATATTCTTTAATTTCCTGTACTATATTTATTGCGTCAAATTTTGCCCGATAGATTAATTTCTTATACGATCCATACGTTAAATTAAAAATATATAGGAAAAACGTATTGTGACTGGTCTCACATTGGTAGGATAGAGTCACAATACCCGCGCAGACCATTGAAATGTCTAGACTCTCATTCCAGAGCTCTCTACGAACAATTATTTTCAATTTCGGGAAAGATCGATGGTCAGAGGCTTCCATGTTTGGAAGTGTTCGGCTATAAGCCTAGAAAGTTCCTCCCCGCCTATATATATATGGCGAGGCCGAAAGGCAGTCAGTATTGTTTTCGACGGCGATAGAGTTCACTTGTGAATTGCAGCGTTATAGTGAACAAAGAGAGGTCAAACTGTATCTAGTGTACTCATTAGATATTATGATATAATTGTGTGTGAGGTAAGCATTAAAAGAAGAATAATTGTTAATATAAATTGTGGGTGCTCTTCAACTGATAGTTTGTTGAATTAAGTAAAGTTCTCATGATATAGGGCATATTACACGATAACTGTCTGATTATTTACGACAAAACGACATGAAGTCAACGCTATGGCAAAACTGCTGCAATATAGTATAATCTTAACGTTACCTGATTGTTTTGACCACATGTTGACATAACTTTATTTTCTTGCTCTGCATACTATATGAGAAATCAGTTCCTGAAATTTTGCTCAATGTACGTGTTCATCCATCTTGTGAACTGGCAAGAGTCATGTTGTTCAGTAATGTGACATTTCCGGTTCTTGTACGACCTAAATCAATTTAACATGGGTTTTAATTTCTTAAATGAACTGCAACATGTTCCTCATGTTGTTTGTGGCCAATAGATTATTTACATCTGTGTAGGCCTGTATCAGGGATTCTACATTTATTGACGTCTGTCTGTCCCAGTTCTCCACAGCTTTCTGTCTTCTAAGCTACTTGTTCAGGCCTCAGTCCTTTCCTGCTAATTGCTTCCATTATCTCTCTTTTTTTAAGTTTATGATGATTTTCGTTTTCCTCGCCTGATAAGTTTGGAGATTTTTTACATGGTCGGATTACCAGCCCAGACGCACAACCACCTTCCTAGTGGATCGGGTATTTATTTCGGAGTTTCCTTCTCCAAGACGGGTTGCTAACCAAGGCTTTGGAGTCCCATCTACCCCTTGGCTTGCAGATTTCCTCTTCCGCCTTCTTTACCGATGAGAACAATTTTCTTCATCCGCTTCTGAAGCCGTTGAGATATCCATCGATGGAGCTAGTTCGCTTCCCTTCTCCTCTTACTAGATAGCAAGCTAGTTAAAAACCAGACGGGATAATAACATTAACAACGATTTGAGGGAAGCAGATTGTACAGGGGATGAGTGGAAAACATTAACTGAAGATAGGAGTGTATGAAGAGCTTATGTCCGCGCGGTCGTGAACTTGCGAGTTTTTATAGTGCCAGTGAGTTAGTTACTGTCGATATTAGATTAAGATAAATTCAATGAAAACAAAAGCCATGATTGTCGGAAACAAACTTCTTCTTCTTCTTCTTCTTAACTTCCTGGTTTAGGCAAGAGTTGCCTGTTCCGTTACATTGTGAAGAATACGAGTAATATGTTTTCCTCTGATCGCGGTACCAACGCTATGCAGAGTAGACCATTGGTGGGGCTGCCACCTCAAAGCTTTAGGTCCAGCTTCTGGATGTACTAACCCCATCTAGAGGGTTGCCAGATCCGCCGTGATGAAGGACTCCTTCTGCGCCGAATCTGCCGTTGAGGTCTTCACCGTAACCCTGGCTAGGGGCCCTTACAGAGTACTATCAGTCGGAGCCAACTGAACCCTGGTTTTTTTACTCCTCCCCCTCCTCCTTTCTCATCCAGGCTTGGGACCGGCCATGGCGGAGTTTGGAAACAGACTTAATAAGATAAATATGCAGCTTCTCGATAGCGCCAATGTGTTAGTTAATCTAAATAAAAAGCTTATACAGTAAATATAATATCTACAAGAGTTGGCCTTTAAATTATATATATATATATATGAAGGACTTAGGGAAGTAACATGATAATTCACATTGTGTTAAGAAAAATCATTTATTACAATAATAGCAAATACATTTATTGAAAAATCCATAAAATCATGTGTAAGTGCGTCAGTGATGAGTTAAAACATATAGACGCACAATGTATTAACAACAATACTGTCCAATTGGTATTTATACTTTTTGAAACATTAAACTCCTTGTATCTCAGAAAAGACAATATGTGGCTTATCATGTTATTGTCCTAAGTCCTTCATATATATATATATATATATATATATATATATATATATAACAAATAATATTTAGGATGTGATATAACTTATAGAGAAAATAAAGTAAATAAATTTCAGGCTATTTGTGGAACCATAAAAAGAACCTTAGGTCAGAAAACAAGGAAAGATACGAAACTTAAATTATATAAAACAACGGCTGTTCCTTTGTTGTTGTATGGAAGTGAAAATTGGATAATGAAATCAAGGGATAAAAGCAGGATACAGACTGCGGAAATGCTGTTTTTACGTAATGTGAAGGGATGCACAAGAGCGGATAGAATAAGGAATGAAACTATACAAGAAGAATTAAATATATATAAAATTGAAGATAAAATCAGCGAAAATAATAAGAAATGGACAGAACACTTAATGAGAATGAACAACGAAAGAATACCAAAAAGAACCTTCCTGTATAATCCCAGAGGAACAAGAGATGTTGGCCGACCACGTAGAAAATGAACTCCACTTTTAACTTCGCCGGAAGAGGCTGCATAGCCTAAACCTTGTAGCAGAAGAAGAAGAGAACAAATGGACGAAGAACCATTGGTATGTTAAAATCTATGCTTTGGAGTAGAAATATAATATACAGAACGGGAATATATATATATATATATATATATATATATATATGTTTCAATCCCTGTTATAAAACCTTTTATAATATGGGTCCGAAACCTGGACAGTAAGTAGACAACAAGCTGTTAGCAGCATAAATGTATTTTTCAAAGCGATCGGCAAGAATTTCGAGACGAGATAAAGTCAGAAACAGCACAATAAAGGGAAATTATGCAAGTTGAAAAGAAACTTCGAAAAAATAGAAAAAAAAGTTTTAAATATTATGGACGCCAAATAAGAATGGAAGAACATAGAATAACAAAGAATATCCTTGATTGGAAAGCTAATGCAAGAAATGGAAGAGGCAAACACCTAGAGAACATTGTGTAGATGGAGCGAGGAGAAGTATGGAAGTTAGAGAATTGGGGGGAGAAGAATATGCTTTAGACAGAAATCTCTAGCGACAAATCACTTTGCGTTGAAGGATGACCACTGTTGTGTGGGATGTACATACATACATACATACATACATACATACATACATACATACATACATACATACATACATACATACATACATACATACATACATACATACATACATACATACATACATACATACATACATACATACATACATACATACATACATACATACATACATACATACATACATACATACATACATACATACATACATACATACATACATACATACATACATACATACATACATACATACATACATACATACATACATACATACATACATACATACATACATACATACATACATACATACATCCATACATACATACATACATACATACATACATACATACATACATACATACATACATACATACATACATACATACATACATACATACATACATACATACATACATACATACATACATACATACATACATACATACATACATACATACATACATACATACATACATACATACATACATACATACTACATACATACATACATACATACATACATACATACATCATACATACATACATACATACATACATACATACATACATACATACATACATACATACATACATACATACATACATACATACATACATACATACATATAACATTATTTAGTTATATTGACGAATTTAACACCCAAATTGTTATAGCTGCTATCAAATGCATCATCAGCTTTAAGTATGTCTTTTGAAAACGTTTTACTCCTAATATATTATCATTATGTTCCTTATGGCTCTCGCTGACACATCCGCCAAGACCGGGACACTATCTGAACAGCATTGTTTGCATTGTGGGCTTGTCGAGCCTCTAACTTTGCTAATGGACGCGTGTGTGCAGACTCTATCACACAGAATGTTTTATGTTCTGTACGGAACTGATTTATTCCCTCATACGTTCGCTCAATATGAACTAATGTACAGAATCGGAAGCGTCCAGTCACTACGTGATCCATTTTTACACTATTTTCTCCAGAAGGATTCAACAATGAGAATAGAACAACTTTTTTTTTGTGTGTTTCCATTTTCAGTATTGGATTTTTTTATATCAAAGATGGTAAAATTGTGAACACGGGCCGTTGCTGAACGACTTTTATTCCATCTGGGCTCATGAACAGGACTAGGATTTCTATGTGAATACTTTCATCGCCATCATCGTCATCTTCATCATCATAGACCATTCACGAATTTAGGCAATGTATTGGCCTGTTTCGGCCTCAATAGAAACACCATCCAAAAGTCTTTTGAGTGGACGTCCTGGTCTTCTTCTTACTGCAGGTTGATAGCTTAACATTTATTTGGATATCGTGTGATCTTCCGTTCAATGAACATGTTGCATCCACCTTGACTTATAACACTGGTCAACATGTTTTTTGTCCCATGAGTACCCATAGTTGTACTTAATGCAGTTTTTTTATCGTGTTTTCAAATATGTATTCGGAATTTCTCCATCACCCACAGTTTTTTTATTTCAATTCCAATTAATGGATTTAAATAATTATTTTTAATAAACGTTTTTTCGTCCATTTGTCTGTTGTAAAATAAAACCAAATGAGCTACCTCAAATGGTTTTCAGCTATGGAAAAGAGATATCAAGGCAAATGGAATCCTAATATGAATTATTGTTGGACCATCAAAAGGAATGCTCCACAGGCGAAATATAGCATAAAGTCGTCATTTCTTACTTCTAGGTGAGTCCGAATGTTCGGATACTGTGTAGTTACGAATGTAGAAAATATTTAAGTGTTTTGAAATTATAAATTCCTGTCTCTCGGAAACCTTGCGTGATGGAGAAAAAATCTATATCACATTTGAATTCAGCAGAAAAACTACTATCAGAATCACATATTTTTCTTTTCTGAGACAAAAAAAAAGTTTATTTTTCGTCGCTCAGTGTAATCAGAAATTTTGTTTTCTATAGGTTCCATGTGTAATTGTATTAAGACATCCTGCGAGAGGTAAAACTGCGACAGTGGAATGGAATAAACAGTTCGTCCTCCAATTAAACTTACAAGTATTACTATTAATTTTATTTGGAAGATCGCGTCCGCATTGAGACTCAAGATTTGCTATTTTCATCTCCGCAAAGGTCGTTTGATTTGAACTCGGGACTTCCTGTATCTCAAATGTTGACACCGGAGATAACTAGTCGTTATGAATTATCATAGTATTGCCTGAATGTGATATTCATAAGTAATGCCACGTGTGATTTCCAAATCACCAGTCACAAAGTGATGAGTGAATTTATCTAGAGGATTTTGAAGTCAAGAATGTTAGGACTATTTAACGAATAAAATTAAGCTGTTTACTAAAATAATTATTTAAATATAGTTATTTGTATTCTAAAATATTTAAATATTTAATGTAAACAGCGATGTTTGAGAACAAGTCAGTAATGTGTGGTTATGTTTTATTCGTTTATTCACCGCTATTTGATCATATTATTTATTGCAAATATAGGAACACAATATTGTAACAATGCATCCTAATGGAGAAAAAATGAAACACATCAAACTGTATATTATAACCAACATTATAGGTTATTAATTTTTTTTTTAGGAGACAACTCAGTAAAATCGTTATTTAAGAACACAATTATTGAACACATAATTATGAAATGTGCATTTCGAAGATATCTGTTCATTATTTGCTATATTCAATGTACTTGTAGGAGAGTCAGTCACTGCAAAATAATGCTCTGACATGTTCAAAATATTAAAAAGGAGGAGCTTTCTTTATCACAAAAGTAGGAGGCTGGTAAAGAGAATTCGTTAAACAGCGAGGTGAAACACGACTGTCATTGGTTGTAAAACAAAATTCATTGAAACGTGATTGGTCATGACTCCCATTTGGGGCATGAATTAAATAGTCAACATTGTAGGTTCTACGTAAAGTCAAGAACAACATAAACACATGTTATAAATACAAAGAAATAAACGTTATCTCAGTCAAAACATAAATTTATTGTGTCGACGTTTCAATCTCCTTATGTGAGATCATTTTTCAAGACATGGTTGTTTATAAATTTATTGTACATAGTTACCATCACCAAGACAATTTTTTTTAAATATGCATATATAAAAAACAAATTTAAATGAATAAATTTAAAATTCCAATTTATAATTTAAAATATTTTAGCAAGGAATCATAATTATGTTCCACACCATTCATTTAAATATTTTTGTTTATTTAGTGCTTTATTTTGTTCTTTTTTATATAGGCCATTTCTGCTATTAATCTTTTTTGGTAATTATTTTATTTGTGTAAAATTTTTATGTCATTCCATTTCATTTTATGATTTTGATTAATTATATGTTCACTGATTACTGAAAGTTTTGCACCTGGTGTACTGATATTCTTTTTATGTTCGTCGATTCTTTTTCTTATAAATCTTTTTGTTTGGCCTACATAAGACTTTTCACAATCACCACATTGGATTTTGTATAGAACATCTGTCAATTTACAAGTATCGATTTTGTCTTTGCCAGTTTCTATTAAAATTTCCTTCAAGTTTATTAGGAACACTATGAGCAAAAACAAATTTGAATGGTTTCAATTTATTTTCCAATCTTTCATTTAAACCTTTTACATAAGGTAATTTCAAGCGAAAGCTTTGTTGTTCAACATCTAGATTTATTTCATCTAATTCCATAGATGTTTTTCTGTCTTCCAATATGTTCAATCTTCTCTTTATTTGTTGAATAATAAACTCTTGTGGATAATAATTTTCCATCAAAATATTTTTAACCAATTCAATGTTTTGTTTATGGAATATGTTATTGGAAAGTAATATTGCTCTGTCAATTAAGCCATAAATTACACTTATTTTGTTGAACTGGGTGTCGTGAGTGGAAATTTATATATCTTCCAGAAAAAGTTGGTTTTCTATATCAATTTGTTAACAGTTTTCCACTACTTAAACGTATCACTGCGACGCCAAGAACAACATAAACACTGTCTTGATGCTGGAAGTGGCATAAACAAGTTAATAGTCATGGGAGATCCCACGTTTAATGACTGTGGCTTGGGTTGTCATTTACAAGGACTGTTAACTTAGAGTGAAAATCGAATTGAACCACACGCGATTGGCATACAAAATTGTTAATTGGAACAAATGAGATTTTGTTTGGTGTTGAGTGCATGTAAATCACACGAAACAAATCAGGCCTAGTGATTGGTGAACAAATCGAATCATCAAGTGACTTGGAAACTAATCTCCATTCATTATAAGGAAAGAAGAGTAACTGCATAAACGAAAACAAAGGTCAACAGCGTCCGTGGATCGTAATGGATTTAAACTATCCCCTCTCATCGCTGGGATTTCGAGAGTGAGGTCTCGGGTACGCCATGCCGGAAATGGTGCCCCTGCGTCGGTGCTGCCCTTGTCATTCACAGACCTCTAAAATATAGGAGCTTCATTTCATCTCAATACCTCGAACCGAACCTGAGTGGAAACACGAGTTGGGGATATTATCTGTGGTCTCGATTCTGGTTAGCGTGCTGCATTGTAACGCAGCAGGCCCGGGTTCGATCCCAGATCGGGAAAAGTTTCCTGGGTGATGCTTTTTTCGGAGTTTGTTCTCACCTGGCAAGATACTTTAAGGCCAAAACGGTCCTTCTCCGACCGAACATATAGCCATCATTATTCACATTCGCTAAGTTTAGGATTAAGGACTCTCATGGCGCATGATTATCTTACCTTACTTTCACTTAACCTTTCTCCATTATATTTATTTATTTATTTATTTATTTATTTATATTCGGTTCGATTTACGATAAGTTTCGGTGAGGAAAAGTAGAGATTTTCTCCAAAAGCCTTTTCGTGGGTGAGAACACCTTCCATATTCTCCATGGCTTCAGAATTCGCCGATAAACTATTTTTTCATGACGGTAAACTTAAAAAAATTCATTAATAATTAAAGTGATGACCCATGACAGCAATTTAACTGTTTCAGCATTTTGCAAGTATTAAATACCGTGCAAATGGAAAACTAAATATATTAGAGTATTGATTGCTGTTCAAATGTTAATGATGTGACATGCATTATGCTCTTTTAATATTACAACATAATTGCTTTCACAAATTCAGTAGTTACTGCACTCGATTTAGGATGGAAACTGCACAGATTCCAGAGCCATGAAAACAAATAGAATTACATTGATAATAATTATCATAAATGCGCGTATTTAGTCTAGCATGCTCGGTGATATGACGCGATTTTTATCGTTTTTACGTAACTTAAATTTCAAATTAATTACAGTGTGTTTTCAAATATATTTCACAAATTTCTAGGGTGTTTCATCATCATCATCAGTTATTATCCTTTCACCATCAAGAGATATTGAGTACCATGAAGTACTGTGAAATACAGTATGTTCACCGCTGTGCAGATAGGGGACAACGGTCGTTGGATCTTGCTGCAACGGGCCCCAGTTCATTCCCTTGTCGGACAAGGTTTTTGCGTAGGCGAGTTTTGTTTGGGGGGGGGTTTCTCAGCTGTCAGACAAATGTCAAATTTCAAAGTCAAAATACACCAAATTGTCTACGTTGTCAACACTAAGAAATTAGCACTGGAAGAAAACATCAATAAAACTAAATATATGTTCACTCATAGAAATGCATTATATAAATTTAAGTGGATAATTAATGACAAATGAGGGAAATTTTGAATCAGATGCTGAATTAAAATATCTAGGAACAATAATCACAAATAGGAATGAGATGCACAAAGAAAGTAAACATAGGCTAAATTCTGGAAATGTGTGCTATTATGCATTACAGAGACTCTTTTCGTCCCAACTCCTTTCATAAAACGTTAAACTGAAAATGTATAAAACCGTTATTCTCCCGAGAATAAATTTGCCAGGAAAATGTTTGGACCAAAAAGAAATGAACAGGCAGATGAATGGAGAAAACTACATAATCGTGAGCTACATGGTATGTATAGGAAGCCAGCTATAATAAGAACAGTCAAATCTTGTAGACTGCAATGGGCAGGACATGTTCCACGAATGGTGAATGAAATAGGTGTATGGAACCTTCTCGTAGGAAAACCAGATAGAAAACGCCCAGGTTGTACACGAAGAATGAGGTGGGAGAATAACATTATCCATGATTTGAGGGAAGTAGATTATGCAGGGGATGCTTGGAAAACATTAGCTCAGGGTAGAGATGTGTGTAGAGCTTATGTCAGCGCCGCCATGACAACGGGTTCAGTAGTGCCAGTGAGTTAGTATATTATATTTGTTGTTATTATTATTATTATTATTATTATTATTATTATTATTATTATAAGAAATACTGTCATAAGAGAAAAAAATGAATATTGGTTATTCAATAGTAGATTATATACGGTATAAGCAATTCAATTGGTATGGGCACGTACGACGAATGCAAGAAGAAAGATTACCCAGAAAAACATTGGAAAGGTGTCCACCTGGAAGAAGGAGGAGAGGAAGACCTCGAAACTCGTGGATGCTGGAAATAAGAACTGGAATGAGAGCAAGAGGACATGGATTGGATGGAGAGAGACGAGTGGAGAAGAAAAATAAAACTTTAGGCGAAAGATGTGTAAACATTAAAATTCTGTATATAAATAAAAATTATTATTATTATTATTATTATTATTATTATTATTATTATTATTATTATTATTATTACTACTACTATTATTATTATAAGCGGTTTGTTGATTTGCTACTTTTCTTGTTATGTCGTTATAACATATTTCACAAGTTCTTGTTCCATTATTGATAGACTAATATTATAGGCCTACCCTTAACATATCCCATTATTTATTAGAATGCTACAGGATTGAAAGTGATGGAGGGACGTATCCGACCCGCGGGCCGTAGTTTTGGTATCCCTGCTCTGGACCCCGATACCGATACATAAGTTCAACAAGCTTCTCAAAAAAAATTAAGCCGCTAAAAACAAACGTTTCCTTTGTGAAAATACTACTTCTCGCGTAAACTTGAATAAGAACATCTGAAGGTAAAATTGGAATGATCATTGATTTGCCGAATATAGCACAAGCTTGTTTCTACGTCAATTGCATCCATTATTATCAGTGAGGCCGTAGAGCGGGTAAAAGCATAAGCTTAATATTTTATCACTACGCTGTATTGTCTTTACCACAAGTGTAGCAGGACAAGCTACAATCTTACAACCAGTACAAGTACTCGCTACAATTTCCTTCATTAGGAAGTAATCATCTAAGCGTACGCACTGTAACTGTATTTTATAATTTCCATATTACACTGAGCAACAAAAAATAAACTTTTTTTTTTGTCTCAGAATGAAAAATATGTGATATGTCCTGGTTACTGCGCCAATTGTACAACACCGCTCGATTATAATAGGCTAGACGAAATGCACTAGCTCCGCCCGATATGTCTTCTAATAGCGTATACCTTATAGTAAAGCTACTAAGCACAGCACTGTAGATGGATAGACTATTATTATTATTATTATTATTATTATTATTATTATTATTATTATTATTATTATTATTATTATTATTATTATTATTATTATTATTATTATTATTATTATTATTGTTATATAAATTTTGGCTGAATGTTAACTACTCTAATGCAGAGAAAGTCCTTAATAAAATAATAATAATAATAATAATAATAATAATAATAATAATAATGATAATAATAATAATAATAATCTCTTCTTGTAAGACCATGTTTCCCTTAACAGATATTTAGGCGCTCTCCTCCTACAGGGAAGAATTTGAACCATACTAATTTAGTTACACTTGTTTTCGTATAGATGTCATTTGAGTGGTCCATGGTCAGGGTTCCGCCTTATACTGACATCTAGGAAACCAAGGTAGTAAATGGACGTGAAAATTAAGTAAATTTTGCTTAGAGGCCTTTCCATTCAGGCTTAAGGATCTTTTACGAGCCTGAAAATCTTCAGACCCGGGACCCACGGCTTAAAGTCCCTCCCGGAGGACTTGCTCCTTGGATTTTTCCATCCTAAAAAATCCATCGACTCCGGCCGGGTTTGAACCCGCGACTCTCGGGACCAGAGGCAAGGAGCATAACCACTAGTCCACCGCGGCCGATAATAATAATAATTATTATTATATAGTAAAGTAAAGTAAAAGTGATCCCACAACAGACCCGGAGGCCCTTGGGGTAGTAGGAGGTTAAGGTTCCCACTTTTTCTAGACAATCGGCACTTTATGTCAGCCGGGTTGTCAGCCCTGCGTGACGGCCGCCTTTACCCCCAGATCAAACGTCTGGTACTCATTTCCGTTAGAGGCTGAGTCGACCCCAGGGCCATAGTGCAGCCAGAAGGTTTGGGTCAGTTTAAAAATCCTGACCCCAACGGGACTTGAACCCTCGACCCTCCGGCTTGTAGCCCAGTGCCTTAACCACTACGCTACGGCGTGCTCCATAATATTATTATTATATTGTTATTATTATTAACTCTTACTTTAAGGGAAGAGAAAAGATTACGACATTTGAGAATAAGTTTCTTAGGAACACTTTAGGACCAAATAGAGATGAACAGACAGGCGAATGGAGAAGTCTACGAAGGCCTGAGTGAGCTACATGATCTTTATGAGAAATTAGATACGATAGCAGTTGAGTCCAGTAAACTGCGATGGGTAGGACATGTGACATGGATTGTGAATGAAATAGTGGCATGGGACTCGTTGTAGGGAGTCCAAACGGAAAACACCCGGTAGATAGGCTAAGAATGACGTGGGAGAATAATATTAACCATGATTTGAGAGAAGTAGATTATACAGAGGATGATGGGAAACATTAACTCAGGATAGGGATGTGTGTAGAACTTATGCCCACGCGGCCATGAACCTATCGGTTCGTTAGTGCCAGTGAATTAGTTAGTTTAGGCTTATAACATTATTCATTTTGTAAGAATCACTTGAAGGAGAGGTTTCGACACGGATGAATCGGTCCTGGTGGCCCTGTCAGTCTTCCAGATCGGTCACCTGATCTCAAACTACTGAACTTTTTTTTTTCTATTTCAAAAGATGAGATGGGTAGGAGGTTTAGGAAGCGTTTGGTATTCGTCACACCTATTAATTCTGACATCGCCTTCCTTGTTCTTATCATCGCAGTTAATCCTGAAAACCAGTGGGGGATTGTATAGGATATCATTTACCTCTGGACAAATTTTATAACTGACTATCTAATACCATAATTGGCTCCTACGCCTGAATAAATTAAATATGTATTTTTATTTTTAGTTGAGTAAGTAAAAAGAATTTTCATAAAAAATTGTTGAGCAGTTAAAATGTACTAGTATTCGACAAATGGTCGGAATTCGACCATAATATATATCATATAAGACATTGTTAGTTTTATATTGTCGACCGCGGTGGACTAGTGGTTATGCTCCTTGCCTCTGGTCCCGAGGGTCGCGGATTCAAACCCGGCCGGGGTCGATGGATTTTTTAGGATGGAGAAATCCAAGGAGCAAGTCCTCCGGGAGGGACTTTAAGCCGTGGGTCCCGAGTCTGAAGATTTTCAGGCTTATAAAAAATCCTTAAGCCTGAATGAAAAGGCCTCTAAGCAAAATTTACAAAATTTTCACGTCCTAGTACTACTACCATGGTTTCCTAGATGTCAGTATGAGGCGGAACACTGACCATGGACCACTCAAAATGACATCTATACGAAAACAGTGAAACTAAATTAGTATGGTTCATATTCTTCCCTGTAGGAGGAGAGCGCCTAAATCTCTGTAAAGGGAAAACATGGGCTTACAAAAAAAAATATTTTTAGTTGAGTAAGTAAAAAGAATTTTCATAAAAAATGTTGAGCAGTTAAAATGAACTAGCATTCGACAAGTGGTCGAAATTCGACATTGTTAGTTGTAAATTGTATTAGACCATAATCATAAAAATACAGGGTATATATTTATGTAGTCCACCGCTGTGGTCTCGAGGTAGCGTGCTGCCTTGTCACACAGCGGGCACGGGTTCGATCCCCGGTCGGGGTAGTTTTTCTGGGTGAGGTTTTTATCGGGGTTTTTCCTCACCTATAAGACATGTCAGGAAAACTTTAAGGTCCAAACGGTCCCCGAAATCATATGGCCATCATCCTTATCATTAACATCTCATCATCATCATCCTTTACCGGTGTGGAAAGCAACGGGAAGCTACCACACCTACAATTCCCTAGTAAGCTGCAAAGCATAGCATGAAAATGCTATGATTGCAGTGAAAGACCTGCCCTCGGGCAGAATTACTATGGATGGATGGATATTTATGTTGGAGTGTAACTGTTGATATAGGTGTTAGTATTCTAAATTAGCACCCAGCACCGTGAGGAATTTGGGTAGCTACAATAAGTAGCGGCTCCACGTTGAGAAAACCAGCTATAACGGCTGATGTATCCGACATGCCGACCACATGTCTCGCCTAGTTAATGTTTTTTTCTAATCATTCACTGTATAATTGCCTACTTACTGAACGCTTTCCTCTGGTTTTCAAACAAGGAGTTTCCACGTCGCTCTTCCCATCCGTGCTATCTGTTCTGTCCTCCGCAGTCCATGAGACTTAACTGTTCTTATTACATCTGGTTTACCTATAACGATTGTGTACTCATATATATATATATATATATATATATATATATAATATCATCAGGGTCGGGTCGAGGGATTAGATGAGATGAGCCCCTATATATCCATCCATAGTAATTCTGACCGAGGGCAGGTCTTTCACTGCAATCATAGCATTTTCATGCTATGCTTTGCAGCTTTACTAGGGAATTGTAGGTGTGGTAGCTTCCGGTTTCTTTGCACACCGGTGAAGGATGATGATGATGATGGCCATATGATTTCGGTGACCGTTTGGGCTTTTACGTTTTCCTGACATTTGTCTTACAGGTGAGGAAAAACCTCGATAAAAATCTCACCCAGAAAAACTGCCCCGACCAGGGATCAAACCCGGCGTGACAAGGCAGCACGCTACCTCGAGACCACAGCGTTGGACACACACACACACACACACACACATATATATATATATATATATATATAGGCCTATGCGTCAGACTTGGTCGGCCAACACCCTTGTCATTCACAGACCTCTCTTCTCTCTCTCTCTCTCTCTCTCTCTCTCTCTCTCTCTATATATATATATATATATATATATATATATATATATATAGAGAGAGAGAGAGAGAGAGAGAGAGAGAGAGAGAGAGAAGAGAGGTCTGTGAATGACAAGGGTGCTGGCTGACCAAGTCTGACGCACCACAATGGGGTAGATGAATGAAATGAAACTAAATGGATGAGATGAGTATGGAGAAATGGTGGAATGAAATTGTGGCAGGGGAAAATGGGAGATACCCCGAGAAAACCTGCCAAAGCTCCGTTTCGTCCACCACGAAACCCACATGGAGTGACCGAGACTCGATCTTGGGACACCTGCGGTGATAGGCGAGCATCTAACCTCTTACGCCACGTATATTAGAGTTAATTCAAATTGTTATATTCTGATGTAATATATGTTTGTCCTGGTGAGTGGAAGAGAAGGCCACATGTCCTTAACTCCACCAGGCTAAATAAATCTAAATCTAAGCATAAAAAAAATTGTATATGTGTCTGTGTGTATATGAGTGTGCGCGTGCATGACTAACTGCAAATCCTACCAAAAATATAACAAAGTACAAAACAGGTGTGGTAATTTGATAACAAAACCGTTGCTACTTTAAAAAGTTATATATCATGCAGTTTATCTCCCAACTGTTGTGTGGTAATTTGATAGCAAAACATTAATATTAAAAAAAACTACATTATGTTGCAACAATGAACATAATTAATGCTATATTTTTTTACGGTACTAAATAATGTGTATCCTGTTTCAAACGTTTAAACAATCTCTATTTTTATTCCGATCCAATTCAAAAATGAATCATGTCTTTAAAATGACTCCACTGAAAAATTGCCATTTTAGAGTTATAACCATCTCGTCCGTAGCCTTTGCTATGACGATTACCAGTTTTTGAACCAAAAAGTCTTTCTTGGTTTTGAAATTAATTGATTTCACAAATGTATGCAACCCGTAATGGCATGGATTAGGAGCAGTATGTAATAATGTTTAATGTCATTAGTATACTAACAAGTTACACTGAGCAACAAAGAAGAAACTCTTTTTTTTGTCTCAGAAAGAAAAATATGTGATTCTGATAGTATTTTTTCTCCTGAATTCAAATATGATGTTGGTTTTTCTCCTCAAACACTTTAATGTTTCCTATGTACGTAACTACACAATATTCGAACATTCGGACTGACCTAGAAAGTAAGAAATGACGATTTTCTGCTATATTTCGCCTATGGAGCATCCCTCTTGATGGTCAAACAATAATCGGCCAGCATATTAGAATTCCATTTGCCTTGATATCTCTTTTCCATAGCTGAAATCTCCTGAATTAGCTCATTTGGTTTTATTTTACAGTGGACAAATGGACGAAAAAAAGCTTATTAAAAATAATTATTTAAACCCATTAATTGAAATTGAAATAATAAAAAATGTGGGTGATGGAGAAATTCCGACATATTTGAAAACACGATAAAAAACTGCATTAAGTACAACTATTGGTACTCATGAGACAAAAATCATGTTGACCAGTGTAATCAAACTAGCCTAATAGGCCGGGTTCCTTTAAAATTTTCGGCCAGGTAGATGTTTCTTTAGCCACGTTCAAACAATTATTGAAGGCCTGTTTCCTTATTTCCTCCTGCACTCCATCAATCCATCTACTATATACTCTTCCAACCCTTCGTCTCTCTTCTGGTTTTTTCATCAGTAATTGTTTTAACATTGTTTTAATTCTCTGCTCTGCGCTGCTGTCCTGTCCGTCTTACTTACTTACTTACTTACTCACTGGCACTATCGAACCCGTAGGTTCATGGCCGCGCGGACATAAGCTCTCCATACATCCCTATCCTGAGCTAATGCTTTCCAACCATTCCCTGTATAATCTACTTCCCTCAAATCATAGTTAATGTTGTTCTCCCACCTCATTCTTGGTCTACCAACTGGGCGTTTTCCTTCTGGCTTTCCTACAAGAAGTTTCCATGCACGTCTTTCATTCCCCATACGCGCAACATGTCCTGCCCATCGCAGTCTACGATACTTAACTGTTCTTATTATATCTGGCTTCCTACAAAGACCATGTAGTTCATTGTTATGTAGTCCGTCTTAATGTAGTTAATTTAATTAAGGTGACCACGCCAGATAATTAATTTATACGGTTCATATTGTTCTTTGTTGTATCTTATTCTCCATGTACAAGTTTTATTTGCCCATTTATCATTTTCAGAAAAATAAGTACATATTTTGTTTTATTTTAATTCATATTTGTTTGAATTTTGTGATTTTTTCTAAAATCGCATGATTTACATAATTTATATCTTACTTGTCCTTTTCCTTGTCATTTTTGCCAACGGTATTATGCCTCCGGGCCATACGAGGCTTGTGAGAAATGAAAGCAACTCTAGAATACTGCCCGACCGGTTGCTAGCCCGAAGGGGTAAAGTGATGAGCTTTCCATCCATGCAGCTTTTCCTCTGCAAGTGATGTTATGGTTTAAAACGCCTATACTCCGTCTCCAGTGTCTAAAGTTAGGTTTTGGATACGAGAGGTTTTAGAATGCACTTCGAATACTAGAATAACTGGATAAATAATTTGCGATGAATGAGTTCAGATAGAGTTCCCAAAGCCATGCTTCGTTATTGTCCAACAGGAATGGGATCTCTGGGCCGTCGAAAGAAGCGCTGGATACAAAATTCATCAGTGAGATTTTAACAGGCCTATAGGCCCAAGACTTGAATGGATGAAGAAGAAGAAGTAGAAGATGATATCTTACATGTCATGACATTTCATAGTGTTTTTTATCCTATACGTCTCAACATTGAAGTCATATCACGTCTTAGGATCAATGTTTGTACTCGTATGTTTCTACTATGCATTTTTAACGTGATTTTAAACAAGACGAATATCATATGGATGATTATATGGAGTCTGGGAGCATTTGGGCCTTACATTATCCGGACATTTGTCTCTCTTAATTTGTTTTAACCTGTTTTATTATCTTAATGTAATTTTTCCTCTATAATATATTTGTCACTTGTTGAGTGGAAGAGGAGGCATTATGCCCTTACTCTCCGAGTATCAATAAATTATTATTATTATTATTATTATTATTATTATTATTATTATTATTATTATTCATCCACTGCTGTGGTCTCGAGGTAGCGTGCTGCCTTGTCATGCAGCGGGCCCGAGTTCGATTCCCGGTCGGGACAGGCTCCTGGGTGAAGTTTTTTCGGGGTTTTCCTCACGTGTAAGGCAAATGCCAGGAAGCTTAGGGCCCAACGGTCCCAGAAAATCATCCTACCATCATCATCCTTATCATTATCATCATCATCCTTCACCGGTGAGGAAAGCAACAGGAAGCTACCACACCTATAATTCCGTAGTAAAGCTGCAAAGCATAGCATGAAAATGCAGTGAAAGACCTGCCATCGGGCACAATTACTATGGATAGGTTATTATTATTATTATTATTATTATTATTATTATTATTATTATTATTATTATTATTATTATTAGTGGTGTTATTGTTATATGTGGCAAAATCCCAGAAAAAACTCACTCAGCAAACATGTTACAGCTGAGGATCGAAATCTGTTCCATTGGACCACAGCTGTGGACTAAAAATAAGCATCATTAATGTTAACTTATTTGCTATTTAAAAACAAAAATATTCAGACGGTATAACTGAATTTTTAAAGACGGAAGCTAGTTACAATTATGTTTTTTATTTCAGTTGCTATCTCCTTAATTCTAGAAATCGCACCACGTGTTTTTAATTTGTTTTTTTAACACTAGTATTCCATTTTCTAAATTTAAAAATCTTTCAAAGAAATAATTAAGAAAATGTTATTAAAGTACACAAATCTACTCAGTGTTGAATTAGTTTACAACACACCTTGTATTTATGGTTGTTGGTTGTACACGTATAATTTATTGCTAATGCTCTCTTTTCTGAGATAGCCAACCTTCACCCTGTAATAATCAAATTGAATCCTGCAGCAAGTGGTTGAGTGTCTCTTTAATTCCACGCTCAGTCTAATTTCAAGTCTTTCTCTCTCTCTCCCCCTCTCTCTCTCTCTCTCTCTCTTACCAACTTGCTGCCCAACTTTGCTCTTTGATCTTATCTACAGAGCTTTCCAGCATCTTGTGTGATCATTTCATGCCAACTAACTGTAATGACAATTTCTCTACTTCATTTTTTTTTAGGTTAGTGGCTTTCAAACTTGCCAACATTTGGATATGTCCAACATATGAAAATGTTTAATTAATAGGGGTCGCATTTATTAAATGAGCGACTTATTTATGTACAAATATTTTTAAAAGTTAATTTCACAAGAGGTTTGTACTTGATTTGAGTGCCTCTGATATTATTGCTTCAGTAAATTAGATGTATAATTATTTCAAAATGTTCATTATTTTCTACTCCTTAGTATGGCAACTTTTATTGATAACACTGATCAACATGATTTTTGTCTCATGAGTACCAATAGTTTGTACTTAATGCAGTTTTTTATAGTGTTTCAAATATGTATTCGGAATTTCTCCAGTTTTTTTTATTTCAACTTCAATTAATGGATTTAAATAATTATTTTCTGCTTAACAGACATTAAAGGGATTACGTCAAATTCAAAACATACAGTGGTGTATCCTAACTTGCAATCTGCAATGAGATCAGTTCCACACTGCGAAGAATTGCCCATACCAAAGCCTCCAGAACATGTGATATTAGATGATTCTGATGGAAGTAAGGAATAAGAAGAAACAGATTTTGGCGATACAACTTTTGAAAAACGCTGTTCATCTGAGCCTTATTTATCCCTGAAATTCGTAATGTATCCTTTTGGATACGTCACGTGATTCAGTTAATTTAATATTTTAAATACTTCAGCAGAAAACGAACAAAAATAAACGACTTAAAATGTGTCAAATTATACAATATACCTAATAATAACGATTATACTAGATTCCGTTTTCGCAGCGGTCCGCCACATTCAAATAACTAACAGAAGAAATTTGTGTTTTGCCAATTTAAGGGATATTGACTCAAGAAGATCTTAACGATCTCATACGAGATTTAAAGTTATCCAAAAACCAGTCTGAAATGCTTGGTTCCCGGCTAAAAGGATGGAATCTCTCGGAAACCTTGCGTGATGAAGAAAACCCGATATCTTATTTGAATTCAGGAGAAAGAATACTATCAGAATCACATATTTTTGTTTCTGGAGACAAAAAAAAAATCATTTTGGTTTCTCAGCGTAATTTAAATAGAACTGATTCCTTTACACTGGCTATTAAACTCATGTCCCTAATGGGAGTCAAATACCAATCACGTTTCATTGAATTTTGATTTACAACCAATCACAGTCGTGTTTCACCCATATTTATCAATTAAGTTTATCATATTAAAGAAAGCTCTTCCTTTTTGATATTCTGAATAGGTCATAGCAGTATTTTGCAGTGACTGACTCTCTAAGAAATGCGTTGAATATAGCAATTTATATATTAAGATATAAGAATCACAGAATACATGTAGCTTCCGGATTGTATATATAGTGTAGGAATGTAAACTGATAACGCTTGCGAGATATAACAGAAAAAAATTGTAGCGATTGATTATACCACAATAAATAGAAACCACTGTTTGCACTTTCTTAAACGTATTATTTTCCAGGTTGCAGAAAAATATAATTGACATATTTACATCATAGGACATCATAAATTAATTATTAATCTATTGTGTTGGTTATAAACAATCTGATATGCTTAATTTTTTCTCCACTATGCGCATTCGTACAATATTGCGATCCTTTGACAATAAATAATATGATCTGGTTGCAGTGGTGAATAAATGAAACATATAAATATTGATCATTTGTTTTCAAACATCGCAGTTTACATTAAATATATAAATATTTTAAAATAACTATATTTAAATAACAATTTGTAGTAAACAGCTTAATTTTATTTAATTAATAAATATGGATTTTCATCAAGTAAACACCAACTCAATTGATTATTTAATTTTATTCGTTAAATAGTCCTAACAAATGCCAATGTTGATTTCCAAATCCTCTAGATAAATTGGAAATCACTCGTGGCATTGCTTATGACACACCAACCCAATAATTAGAGCCATTGGTCCACGACACAATGCACACGGCCCTAACCACAGAACTCCCCACGACCTGACACATTAAAAATAGCAGAAGAAGCACAAACCTCAAAAAATAAAAATATTTGAAACAACTAAAAAAGGAAACTCACAAGATAACAATTCAGGCAAAAAATTCCTATTAAAATAAACCAAAAACTTTTCCAAATTCAAAATTAAGTTAAAAAATGTTGAATCGGGAGACCTTTCCAACACTCAAAACATGAAATACACAATAAATATACCTATAAAAATAAGAATGGGTCAAAGCGCACCCAGGCGCTGGTACCATTTCAAAACAATATCAGATACTCTAGTGCTTATGAAAATATCATCATCATCACGAACATTTTAGTAGGATCTGTAGCTTGTAGTTTACTCAAGGTGATCTTGGTGAATCGATCTACGTCTTGGCCTTCCCAAATCTCTATTTTCCTTTGGTTTATATTGTAGAGATAGTTTGGGGCAAGCTTTCCTCTCCTTCCTCAAAACATGCTGTTTCCAATTTTGTAGATATTTGGTTATATCATTTCATGTATTTTCGAATTTCAGTTTTTTTTCTAATATCAATATTTCTTTGATGATGATCTAACCTCGTGAATTCAAGAAGTGGTCTCAAAAATCTCATATGTGCTGCTTCTGAAAGTATATGAATATTATTATCCCCTGGAGAGTATGAACTCATGTTTAGAGGACATTCCATGAAATAATACAAATAGGTCTCTCGGCTCTGAAATTGGCTCAGCCTCTAACTGAAATGAGTAGAGGTGGTCGTTACGCAGAGCTAACAACCCGACTGACATCTCGTATCGATTAGGCCATCTGTAAAGGTGGAAGCCTATCTCCAACTACCCCCAATGACCATCTAAGGCCTGTAATGGGATCATATTTTTATACAGATGATAACTAGCTCACTGGCACTATCGAACCCTTAGATTCATGGCCGCAAGTACATAAGCTCTACATACATCCCTATCCTAAGCTAATGTTTTCCATTCATCTCCTTCAAATCATTGTTTTTGTTAATCTCTCACCTCATTCTTGGCCTGCCTACTGAACGCTTTCCTTCTGGTTTTCTTACAAGGAGCTACAATTCCCCTATTTCATTTCCCATTCGTCCCAAAATGCCCTGTCCATCGCAGACTACGAGACTTAACTGTTCTTATTATATCTGATTTTCCACATACATGTAGCACTGTTATGTTGTCTTCTCCAAATACATTGATCACAAAATAATTAATTATAAACAGAAAATAAAACTGTAAATAATTTAAAATTAGAAAATGAAGAAGTTATGGGAAAAGTACTATAGAATAAATAAAGGCTCTTATTATGTCTGGTTTCCCATAAAGATCATATAGCACACTTACGCAATCTTCTCCATTCAATTGTCTGTTTATACTCGTTTATGACTCTAACTCACTGGCACTATTGAACCCATAGGTTCATGGCCGCGCGGACATAAGCTCTCCATACATCCCTATCCTGAGCTAATGTTTTCCAGTCATCCCTGTATAATCTACTTCCCTCAAATCATAATGTTATTCTCCCACCTCATTCTTGGTCTACCAACTGGCGTTTTCCCTCTGATTTTCCTACATGAAGCTTCCATGCACGTCTTTCATTCTCCATTCGTGCCACATGTCGTGCCTATCGCAGTCTACGAGACTTAACTGTTCTCATTATATCTGGCTTCCTATAAAGACCATGTGGTTTACTGTTATGTAAGTCTTCTCCATTCACCTGTCTGTTCATCTCTCTTTGGTCCAAAAATGTTCGTAAGAACTTTATTCTCAAATACTCATAATCTCCTTTCCTCCCTTAAAATAAGAGCCCATGTTTCGCATCCATATAATATAACTGGTAGAATAATAGTTTTATATATTTTGATTTTTACGTTTTTTCAAGAGTTGGAACGACAAGTGTCCCTGTAATGCATAATAGCACGCATTTCCAGAATTGAGCCCATGTTCAATTTCTTTGTGCATCTCGTTCCTGTTTGTGATTATTGTTCCTAGGTATTTGAATTCAGCCACTTCCTCGAAATTTCCCACATTTTTAATAAGGTGTTCTTTTCCATTATATAATGTCCCGTATTTCTATGTGTGACCATATATTTAGTTTTATTGATATTTACTTCCAGTCCCAATTTCTTAGTATTACTCAATAGTGTGTGCGTGTAGTCCTTTAGTATCTCCTCGCTATCGGCCAATAGTACCACATCATCAGCATAAACTTAACAGCTTATTAATACCATTGAGTTGTAGGCCTTCTTCATCCTCTAAAGATTTGATGGCATGCTCTAGTACAACATTAAATTGTAGAGGAGATAGTGTATCTCCTTGCTTCAACCCATTGTGAATTTCAAAAATATCTGAAAACTATTTTTCTACACACACCCTACTCTTTGTGCCATTTAGAAACATTCGTATAAGTCTAACTAACTTTTTAGGAATTCCGAACTCCAGAAGGATACTATATAACTTCTCCCTCGTAATTGAATCACATTGATGACAAAATAATTAATTATAAACAGAAAATAAAACTTTAAGTAAATTAAAAGTGGAAACGTCAGAGATTATTAGGGGACACTGGGTTTCAAAGAGTTAAAGAAAATCATTGAATTTTTAAATGTCATTCTATATGTATGGTTGAAGTTTGCTTTTTTTTTTAACTGGTTTCTTTAGAATCAACGTTTTATGTGAAGTATCCACTATACATGGTTATATCAGTGACTTTGGAATGTGATTTTAATGGCATTTGGTCATTGGCCTATGAAACGACATAATTGCTATTATAGCCTCGAGTAGATTATAACGAACACTGTATGCTCACAGCAGACAATTTGGCAAGCGTTTATCTCTTTTCCAGTGATTGCACAAAGTGGCGTCAAATTACCCAAATGATAATACAGTATTCACTATTGCATTAAATTTGATACTATAGTTCACTTGTGTACCTCGGAGCTATCAATTGATCCTTTAATAGTTCGGATCATATGTTTTTGATGCGATGGTTGTGTCAATGATGTCGGAAAGATACCCAGCCATAGGGCTGCTACTTCTGTCTCAGTACGTCTGAAATGAGAGAGAGAGAGAGAGAGTTTTATGTAAAACAATAAAAAGAAATCTGAATATTACCACTATATGATTTTGCATAATAATAATAATAATAATAATAATAATAATAATAATAATAATAATAATAATAATAATAATAATAATATATGGATTGAAGATATCTACAGAGAAATAAAAACAAAAATTATGGCATTTCAAAGTGTAGATCCTGTCAGAAGTAAAATTGTACTGAACAATAACATTTTGGAGCAGGTGAATAATTTTACATATCTAGGATGCAATATCTCATATGAAGAAGAAAAGGATGTAAATGCAAAATATCTAACTTTTTTTAAGAATTTTAGGGTTAATAAATTCTAACTTCAAGCCACAGTTAGTCCAAAAACATTCAAGACTAAAAGCTCTTCCAACTCTTTTGTCTGGTAGCGAAGTATGGACGTTGAAACAGAAGGATATACAGAGACTTAGATCTGTTGAAATGAGATACCTTCGGAGGACTGCAGGATACACAAAAAATGAAGACGTCTTAGAAGAATTACACATGGAACCTTTAGAAAACAAAATTTCTGATTATAAGTCAAGATGGATGCAACGTGTTCATCGAATGGAAGATCACAGGATACCCAAACAAATGTTAAGATATCAACCTGCAGGAAGAAGAAGACCAGGACGTCCACTCAAAAGACTTCTGGATGGTGTTTCTCTTGAGGCCGAAACAGGTCAACAAATTCGTGAATATACTATGATGATGATGATGATGATGATGATGATGATAATATATTTTTTTTAATTAGAATATTCCACAATACAGCGTTTCTCCTTCAACCCAAAGTGATTTGTCGCCAGAGGTTCCTGTCTAGGGCATCTCTTCCCTCAGATCTCTAGCTTCCATATTTCTCCTCACTCCATCCATCCAACGTTCTCTAGGTCTGCCTCTTCCATTTCTTCCATTAGCTTTCCAATTAAGGATCTTCTTTGGTATTCTCTTTTCTTCCATTCTTATGAGGTGTCCATACCACTTCAAACGTTTTTCTTCTATTTCTCCAATATGTTTTTTCAACTTGCGTAATTTCCCTTATTGTGCTGTTTCTGACCTTATCCCTAATAATCATCATCATCTGCATTCATGGATTAGGTCTGTTGACCCGTTCCGACTTCAGCCCATCTCTTTCTAGGTCTGCCCACATCTCGGGTGCCTTTAGGTTTGTATTTTATTAATTGTTTTGGATTACTATCTTCATTCATTCTGTCCCTAATAATAATAATAATAATAATAATAATAATAATAATAATAATAATAATAATAATAATAATAATAATAATAATAATAATAATGGGATAGGAAAACTTATGAATATACAATGAATTATTTAAATGTATGCCAGACTGCCAAAAATAGCATACCGATATGGTCCTACTCCACCGCTGTGGTCTCGAGATAGCGTGCTGCCTTGTCTCGCAGCAGGCCCGGGTTCGATTCCCGGTCGGGGAAAGCTTTCTGGGTGAGGTTTTTTCGGGGTACATAAACTCTCCATACATCCCTACCGTGATATGTTTTTCAGTCATCTCCTATATAATCTACTTCTCTCATCGTGGTCAATATTATTCTTTCACCTCATTCTTGGTCTACCTATTGGGCGTTTTCCCTCCGGTTTTCCTACAAGAAGTTTCTAAGCCCTTCTTTCATTCCCCATTCGTGCAACATGTCTTACCATCATAATCTACGTTAATTTAACTTTTCTTATTATACCTGGTTTCCTATAAATACCATGTAGTTCACTGTTATGAAGTCTTCTCCATTGGCCTGTCTTGTTCATCTCTCTTTGGTCCAAAATTGTTCCTAAGAACTTTATTCTCAAATACTCGTAATCTTTTCTCCTCTCTTAAAGTAATAGTTTATATTTCGCATCGATATCATGCAACTGGGAGAATAGTATGTTTCTATATTTTCAGTTTAACTTTTTTTTTTTTTTTTTTTTTAGAGAAGTTGATATGACAACTTGAACAAGACTTGTGATGACTCACATCATAACATATATATATGAGATCGCTTATACAAACATTTCTCTCTCTCTCTCTAGTCTTCGACGTAACTTGGCCTGGCTTGACCCATTAATAAAAAATGTTTCCTGTCACGCATGAAGTCCCACGCTGTAACGAATGGTTTGAATCAAGATGTCTCAATAGAGAACACTGATTCGAGCCCCATGAGAGGAGAAATTTTCTCATGGAATTTCGGCCACAATGGGATTGGTGCCCGCCCAGAACCATGAAGCATTTGGGCAGCTACAATATTTAGCGGTTGCGGTCGAAAGGCTCTATAATAAAATTATAAAAGACGGTGGCAGTGCCTATTATTACGTATGGATCCAAAACATGGACAGTGACAACACAACAATCTGCCAGAATACAAACTGCTGAAATGAAATTCCTCAGACCAATAGCAGGATATCAAAGAACAGACAAAAAACACAGAAATAAGACAACAACTAAAAGTAGAGGAATTAAACACAACAATAGTGACATACAGAACAAACTGGAAAGAACACTTGGCAAGGATGACTGAGAATAGAATACTAAAAGCAACATTCAACTATTCACCACGAGGAAGAAGAAGTTTGGTAAGACCAAAGAAAAGATGGAAAGAGCAGAAATTTGGAGCCGGAACAGGCTAGTAAATAAGCCTAAACCGTTATGAAGAAGAAGAAGAAGAAGGTATTTGAATTCAAGCTCTATCCTAGGTATATGAATTCAGCCACTTCATAAAGTTAATTCATTATTTGTTCTTAACTATCTATTTCCATTTAATAATGTTTTCCTGCGTGTGACCATAAATTTAGTTCTATAAACATCATCATCATCTGCATTCATGGATTAGGTCTGTTGACCCGTTCCGACTTCAGCCCATCTCTTTCTAGGTCTGCCCACATCTCGGGTGCCTTTAGGTTTGTATTTTGTTATTTGTTTTGGATATCTGTCTTCATTCATTCTGTCTATGTGTTGCTTCCATTTTTGTCTATATGTAAGTTCTATAAACATTAACTATGATTTGAGGGAAGCAGATTATACAGGGCCCCTCAGGGGTCCTCATCTAGGGGATATGCGGATGGCGACCACAAGGTGCCCAATCTGTGCAAAACATGTATTCCACTTACTTGTGTTTTGCACTCTTTTAACTTTACTATCTAACCTCTCTTGGTTAACTCTTGTTTTTTCGTCCCCGACGCTATTAGGGCATCCGAGAGCTAGGGAGTCCTTCCTTTCTTCCATTTCTTCTTTTCCTTTATTTTTCTTTTCTTCTCCAGAAAAGCCTGACCAGAGGCTATAAGATGGCAGCCCCATCACTGGCCTTGCCTTCCTTTGGCCAGCAACCAATCGAAGGGACTATTATTATGCTTTCAAGTCTTATACGAGAATTTCCCATAAGTGAACATTTTATATAGGATCGTAACAGGCCTTGGCCTAATACTTGGAAGGAAGAAGAAGAAGACACAGTACATTGTTACTAATTACAACGGTATGAATATCAAATATTCACTCGGTTTCATCCTTCATTATTACAACTGGGAGGGTATATGAAAAGTAAAGTAACTTTTAATTAAATAATTAGTGAAGTAAGGGATACAGTTACTTACAAGCCTTGTTTACTCGTATTTCAGGTGAAATTTGCGGTATAAATTCAGTACCGCTTTATACAGCTTCATCAATCAAGCCTTGATGAGGCTTCAGAACATTGGAAAATGCTTGTGAATTTGTTTGAGCGTTAAAATGCAAACATTATTTAGTTTGAGGATGAAACTGAGCCGTGAATAGCAAGTGTCACACGTGCGACTACACGTATTGGTGATGTAATATCAATATAGCGAGATGTTAGTTGGCAAAACTTCAATCCGTATCAATGTGTGGAAACCTTAAATCATTTCAGTTCATGTTTTTTTTTCTCTCCTTTCTTTCTGAGTTTAGTAAGGTAGCATGATGAGGTGGAGGTAAAATAAACTCTCCTTCTTCTTCTTCTTCTTCTTCTTCTTCCTTTCCAGGATTAGGTCAATGTAACCTGTTCCGGTCTCAAGTCCATCGTTTCCTTGGCCATCCCAAAGATATTTTCCCATGTGGTTTGTAGGTGTTGATCTTTTTGGTTAATCATATATTGTCCATTCTGTCTAAATGTTATTTCCATTGGTATTTGTGCTCTTCTAGTTTATCAACTATTGAAAATATCTCCAGTTCGTTTCTTATTGATTCATTGTGTAATCTATCCATGTGTGTACATCCTTTTACATATCTTAAAAATTTCATTTCAGTGGCTTGAATATGTGAAATATCTTTTTTCTAAGTACCAAGATTCAGATCCATATAAAAGAACAGGAACAGCCATAATTTTATAAAACCTGAGCTGAGTTTCTCTTCGAGTCTTTCGGAGGGTTCTTCTTATGGTGCCACACATAATTTGATATCGGTTTAATTTATTATGTATATCCCAATCATAGCTATATGTTAGGCCTATATCTGAACCAAGATAGTTAAAGTGTGGTATCTGTTCTATTATTTCATTATTGATCACTATTTTTGCTCTGACTGGCACTTTGCCCTGAAAAGCCATAATTTTAGTTTTTGAAGTTGAGACTTCGAGATCATAATAGAGTCCTAATTGATTCAACATGTAAATGTCTCTTTGCAAATCATCCTCTGACTTTTGTATAATTATCAGATCGTCTGCATACATTAAAATATTCATATACATTTCCTTATTAATTTGTATTCCTATTGGACTTGATTTTTTCCATTTTCGTATAACATCGTCAAAATATATATTAAACAATGTAGGTGATAATGTACACCCTTGTCGAACTCCTTGATTTATTAAAATTTCTTCTCTGGAATAATTATCTAAATTAAGGATAATTTTCGTGCCATTATAAAGACTTTTTATTCCTTCTATAAGTTGAGCCGGATACCTTCTTGCCTTCATTATTTCCCACAATTTTCTTCTTATCACCTTATCAAAGGCTTTTTCAAGATCAACGAAAGCTAAATGTGTGGGTAAAAGAAACTCATAATCGAAAATCATATATGAGCCACACACACACACACACACACATATATATATATATATATATATATATATATATATAGCTTAACTTTACAACCTCTGAGGTTACTTTGTTAATTCCTTCATAAACTCCTGTCAAATTTGAATCTTGGTGTCTCATTTTTCAAATTATTTCCCACAATTTACAATGATTTTTACATGTTTTTAAAGATTATTTGATTATATTTATCTTCTTCTTCCTTCCAAGTATTAGACCAAGGCCTGTTACGATCCTATAGAAAATTTTCCCTCCAGCGTTTCATAGGACGACCCAGAGATGAATGGTCGTCATAAGTTTGATTCTCGTATAAGACTTGAAAGCATAATAATAGTCCCTTTGATTGGTTGCTGGCCAAAGGAAGGCAAGACCAGTGATGGGGCTGCCATCTTATAGCCTCTGGTCAGGCTTTTCTGGAGAAGAAAAGAAAATAAAGGAAAGAATAAATTAAAGAAAGGAAAGACTTCCTAGCCCTCGGTTGCCCTAACAGCGTCGGGGTCGAAAAAAAGAGTTAAGCAAGAGAGGTTAGAAAGTAAAGTTAAAATAGTCTGGCATAAGTAAGTAGAAGAAATACCAGATATCAAGATAGTGATTCCACAACAGGACCGGAGGCCCTTGGGGTAGTAGGAGGTTAAGGCTCCCACTTTTTCTAGACAATCGGCACTTTTTGCCAGCCGGGTTGTCAGCCCTGCGTGACGGCCGCCTTTACCCCCAGAACAAGCGTCTGGTACTCATTTCCGTTAGAGGCTTAGTCGACCCCAGGGCCATAGTGCCGCCAGAGGGTTTGGGTCAGTTTTAAAAATCCTGACCCCAACGGGACTTGAACCCTCGACCCTCCGACTTGTAGCTCAGTGCCTTAACCACTACGCTACATTATTATTATTATTATTATTATTATTATTATTATTATTATTATCGTTGTTGTTTTAATATATTTTGTTCTTTCCTCCTCTTTCTTATTCTTCATTCTCTTCTACGTAATGGAATTAGGCTATATACACATTTCCACAGCAAGAGAACGTATCCCTCCAATACTTCTTCTTCCCTTGGGTTGGTAGTTCATTGTCATCTGCTTATTGTGTAGCGTGTGTCCATTATGTATTATTAATCAAGTTGTAGGTAATTGGTAATTAGTATTATTATATGAAGAAATTGAAAGAATGAAAGAAGAATCATTGGTATGTTGAAATCAGTGCTTTGGAATAGAAATGTAATACACAGAACGAAGAAAACTACATTTCAAGTTCTGTTACAAAACATTTTATTATATGGGTCCAAAACCTGGACAGTAAGTAGAAAACAAGCCAACAAGCTGTTAGCAGTAAAAATGGATTTTTGGAGGCGATCGAGTAGAATTTCAAGAAGGGATAAGGTCAGAAATAGCACAATAAGCGAAATTATGCAAGTTAAAAAAAAAAAGGATAAATAGAAGAAAAAACGTTTGAAATGGTATGGACACCTCATAAGAATGGAAGAAGAGAGAATACCAAAGAAGATCCTTAATTGGAAAGCTAATGGAAGAAGTGGAAGAGGCAGGCCTAGAGAAATATGGATGGAAGGAGTGAAGAGAAGTATGGAAGCTAGAGATTTGAGGGAAGAAGATGCTTTAGACAGGAATTTCTGGCGACAAATCACTTTGGGTTGAAGGAGAAACACTGTATTGTGCAATATCCCTTAAAAAAATATTATATGTGTCATTTAACCTCGTAAAATGGAAGAAAATAACTTATGGCTTCAAGTCCATCAGATAAAATAAATAAACCATTAGTTCAGCAGCCTACTGGTAGGCCAAGGGCCTTCTAGGTCTATCGCACCATAGAATTTAATTCATTTTTTAATCAGTCGATTCCGGCCTGGTTTGACCCCGCGATCCTTAGGACCAGAGGCAAGGAGCTTATCCCCTACACCACCGACGGCTATATTGAACTGAAGTAGAATCAGTAAGGGCAGATTCCTATGACATGTCATATTTTTACCAAAGTCTATATTCTAAACTTCAAGTAAGTAAAAACATTTACATACGCCTTATTATTAAGATTAAGTGGTTTTTATTGGGTCTTAAGAGTCATATTTCTCACTTTTTCAAATCTTTGGTCACACTTCTGGTTATTTCTATGATAGTCATATTTTGGGGTTTTAATAGCCTAGTCATCAGGCGATTGGAAATAACTAACATTGTATATGTATAAAAATCGTCAATTTCACAGTTCACTTGTTTCGAAGGTTTCTGTTAACAGGTAGCAAACGTTTGCACTGGACAATGAAGATTTCCTTTTTCCTTTTTCTTCTTCTTCTTCTTCTTCTTCTTCTTCTTCCGAATGCAGTATTGGGTGATGATGCCCGTTCTGCGACTACAAAACTGATCTTTCCATCGGTTGAAGGGTCTTCCGAGGTCTCTTTTGCCTTTAGGGTTGAGGTGGTAAATCATTTTTGGTAAACGGGAATTTGACATTCTCTGGACGTGTTGGAACCATTTAATCTGACTATTTAACTCATGCCCCAAATGGGAGTCAATGACCAATCACGTTTCAATGATTCCTGTTTTACAACCAATCAGAGTCGTGTTTCACCAAATATTTATCAGTGTTATAATTACCATATTAAAGAAAGCTCCTCCTTACAATATTGCGTTCATTTGGCAATAAATAGTATGATCTGGTTGCAGTGATAAACAAATGAAGCAGTAGAAGCGTACCTATCGTTTCTCATTTGTTTTCAAACATCGCCGTTTACATTAAATATATAAATATTTTAAAATAACTATAGTTAAATAATGATTTGTGAGTAAACAGCTTAATTTTATTCGTTAAATAGTCCTAACAAATGCCACTCTTGATTTCCAAATTCTCTAGATAAATTCACTCCTCACTTCGTGAGTCGTGAATTTATCGATAATTTGGAAATCACTCGTGGCATTACTTATGATAATTTTGTATATGTTCAACCATTTCCCTACTATTCCACTGCATCCTTATCTCATCACTTTTCATTCTATCCCTTAATGTTACTCCAGTTAGTGATCGGAGGAATCTCATTTGTGAACTATTAATGCGGGATTTATCTTTTGCTCGAAGTGTCCAGCATTCACTTCCGTATAGTAGAGCAGGTTTGGCTATGGCATTATGAAATCTCAATTGGATTTCTTTCCTCGTTTGTTTTCCTTTTTCTTATGATACAATTGAAAATGTATATGAATGAACAATTAATATAGTATGGGTAAAAAAATGTCATATTTTTGTCTTTTTAGGCCATATTTAAACCTTTTTTTAGGTCATAAATTCACGCATATTTTCCATTTTTTTAGGTCATAGAAATCCGCCCCTTAATAATCAGCATTAAATGAACACATATGTAACAGGTTAATAAATCTCATTACAGTAATGAAGTATAACTGTCTGGTTCAATTCGTTTATTTTCTATCTCTATTCCCATTCACCTGACCTAGTATATTAATCTTACACTCCTCATAATCTAGTTAGCGGTGTGTTGGTCCATTTGTACATGTTGTTATGCATAGTAGCTCTCTCTCTCTCTCTCTCTCTCTCTCTCTCTCTCTCTCTCTCTCTCTCTCTCTCTCTCTCGGTGGAATTGAAATCTAATTCTCTGCTTTCCATTGTAGTTACGTCAGTAGAGATTGCTTGCATATTTTAATTCGTTCCTCAAATTGTTGACATAGGCAATATACTGTGAAATTTACATGTTACTCTAATAATAATACATAATTTCTATAAAAAAAAGTTAAACTTTGTGTTCTATGCTCCTTTCTTACTATCTCACAGGCACTGTCAAACCCGTAGCTTTATGCCGACGCGGACATAAGCTCTCAATACATCCCTATCGTGAGCTGTTTTCCAATTATCCCTGTATAATCTACGTCCCTCAAATCAGGTTAATGTTAATCTCCCACCTCATTCTTGGTCTACCAACTGGACTTTTTCCCTCTAGTTTTCATACAAGAAGCCTCCATGCACCTCTTTCATTCCCCATTTGTGCCACATGTCCTGCCCATCGCAGTCTGCGAGACTTAACTGTTGTCATTATATGTGACTTTATATAAAGACCATGTAGCTCACTGTTGTGTAAGTCTTCTCCATTCACCTGTCTGTTCATCTCTTTGGTCCAATTCTTTTTTCTATGATCTGGATTGTGAAATACTCAGAATCTCCTTTCCTCCCTTAAATTAAGAGTCCATGTTTCGCATCCATATGAGTGGGAGAGTAACAGTTTTATATATTTTGAATTTAACGTTTTTTGAAAGGAGTTGGGACCATAAGAGTCCCTGTAACACTCCTTTGAGAATCTTGAAAACCACGGAAGGTTTCTGCTGATATTGATAACATGAACAATATATGGGTCGTATACTTTACTAGTTACATTGCCCAAAAACATTAAATTAAACTGATATACCTTATATGATAAATTGCCAACGAAGGAGATATGTAAAATACTATTAATCTATCTATGACTGACTGACTATGCCCCATTCGTTCCTCGTTGGAACATAGGTGCTCCCCAGCAGTACTTTCTTAACCAAGCTAATTTAGTTACACTTATTTACGTATAGATATCAAACAGTGACATGTGGTTAGCACATCGCCTCAATGAAACACCTAATAAGGATGGGTGAAGGTCTGTTGAATTTTACAGAGAGGCCTCTTTATCCAGGCTTGCGGTTCTTTAACGAGCCTGAAAATCTTCGGACTCAGGACCCACGGCTTAAAGTCCCTCCCGGAAGACCTTTTTCTTGGATTTTTCAATCCTAAAAATCCATCGACCCCAGCCGGGTTTGAATCCGCGTCCCTCGGAACATAACCACTAGTCCACCGCCGCCGTTAATCTGTCTCTTCTTTATTATTATTATTATTATTATTATTATTATTATTATTTTTATTATTATTATTATTATTATTATTATTATTATCATCATCATCAGTGCATGTGGCACGAATGGGGAATGAAAGACGCGCATGGAAGCTCCTTGTAGAAACACCAGAGGGGAAACACCCAGTTGGTAGACCAAGAATGAGATGGGAGATTAACATTAACTTTCCATAGAGGAGGACTGATTTTACGTTGGTGTTGAACAATCTTAAAAGTTTTGTCTTCAATGAGATGTTCGTAGTTTTCTATATGGGGTATAACTGCGCAAATGCTCCATATGTTAGACGAATTCATATTTTTTATATCTTCTTCTGCTCCTCTCTCTATGTAGTATAGTAAATAAATACTTTCGTTTATTATTGACAAATACAGTTTTTCTAAACACTTTCTATGATAAGTGAAAATGCATTGCACAGTATTACAATAGGTATGGAATCTCTCCATTCATGAAACATGGAGGAACTGAGGCGTCACTGGATTGTGGTCCACATAGCGATATGTGGACACATTCCAGCATGCATTCCACCTGAATACCTTCAACTGTGTGACCACCAGTTTCCATAAAATTAGCTTATTTTCTCGAAACATACGCCACACAATACTGGAATGACGAAGCAATCAATGATATTTAACTGCATTGCAAATTGTAAACATACCCTTCCGCACTGGATTTATTAACGCTGTATTGAATTGCGTGTATAATTACTATCCCAGTCTCTTTCAGAATTGTATTGCGTTTTCTATTATAAATTTATGTAGGACACATAGTCGTCAGAGTGATAAAGCTCCATCCTGGCGCCCCTTGGTGTTGTTCAGAATAAAGTTAGTCAAACAAAACTGCAGGGCATTGATTTTTGTATTCTATCATATTGCAAATAATCCCTATAGATTATATCTTTGACCGAATCTGCTAGGTTAAATCTCATTTGAATTAATTTTATTTATTAATTAACTACACTTGAGACTTCTGACTAATTATACAGAAGTCAGAGGATGATTTACAAAGAGCCATTTACATGTTGAATCAATTAGGACTTTATTATAATTTCATAGTCTCAACTTCAAAAACTGAAATTATGGCTTTTCAGGCCAAAGTGCCAGTCAGAGCAAAAATAGTAATCAATAATGAAATAATAGAACTGATAGCACACTTTTTAACTATCTTGGTTCAGATGTAACATATAGCTATGATTGGGATATACATAATAAATTAAAACCGATATCAAGTGATATGCGGCACCATAAGAAGAACCCTCCGAAAAACTCGAAGAGAAACTCAGCTCAGGTTTTATAAAATTATGGCTGTTCCTGTTCTTTTATATGGATCTGAATCTTGGGTACTTACAAAAAAAAAGATATTTCACACATTAAAGCCACTGAAATGAAATTTTTAAGATCCGTAAAAGGATGTACACGCATGGATAGATTACACAATGAATCAATAAGAAATTAACTGGAGATATTTTCAATAGTTGATAAACTAGAAGAGCACAAATACCAATGGTAGGAACATTTAGACAGAATGGACAATACAAGATTACCCAAAAAGATCAACACCTACAAACCACATGAGAAAAGATCTTTGGGACGGCCAAGGAAACGATGGAGTTGAGACCGGAACAGGTCACATTGACCTAATCCTGAAAGGAAGAAGAAGAAGAATTAACTACACTGGTCGACAAAGTTTTCTTCGCAAGAAATCTGATTAGTGAATCTAGTGCAGTTTTTTCATACTGAATTCAGGTATGTAGTCAGAATTTTTCCATCAGGCACAGTTTTTTTTTTTTTTTTTTTTTTTGTGACAGCTACATTTTTAAAATTGATTTTAGCATTCTCTTTGACCTGTCATGGTATGCAACATGTCCTTAAAATGCAATTTTTGGACTCTCACTTAGACTTCTCTCCGGAAAATCTTGGGGATGTCTCTGATGAGCACGGTTAGCGTTTTCATCAGCAAATTTCCACAATGGAAAAGCGGTACCAAGGCAAGTGGAGTTTTAATATGCTGGCTGACTACTGCTAGTCCAAGAAGAGAGTTGTTCCAGATGCAAAATATGCCCGAAAATCACTATCTACCACTTTCTAGGTAAGTCAGAATGAGTTAGAGTTAGATGGATTTTATTAAAAATTATAAAATATGTAAATGAATATCACAGAAAACTCTTGCCTGATAGGGAAAAACTGAAATGATATTTAAATTCAGTATGAAAAATACTTCTAAAATCTCATATTTTTAATCTTGTGAAAGAAAAAAGTTGATTTTTGTCGACCAGTGCTAACGGACCCGGCAGACGTTGTCCGCCCGAACGTTCAATTATCGTACCATGACCGGACGATAAAAATATAAGCTATTTTTTACCGTAAATTCATTGTTTTCCTCGGCCTCATTATACTATCATAAAATTCACTTAGAAATAAAATACTTGTAATTATCTCTGTACGTTTAAATAAATGTGTTAGATAATTGTGATAAAAAGTGACGCTACATGGGTATAGCTTTTAGAAATAGTAGCCGAGCGGTTAAGGTAGGAAGGCTTGGCGCAGAGCTACGGGACTTGCGCTGGTTCGAGTCTCCATGGGGGAAGACATTTTATCATGGTATTTCGGCCAGTATGGGACCGGTGCCCACCCAGCATCGTGAGGCAATTGGGTAGCTACAATAAGTAGCGGCTCCAGGTTGAGGAACCAGCTGTAACGGCTGGGGGAGTCGACATGCTAACCACATGTCACCCCTACACTGGCTGTTGATAATCTACCTCTGTGATTGACACATGTGGATGTGAAGGGCCAGCAGCTGGCTGGTAAAAGGGCAACCGCTGAAAAGTGGAAAGACCCTCAATCGGAATTTTTGCTAGAAATTAGCTCTTGACCAACAGCTCCTGATTTACACTGGTGACGAAGTCCAATAGCAGGAAAGTGAGACAGTGAAAAACGGCAATGAAAATAGGACGTATTCCTCAATTGGGGAATAATATATTGTCTTCTATCCATAAAATAGTTTACAAATTAACGTGTAAAGACTGCAACAAGTTGTATATATAGGAAGAACTAGCAGAAGTTTTAATATTAGATTCAAAGAACAATTTAGAGACTTTAAATATGCGGAAGGAAAATCAAGTTATGCTAAACACCTATTGTTACGGCAGGACTTCACATGTTAGATATTGACAGCGCCCTCAAAATTCTGCACAAGGAGAGTAACACAGCGAAATAACGTACTGGAAGAAATTTAAATAAAAAAACTGTTTTTAAATAACACACCCAGTACATTCAATCCTCTGTACAAAATTACCACTAGTAGACCAGCATTGCATTCAGAATCAGTAGATACAGACCTTTGTGCTACTCCTGCTGATGATGGGACTAGTCTCGAAAGGTCTACAGTGAATTAATATTTTACAAAGTTGAAGAGACGGACCCATAAGGTAATAATTTTATATTTTAATTTTGTGCCTTTTGTCCACTTGCGCCGAACCCGAAACACGGAAATTTCACTGGATGGCATTGGAACACACGTTAATCGAATTTTTCACACTGCTCCTAACATGTGTACTTTCAGGTTAGAAACATTACTACTATATGTTATATCTAAAAGAAACAATGTTAGTGTTTCAAGTTTTGTGTAGTACCAGAAATAGGCGTACATTTCTGTAGATGTATCTTGTACCGTTTTACACTGCCCTTTACATGTGTAGTTTCAGGTTAGAATCATTACCACTATGTTATATCTAAAAGAAACAATGTAGGTGTTTCAAGTTTGTGTAGTACAGAAATACATTCCTGCAGATGTATCTTGTTTAAGCAAATAGTCGGACGTGTCTGTGCTATTTCTTTTCAAGAACTGACACAGATTAAAGTTTCGAACGAGAGAGTAAAAAGAAACTTTTTTCTCTCTTCTTTCCCATCTTTGCTTTTCTTCTTTTTTTCGAGTTGAGGAGACATTCGTATTTGCAATAAAGCGGCGGTTGTTCTGAAGGGGGGAGGGCTATTCCATACTGTGGAGGGTCAGCGGTGGACTACGTGGGTTATCTGACAGATTCGAACGAGGAAAGAAGATGACCAGTAAGGTCAAGATTCTTTTCTCTCTGATGATGCACCATTTTCTAACTGCAGAATCTTGTCACTATCAGCACCTTTTCTCGTATATTCAATTTAACAAACTATACCAAATCAGTAAATCTAAATACTATATATGGCCACACTTAGAAAAGTGCATTTTTTCATTATTTATGAAAAAATTGTATTATTAAAATAGAATTTTAGGGAACGCATGACCAGAATAATTGACAGTGTTAATATTCATTAAATAAATAGGATTAGATTTCATTAGTAAAACACATGTTCGGGGGTGTTTTAAGATCCTAACATGGCAACCTTATTTTTGCTTCATTCAATTACCCATCTTTACCATCTCTCGGCCGCGGTGGACTAGTGGTTATGCTCCTTGCCTCTAGTCCCGAGGGTCGCGGGTTCAAACCCGGCCGGGGTCGATGGATTTTTTTAGAATGCAAAAATCCAAGGAGCTAGTCCTCCGGGAGAGACTTTAAGCCGTGGGTCCCGAGTCTGAAGATTTTCTGGCTCGTAAAAGATCCTTAAGCCTGAATAAAAAGGCCTCTAAGCAAAACTTACCCAATTTTCCCGCCCTTATACTACCTTGGTTTCCTAGATGTCAGTATGAGGCGGAACGCTGACCACGTTGTGCTCTTAACAATGAGATTCTTTGATGTGGCAAAGGTGACTAATCTAACCCCCATTGTCGTTACTATCTTCATGAAGACTGAATTTGCCTATTGTTAGTTTGAATATATCTTCCCGCCCCACTTTTGCATTAAAATCTCCTAAGACAATTTTCATATGATATCGCGAAAGGCTATCAAATACGCATTCTAATTCTTCATAGAACTCTTCCTTGATCTTGTCATCTTTATCTTCTGTGGGAGCATGTACATTTACGATTACAAAATCATGTCGTTTACCCTTTAGAATTATCATAAGTAATGCCACGAGTGATTTCCAAATTATCGATAAATTCACGACTCACGAAGTGAGGAGTGAATTTATCTAGAGAATTTGGAAATCAAGAGTGGTATTTGTTAGGACTATTTAACGAATAAAATAAAGCTGTTTACTCACAAATCATTATTTAAATATAGTTATTTTAAAATATTTATATATTTAATGTAAACGGCGATGTTTGAAAACAAATGAGAAACGATAGGTACGCTTCTACTGCTTCATTTGTTTATCACTGCAACCAGATCATACTACTTATTGCCAAAGGAACGCAATATTGTAAGGAGGAGCTTTCTTTAATATGGTAATTATAACACTGATAAATATTTGGTGAAACACGACTCTGATTGGTTGTAAAACAGAAATCATTGAAACGTGATTGGTCATTGACTCCCATTTGGGGCATGAGTTAAATAGTCTATGATATCCTATCACTGACAAACTTAATATCTCGGATAGCGGACAGGATCCTCCTTCGAACTAAAAAACCCATTCCAAATGCAGGTATTTCTGCGCCCCCGTAGTATAATGCAAAGCTTGCTGATTCCTGACTACCTTCGTCTGGCCATCTAACTTCCTGTAAAGCGACTATATCCAAAGGTGATTTATCTAATTGACGTGTTAATATCTCTTGTGCCCCGCTATTGTATAAAGTCCTAACATTCCATGTTCCTAGGAACATGTCCCTGTGTTTAAGCCTTTGGCATGGGTTCCGCGAAGTAGTCCCCGCCCGGAGAACCGAATGGGGGACTATTTGACCTCCAGAAAATTTTACCCCAGTTGAACCCATGTACGCATTTCTTGACGGTTGTAATTTACGGTGAAAGATCGTCACTCTTTCTATCAAGGTACTTTTTTCGTCTCGCTTTTCGCCTTCGACGAGTCCAGCGTGGGTAACCCTATCGGCAGCAGTGCTACCGCCGCGGCATAGCTCTGACCTATTGTACGTATTAAATTAGTGACCTGTTTCTGTTGCATGTTTATCATAAGTAATGCCACGAGTGATTTCCAAATTATCGATAAATTCACGACTCACGAAGTGAGGAGTGAATTTATCTAGAGAATTTGGAAATCAAGAGTGGCATTTGTTAGGACTATTTAACGAATAAAATTAAGCTGTTTACTCACAAATCATTATTTAACTATAGTTATTTTAAAATATTTATATATTTAATGTAAACGGCGATGTTTGAAAACAAATGGAGAAACGATAGGTACGCTTCTACTGCTTCTTTTGTTTATCACTGCAAACCAGATCATACTATTTATTGCCAAACGGAACGCAATATGGTAAGGAATGCGCTCTAGTGGCGGCCAAAAGAAAAACATCATCTCTGTATCTTAATTCATTTTTGATTGTCGTATGATGTAATCATGACACTTATATTTTTCTCGATTTATTACCGGGAAAAACACAAAATACATTAAAGAAAGTGCAAACAGTGGTTTCTTTTTTTGGTGGTATAATCAATTGCTACAAATGTTGACAATGTAAGCACTATTATATACAATCTGGTAGCCGTATTTGTTATAGGCTCAGTCACTGCAAAATAACGGTCAGACCTGTTCAGAATATTAAAAAGGAGGAGCTTTGTTTAATATATGATAATCCTAACACTGATAAATATTTCGTGAAACACGACTCTGATTGGTTGTAAAACAGAAATCATTGAAACGTGATTGGTCATTGACTCCCATTTGGGGCATGAGTTAAATAGTCCTCCAGAACATTTTACAGCATTGTATATAGTTGAGAACGACTGAGATTTGTGGAAACGTTGCCTTTAAATTCATATTTTTATCTACGTTATTTTGAAGAAACCTACGTGGAATTTTGAGATCATTAATATCGGAGATAAGTATGGACAAATTTAAAGTGTGGAGTGAAGAAAATTAGAATGAAGGTGAATGATGCAAGTAGCACACGCTACCAGAGTGAAGTGGATGATGAGCTCTTTGTTTTTACGTTGATCGTCTTATTTATGACAGCTGCATGCTCACTCCTCACGAGATGTAAGCAAACACTTAACTCTGTTGTCTAAATTACTACTTTGCTCCTGATTATATCCAGTTTTCTTTACATTAAATATAGTTAACAACCCACTCAAGAAATGATAAAAGATAGAACGAAAACTGATCAACGAATTTTTTTTCGAAATACAGATATTGGTAAAATAAAATAAGTTAAAATATACCTTCTTAGGTAAGATCCGTCGTCCTCAACTTAGAAAATATGTATTCTTTATGCCTGTAGGCTTTTCATAACATCTGTTCATCTTCAGCAGGTCCTTCTTCGCTACAATATATAATATGATGGTCGATGCTGCTTGTCCTAATGTGGTGTTGTCGTGACTAAAGCTTCTTCCTGACGATATCGTATAGTGGGTTGTTTTAGTCTGGGAGTGCTTTCATTTATTAAAAGCTTGTTGTCTATTGCCTTGATAATTTCCAGGTCTTCCAGTATGTTGATTTTTGTTGGATTTCCCTCTTTGTGTACTATTGTAAGGGTGTCTTCTATTGAGTTTAGATATTGTAGCGAAGAAGGACCTGCTGAAGATGAAACGGATGTTCTGAAAGGCCTACAGGCATAAAGAATACATATTTTATAAGTTGAGGAGGACGGATCGTACCTAAGAAGGTATATTTTAACTTATTTTATGACTTTCCACCTCAACGGTTTTAACAATGAATTTTATTAGTACAGATATTGGCGCAAGCAAGTTTTATCATTTTATGAGACGTACTATAGGTTACTCAACAACAGACCATAAAAGGAATTCTGAGATTCTCAAAGAATTACAAACAGAATCAGTCATGGAATATGTACAAAAATACAGAAACAACTGGAAATCTCACGTAAGAAGAATGAGCAGAACATGAATACCACCTCAAATCTTAAATTACCAGCCACCAGGCAAGAGATCTTTGGGCAGATCCTTCAAACGTTGGATTGAGACCGTAACAAACCACTAGGTCTATCACATGAAAGTAAAAAGAAGTTTTATCATTTAGTTATTCCACCTTTGAATTGAGATATTAACCTACTCGTGACAACAAACGAATCAATCAGGAAAGAATTTGAAATCTTTAATATTGGACAAATGATTCCACGTAGAAAAAAGAATTGGCATGCGATTTATAAATGATGGCGATTCGGAACACCCGACCTTACGTCCGCTTGTAGCGTATTGCTTTAACCACTTATGCTACGAATTCGCTAACAAACTAATCAGGTACAAAAAAAACCCGATGGGGGTCAGAATTTTTAATTGGTCTAAACCTTCTAGCAGCACCATAGCCTGGGGTCAACTCAACCTATCAGCCACTCGTTCTGGTGGAGAAGGCAACCGTCAAATGGCCAAGACCAATATATACATACATAAGGACATTATTAAACTAAAAGTAAGATACATACAATGTTATTTACAAATATGGGTCGCACGGGCAGTAAGCCGTACGTGCTGTTGACAGTCCGTTACAATAAGTTGATGTTTGATAATAATATACTTAAAACAAAAAAAAAGAAAGAAAACACAATAATATTACAATTAGATATCAATACAATTACATTATACATTAACTTGATTATGTAGAATTATTAAGAATTAATTGCATTGCTATTTGTTACTTACTTACTTACTCACTGGCACTATCGAACCCGTAGATTCATGGCCGCGCGGACATAAGCTCTCCATACATCCCTATCCTGAGCTAATGCTTTCCAATCATTCCCTGTATAATCTACTTCCCTCAAATCATAGTTAATGTTATTCTCCCACCTCATTCTTGGTCTACCAACTGGACGTTTTCCCTCTGGTTTTCCTACAAGAAGCTTCCATGCAAGTCTTTCATTCCCCATACGTGCAACATGTCCTGCCCATTGCAGTCTACGAGACTTAACTGTTCTTATTATATTTGTTAACATATTTATTTATTCCTGAATAAGTGTTGTTCTTATTTTCCGCGTTTTGTCCAGAAATCTACCCAAGTTTATCCAGTTTTCTGGGTTTACCAGTAACTCGTAGCATGCCAATCTTTCACGATTTGAATTTAGAAATCTTTCTGTATATGTGTGTTTGTCCGTTAACGCTCTAGCGGCCGCAATTTTTGTTTCAGGGAAACAAATTTGACATATAGCAATTGATTAAAAAGTAAAGTCAAGTTCGTTAGCAGCAAAATCGGTCCATTATGTGTAAGAATTTAACTGAAACGAAAATTTAAAAATAGCTATAGCTGTCGCAATTTGCTCTGTTTCGCAACGAAGCTCAGTATATTCCATTTTAATAAAACGAGCAATGTATTATCAAAAAATCAGCGAAATCTACTAGGAAACGTTCCCTCTGGTATTCCTACAATATATTTCCCATGCCCCTCTTTCATTCCCAATCGTTCCATATATCGTTCTCGTCACACTCTACGACACTAGGCCTATATATCTGTGTTTACTACGTCAGGTTTCCCATAAATATCATGTAGCTCGTTGTAATGTAGTTTTTTTTTCGCATTTATCTATCTGTTGATCTCTCTATAGTCCAGAAATATTTTTCTTCCTTCCAAGTATTAGGCCAAGGCCTGTTACGATCCTATAGAAAATTTTCCATCCAGCGTTTCATAGGACGGCTCAGAGATCATCGTCCTCCTTCCGGGAAATTCTCGTATAAGACTTGAAAGCATAATAATAGTCCCTTCAATTGGCTGCTGGCCAAAGGAAGGCAAGACCAGTGATGGGGCTGCCATCTTATAGCCTCTGGTCAGGCTTTTCTGGAGAAGAAAAGAAAATAAAGGAAAGAACAAATGGAAGTAAGGAAAGACTCCCTAGCCCTCGGATGCCCTAATGCCGTAGGGGTCGAAAAAACAAGAGTTAACCAAGAGAGGTTAGATAGTAAAGTTAAAAGAGTCTGGTATAAGTAAGTGGAAGAAATACCAGATCGGTTAAAGATAAAAGTAAGGAGCAAAACACAAGTAAGTTGAAGCAGTGTTTTGCTCAGCTTGTGCACCTTGTGGTTGCCATCCACATATCCTCTAGATGGGGACCTCTGAGGGCAGAAATATTCCTACTTACTTTATTCTCAAATACTAACTTTTTATATCCTCCCTTAAAATACACCGTGTCCCATTCAAACCTCTCACATTTTAATTAATCATAACTCTCAAAGTATGCGGAATTATGAAATGAGGTTGGTATTAAAAGAAAAAGAAGCTAAACGAACTTTTTGTTTTCATTGTTGCAGTTAATTCATCTGTCGCATGTTGGACAATAATGGCATAAAACAAAATGTAAAGTAAAGTAAAGTGATCCCACAACAGGTCCGGAGACCCTTGGGGTAGTAGGAGGTTAAGGCTCCCACTTTTTCTAGACAATCGGCACTTTATGTCAGCCGGGTTGTCAACCCTGCGTGACGGCCGCCTTTACCCCCAGAACAAGCGTCTGGTACTCAATTCAGTTAGAGGCTGAGTCGACCCCAGGGCCATAGTGCCGCCAGAGGGTTTGGGTCAGTTTAAAAATCCTGACCCCAACGGGACTTGAACCCTCGACCCTCCGACTTGTAGCTCAGTGCCTTAACCACTACGCTACGGCGTAAAATGGCGAGCAGAAACTTTTTTCTGGTATGCAGAGACGAAGTCAATAATTACAGTGCAAAGAAATTACCGGAGGGAATATGGAGGAAATGCACTTGATGGGAAGACCATAAAGGCATGGCTTGAGAAGCTTCTGGCGACTGGAAGCGTTAAAAAATAATCAGGAGGTGCTCGTACACGTGTTTCAGAAGAAAATATTGAAGAAATTGTGCACATATAAAGGTGTTTTAATGTGTGGCAATGAAAATTCTTTGAGTTTCTGTTTCGTTTAATACCGGCCTCATTTCATAATTCCATATAATTTGTTAGTTATTATTAATTAAAATGTGGGAGGTTTGAATGGGATACCCTGTAATATACTATGTTTAGCATCAATACAGCACAATGCTCGTAAGGAAGATGATATTAAATTCTGCTGCAATTACAAGCCCATGTTTATGAAAAGCTTCAAAACAACTGCCACTGAAATGTAGTCTCTGAAGAGCTGTTTTATAATATTATTAGAGATATTATGTAGAAAATGTTTATCGTTTCAGTCTTTGTGTACACTGTATTGTACAAGCAGCGTGTTTAGGTCAGCCCGGAGGCTCTTAATAAAATAATGCACTGATAATGTACTTTGACACAGCCATTAAAGCTAATATTTTAATGGTGCTGTGTTGTGTAAAATTAATATTGTAATTAAGTGGTGATTACTGCGTACTGACATTTCCTCTCTACATGTTTGAAATATGTCAGACACCATGTTATTTAATGTTACAGTGCAAAGTAGCCGTGTGCTATATTGATTACTACGACAGCTAGTTTTATATAAATTCACCACGTAGTCCTTGAACTTTAGCCATGTTGTCTTTGTTTTATTCGCATGAGATCGGCTTATAAAAATATGCATTCTCGGAATTAACTCATTTGTTTAATTAAAGTGTGTTATAAAATGTATAAATATGTATATACCCATATACCCCCGTAAGGACAATGGTTTTTTAACCAAGCTAATTTATTTACGCTTATTATTATATTTATTTATTTATTTAAAATACACTACTAGATCACAAAAAAAGAAGACATCTTAGAAGAATTACACATGGAACCTTTCCATCCATCCATAGTAATTCTGCTCGAAGGCAGGTCCTTCACTGCAATCATAGCATTTTCATGCTATGCTTGCAGCTTTACTAGGGAATTGTAAGTGTGGTAGCTTCCCGTTGCTTCCCACACCGGTGAAGGATGATGATGATAATGATAAGGATGATGATGGTGATGATGGCCATATGATTTCGGGGACCGTTTGGGCCTTAAAGTTTTCCTGACATTTGTCTTATAGGTGAGGAAAACCCCCTGGTAAAAACCTCACCCAGAAAAACTGCCCCGACCGGGGATCAAACCCGGGCCCGTTGCGTGACAAGGCAGCACGCTACTTCGAGACCACAGCGGTGGACTTGGAACCGTTAGAAAACAAAATTTCTGATTATAAGTCAAGATGGATGCAACATGTTCATCGAATGGAAGATCACAGGATACCCAAACAAATGTTAAGATATCAACCTGCAGGAAGAAGAAGATCAGGATGTCCACTCAAAAGACTTTTGGATGGTGTTTCTCTTGAGGCCGAAACAGGTCAACAAATGACCTAAATTCGTGAATGTACTATGATGATGATGATGATTTATTTAACCTGGTGGATTTAGCCGTCTCTTCCACTCATCAGGACAAACATATGACATTTAAATATAAAAAAAATACAATAATATTACATACTAAACAATAAACTGAACAATAATAAAAAGAACGTCTAACAATACAATAATAATTAAAGACAATTAAAATTAAAACTAATGAAATAAATATACTATGATCTTTATAGGAAGCCAGATGTAATAAGAACAGTTAAGTCTCATAGACTGCAATGGGCAGGACATGTTGCACGTATGGGGAATGAAAGACGAGCATGGAAGCTTCTTGTAGGAAAGCCAGAGGGAGAACGCCCAGTTGGTAGACCAAGAATGAAGTGGGAGAATAACATTAACTATGATTTGAGGGAAGTACATTATAGGGGAATGATTAGAAAGCATTAGCTCAGGATAGGGATGTATGGAGAGCTTATGTCCGCGTGGCCAAAGGAATAACAGCTCGAATCTACTACAAAAGAAAAATAAATGCATAGAAAGTAATAAACTATAATGAATTAATCTATCGTTTTTATATATGTAGCAGACATTAGGTAAAAATATTGGTAAAACGTACTACTTACTTACTCATTGGCACTATCGAACCGGTAGGTTCATGGCCGCGCGGACATAAGCTCTCCATACTTTCCCTATCCTGAGTAAATGTTTTCCAATCATGCCCTGTATAATCTACTTCCCTCAAATCATAGTTAATGTTATTCTCCTACCTCATTCTTGGTCTACCAACTCGGCGTTTTCCCTCTCGTTTTTCCTACAAGCAGCTTCCATGCACGCCTTTCATTCCCCATTCGTACCACATGTCCTGCCCATCGCTGTCTTCAAGACTCAACTGTTCTCATTATATCTGGCTTCCTGTAAAGACTATGTAGTTCACTGTTATGTAATCTTCTCCATTCAACCGTCTGTTCATCTCTCTTTGTTCCAAAAAAATTCCTAAGAACTTTGTTCTCAAATACTCGTAATCTCCTTTCCTCCCTTAACGTAAGAGTCTATGTTTCGCATCAATATAATATAATTCGTAGAATAATAGTTTTATTATGTTTATTATGTTTATAAGGTTACTATGTGGGTAACAGAGTGGAACCCTTGATAGAGGTCCACTCCAGGGAGTAGGCGCCCCTGCCCTTTTGTGAGCTCCAGGTCCCACTCGCCCAGTGGGTAGTACCTGGGTAGGGCCCCGTCCACAGGGTTACGTGGGGAGAAGAGAAGTCCCCAAAGCCGTAGTGAAGGCAACTTCTCTAGGAGACGAACACTCCGAAATTCCAGTTCCCTGCCCTCCAGGAAGAGGGGTTTGGCTAGAGGCTGGTAACCTCTACTAGTAAAAAATAACTTACTCATAAACTTCAGCAGAAGGAAAGCCGGAAATGTGGGCAGACCTAGAAAGAGATGGACTGAAGTCGGAACGGGTCAACAGACCTAATCCATGAATGAAGATGATGATGATGATGATAGTTTTATAGCCTATATTTTCAGTTTAGCGTTTTTTGAAAGGAGTTGGGACGTCAAGTGTCTCTGCAATGCATAATAGCCTGCATTTCCAGAATTGAGCCTATATTTAATTTCTTTGTGCATCTCATTCCTATTTGTGATTATTGTTCCTAGGTATTTGAATTCAGCCACTTCCTCAAAATTTCCCTCATTTGTCATTAGCTGTCCATTTCCATTATATAATGTATTTCTACGTGTGACCATATATTTAGTTTTATTGATATTTACTTCCAGTCCTAATGTCTTAGTATTACTCAATAGTGTGTGCGTGTTGTCCTTTAGTATCTCCTCGCTATCGCCCAATAGTACTACATCATCAGACAGAGAAGAAACCTTAAATTTAAATTTAACTTGAATTCCAGATCATGGGCTGACCAAGAATCATTTCGCTTTAAAGAAAACGTTCTATGTCTGAGCGGGAATTGAACTCGGAATGTCGTGAATTGTGTCAGAAGTTCTGATCAAGGAACCGTGAGGCTGGTCAAGGAAAATATATAAAATATTAAGGTTAGGCTAAAGGAAATAAGGTCCAATATAGTACAGTGTGTGTTGTTAAATTCAAATATTGGAGTCGGAGAGAGCAGGACGTTGAAATACGACCACTTATACGTGAGCGAGGTTAGTCTCTTCTTTCCATTAGGATGGGTATAAATCAGGTGGGCACGGACTTAGTGGGACTCGACTGGCGTTTTACCCCATCCCTTATGCGTCAAAGCCCGCTCTTTCCACCAATAAATAGAACCAATACGAAAAAGAAAATCCACTACTTCCAAACTCCATACTCCATGTCCAACTGCTGAAACTTTCAATTGCAGAAACATTCTTTTCTATTTTTTTATCTCTCGGTCATCAGATAAATCAAATAGCTATATATTCAATATTTAATATTATATAGGTTGAAGACAGAAAGCACTGTAATCGTTAAGGCATATCGGCTATAAAAAAGAGTGAAAAGTAAGTCAATATATATATATATATATATATATATATCCATCCATCATAGTAATTCTGCCCGAAGGCAGGTCCTTCACTGCAATCATAGCATTTTCATGCTATGCTTACAGCTTTACTAGGGAATTGTATAGGTGTGGTAGCTTCCCGTTGCTTTCCACACCGGTGAAGGATGATGATGATAATGATAATGGTAAGGATGATAATGATAAGGATGATGGCCATATGATTTCGGGGACCGTTTGGGCCTTAAAGTTTTCCTGACATTTGTCTTACAGGTGAGGAAAAACCCCGATAAAAACCTCACCCAGAAACCTGCCCCGACCGGGGATCGAACCCGGGCTCGCTGCGTGACAAGGCAGGTCCTTCACTGCAATCATAGCATTTTCATGCTATGCTTGCAGCTTTACTAGGGAATTGTAGGTGCGGTAGCTTCCCGTTGCTTTCCACACCGGTGGAGGATGATGATGATGATGATGATGATGATGATAATCATCATAATCATATAATTTCGGGGACCGTGTGGGCCTTAAATTTTTCCTGACATTTGTCTTACAGGTGAGGAAAAACCCGGTAAAAACCTCACCCAGGAAAACTGCATCTACATCATTTAGGAAAAACCGGGTAAGTCTGAAAAGTAATTTTTTACAGGAGAGCAAAAACTAGTTCAATGACTTACATTAAGGAGTGCATAAATCGAAAATTCAATGCTTAATAACACCGTCACTATTCGCTTGACGACTTACCCGTTTTTACCGAACGTGCATCGGACCAAAAGCTATCGGGAGATGTTAATAACTCATTTTCGACCAAAAGTTGACTTACCCGGTTTTTCCTAACTGATGTATGATTTTAATTAGCCATTAGTGTCATGTTATAATGTTCTCTAAAAATCATCATCATAATCCATTTATGAATTTAGTCCATTTGTAACCTGTTTCGGCTCCAATAGAAACACCGTCCCAAAGTCTTTTGAGTAGACGCCCTGGTCTTCTTCTTACTGCAGGTTGATAGCTTAACATCTGCATGTGTATCGTGTGATCCTCCATTCGATGAACATGTTGCATCCATCTTGACTTATATACCGGTAATTATAAATTTTGTTTTCTAAAGTTTTTTTTATGATCTACTAGCTAATAGTTGAATGCAGGTTATCACGGCCGGTAATCATAATGTTAAGTGATTCCGGGCTATGTGGCCGTGGTCCATTACTGGGGTTCCTACCAGACGTTTCACCCTCAGTTGCAGAACGTTTCTTCAGTGGTGAGTACTTCTAGGTGTTGTTTCCTGGTCGAGCTTCCGAGCGATTTTTAATGGTGTAGGAGTTGAGTATCACAACTCTCTTATAGCCTATGTTCATCTCGGGAATCTCCTGAACATTTTGCAAAAAGCCTCATCACAATCGGATCAACGGTATGGCCGCGCATAGAATACGAACAAACAAACAAACATTCATTTTTATATATTAGATATAGCTTGGTGGAATTAAGAATTTACTCATGTATTTTATCTTCTTAAGTTTGGTATTAATATATTCTATATTGTTTTATTGATCCTTCCGGGAAATTCTCGTATAAGACTTGAAAGCATAATAATAGTCCCTTCGATTGGTTGCCGGCCAAAGGAAGGCAAGACCAGTGATGGGGCTGCCATCTTATAGCCTCTGGTCAGGCTTTTCTGGAGAAGAAAAGAAAATAAAGGAAAGAAGAAATGGAAGAAAGGAAATACTCCCTAGCCCTCGGATGCCCTAATAGCGTCGGGGTCGAAAAAAACAAGAGTTAACCAAGAGAGGTTAGATAGTAAAGTTAGTCATGCGCAGAACAGCGGGTTACACCAGATGGGATCGGAAAAGGAACACCGATATCTTAAAAGAATTGAAGACTACGCCAATTTTGGAATATATTAAACAGTACCAACTAAATTGGAAACACCATCTTGAAAGAATGAGTTCAAATCGGATCCCCAAAGCTGTGTATAATTATATACCAAGAGGACGAAGATCACTGGGCCGTCCTATGAAACGCTGGAGGGAAAATTTTCTATAGGATCGTAACAGGCCTTGGCCTAATACTTGGAAGGAAGAAGAAGAAGAAGAAGAAGAAGATATTGTTTTATTTATTTTATACTATCTTTTATTAGTCCTAATTATGTTGTATGTTTCAGAATTTATTTTATATCTTAAAACTGACTTATAAATCTAATTTCCCCCCTCCCTGCAACTAAAAAGTTGTAATGTATAAATTCTACATGTAGACCTATTATTTATGTAACTTATCTGCACCCGAACACGAACACTAGCTCATTCGGGTATCAACATTGTGTTCAGAATGTATTTTTGATAAAAAATTATTATTATTTACTTTTAATAAATAATAAGTAGTAAAGAATATTTTTATTATTTAACCATAATTCTTGAACTTATTAAAGGTAAATAAGAATAAATTTTATTCAAAATTAAATTTGGAGCACAATATTGAAACCCGAATGAGCAAATGCTGGTGCTCTGGTGCAGTTCATTGAGAAATAATATAACATACATATATATACATTACAGAGTTTTAGTTAAAGGGAGGAACAAAAACAAAATATTTAAATTTATAAGCCAGATTCAAGACAAAATAAATTGTGGTATATAAAAAATTTAAAAATAATGCAAGGGGAAATAAAATAAAATTATCAAAAGAATATAATTAATTAAATAAAAATAAAACGTAGTTTTATTTGATTTTCATAAGTAATGCCACGAATGATTTCCAAATTATCGATAAATTCACGACTCACGAAGTGAGGAGTGAATTTATCTAGAGAATTTGGAAATCAAGAGTGGCATTTGTTAGGACTATTTAACGAATAAAATTAAGCTGTTTACTCACAAATCATTATTTAACTATAGTTATTTTAAAATATTTATATATTTAATGTAAACGGCGATGTTTGAAAACAAATGAGAAACGATAGGTACGCTTCTACTGCTTCATTTGTTTATCACTGCAACCAGATCATACTATTTATTGCCAAAGGAACGCAATATTGTAAGGAGGAGCTTTCTTTAATATGGTAATCATAACACTGATAAATATTTGGTGAAACACGATTCTGATTGGTTGTAAAACAGAAATCATTGAAACGTGATTGGTCATTGACTCCCATTTGGGGCATGAGTTAAATAGTCATATTTATTATATAATTCAGTGACAGCTGTTTCGGTACACTGTACCTTCTTCAGACATGTTAACAAATTATGAATTGTGTTCCAACTGATCTAAGCAACAATACCGTATTGTTGCTTAGATCAGTTGTAACACAATTCATAATTTAACATGTTTGAAGAAGGTACAGTGTACCGAAACAGCTGTCACTGAACAATACGGTATTGTTGCTTAGATCAGTTGAAACACAAATCATAATTTGTTTACATGTCTGAAGAAGGTACAGTGTACCGAAACAGCTGTCACTGAATTATATAATAAATATGAAAATCAAATAAAACTACGTTTTATTTTTATTTAATTAATATATATGTATTTTCATCAAGTAAACACCAACTCAATTGATTATTTAAAACAATATAAAATGGATTAAAACCAAACTGAACAAGATAATTAAAGACATTACGAAATAATATAAAACAACACACATTTAGGAGAAATATCTTCTTCTTCTTCCTTCCAAGTATTAGGCCAAGGCCTGTTACGATCCTATAGAAAATTTTCCCTCCAGCGTTTCATAGGACGGCCCAGTGATCTTCGTCCTCTTGGTATATAGTTATAAACAGCTTTGGGGATCCGATTTGAACTCATTCTTTCAAGATGGTGTTTCCAATTTAGTTGGTACTGTTTAATATATTCCAAAAATTGGCGTAGTCTTCAATTCTTTTAAGATATCGGTGTTCCTTTTCCGATCCCATCTGGTGTAACCCGCTGTTCTGCGCATGAATCTCATTTCACAAGCCGTTATTCTGCTTTCATGTTGTTTTTTTAGTGACCATCTACCATAGGTCAACACTGGTCTAGCCAAAGTGTTATATAAACGTAATCTGGTGTTTTTTTGTACAAGGGATGGTTTCATAACTTGATTAATAATTCCTAAACTTTTATTATAACTAGTAAGAGAAATATTCAACACACAAAAATGAATGTAAAGGAGAATGATATAAACAAAACATTATAATAGATTATTAGTAAACTGTCGCTCATGACGACTATGCATTCCGCCCTTAAATCCCTTTTTGCAATCACCGACCCAATTAGTAGCAGCAACTTTGAGATTCAGCATATATTTTTAGAACGATGAATGAGTTATTTTTCCCGTGCAATTAAACGAATTTGAGAAATATAAAAAGGAGTAAATGGAGTGGTGGATGTATGTGAGATGTTACTAATGAAAAAAAACCTAGGTGAATGTCATATAGCATTAACGTTACTTGTTTGAGAAACAGATCAAGCATTCATCTTCTCAAGCTTTGAATATACATTACATAAGCCTTGAATTGAGATATAGAACCGGTGCTGGTAGGAACAAAATGAAGATAAATGAGTCTTATTAAAAAGGCAAAGCTACCCATAGCAGTCTCCAGTGGCTAGATAGAGAACTCCGGAAAATGGAAGGGAAGAGAAGAGATGATCTATAAATCACCAAATTGATACTAATGATTCCAGGATTAAACTTGCTGCTTTAGGAAAGGGATGAAAGGTTATAAAGCAGGTTAAATCATTCGCATCCCTCCTTTTGCTAGTCCATGTAAGAATGATTCACAGTAATCCAACTTCACCTTTAATCTATAGACGTATTATTTCTTATTCATCTCTCGTCTTCGATTCTTTTTTTGAAATATATTCTCCTTTAGTTGAATTTTAAATTGAAAATTCAGAAGATTTTGATATATGAGTGCTGGAACACGAGTCAGGGCAATTATATTTATTTTGTTGAAAATTATCCCGATGTGCGAAGGAATTGAGTTTGTATCCATCAAATTATTTGCAAAAATAAAATCTTCATCTATCGTACTTAATATGCACCAATCATGACGAAACAAATTATATATATATGATAAGAAAAATAAATGCCTGGATGGGATTTATTTTTCTTATGTCATATTAAGCTTGCATTGCTCAATGTCAAAGATTTAATTATGTGGTCTCGAGGTAGCGTATTGCCTTGTCACGCAGCGGGCCCGGGTTCGATTCCCGGTAGGGACAGGCACCTAGGTGAGCTTTTTATCGGGGTTTTTCCTCACCTGTAAGTCAATTGTCAGAAAGCTTAAGGCTCAACGGTCCCCGAAAATCATCCGACCATCATCACCATCCTTATCATCATCATAATCCTCCTTCATCGGTGTGGAAAGTAACGGGAAGTTACCACACCTATAATTCCCTAGTAAAGCTGCAAAGCATAGCATGAAAATACTATTATTGCAGTGAAAGACCTGCCCTCGGGCAGAATTACTATGGATGGATATATATATATATATATATATATATATAGGAATTTATTATTATTATTATTATTATTATTATTATTATTATTATTATTATTATTATTATTATTACATTTTATATTGGGCATTCGTCTGAAGAAGAGTATATGGAAACATCTGTTACGAATGTTGAATAAAATAAATATATATGAAAACCATATAAAACTTTAAAATCTTAAGAACTGTTCAGGGAAAACATTATTTGGTAAAATACACAACACAGAAATTTGGGACAAATGTCATATTCAAGACATAACCACATTTATTATAGATAGACGAAAATAGTGGAAGGGTCATATAGAAAGAATGGAAGAAAACCGACTTGCAAAAAAGAGCTAAAGAAGATAGACCAATGGACGGTAGAAGAACAAGAGGAAGACCAAGCAAGAGATGGATAGACATTGCATGCACATTCAATACGTCTTCCTCTGAAGAGTGATTTTGGAAATAAACAGGATGAAAATCCTACACACTATGTTTAAGAAGAAGAAGATATAAAACTTTGATAGTTTTATATAATAAATAAATAATATTTTTTCTTTTTTAATTTTTTTGTGGATTTGTTACCAATCCATATTAAAGGGAGAACTCTGCACTTCATTTCCGTTTGTAATTATTCTCTCTTCTTCTTCTTCTTCTTCTTCAATTCACGGGCTAGGAAAATTGCCTGTTCCGCCTCACAGTTGTTCTATCCATCTTTTCACTGGCCTTCCTACGTTCCTTGAACCTCTTGGCTTGTAGTTGAATGCTGCTCATGATAATCTTATTACATTCATTATTTCCACATGTGTAAACCATTTCTCTCTATATTCTCTGATTTTATCATACAATGGATATAATTATATATATATTGAACTCTGTTCTTATATCTTCATTCCTTATCCGATCCAATCTTGTGCAGCCTTTTGTTCTTCTAAGGAAGTTCATTTCTGCGCTTTGTATTCTACTTTGCAATTGTTTGGTCATTACCCAAGTTTCACTCCCATAAAGTAATGCAGGAGCTGCCAATGTTTCATAAAACTTCAATCTAGTATCTCTTCTTTTTATTCTTTAATGTTTTAAGTATAGTTTCGCATATCATTTGGAATCTTGACAGTTTCATATTTATGTCTCTTTCAGTTTTTGTGTTTATAGTAAAATTACAACCCAAATAATTAAAATTTGTTACTTGTTCCAGAGGTTTGTTGTCTATTACGATTTTTGATCTTATATGATCGTAAGTTTTCTTTTTTTTTATCGTTTACGGAAATATTCTGTTCGCTCCTCTTGTTATATTTCCCCCGCAAGTAGGATAAATTCGGGAATTTGAAATTCTATCGCTAGCTAACGTAGGTCATTCACGCATGAATTCCGCTAGAGATGTAAATGGTGTTTTTGGTTTGAACTCGAGATAACAACCGGAGGGTAATTACCATCCAAGCCAGTCAATAGATTGTTTTCACCGAGTACTTTATGTAGTGTTTGATAGCATCTCTGCTTCTACGGTCGGTAGTTATAATTTTACAATTCCCGTGGAAGATGTGTGCAGATTCCAGTGTCTTATCAGCCAGCCATGATGGGTGGTCATTTGAATAAACATACTTAGGAAATTTGCCTCCAGAGTCCATATAACCATGCGTATGCTCTACTAAATGGAGCATCATAAACGGTTCATATTACAGCAACTATGAGCATTTCTCTACTCGTTAAAATATCATTGTTATGTTGTAAAAATGATGGCACATTAACACTGGCTAAACATTTAGTAACTTTTATATCCACTACTTTTTTTAGCGATAGCGAGAAGATACTAAAGCACACTCTATTGAGTAACTCTAACTAATATATTAGGACTCGAAGTAAACATCAATAAAACTGAATTATATGTCCACACATAGAAATGCATTATCATAATGGAAATGGATAACTAATGACAAATGAAGGAAATTTTGAAGAAGTGGCTAAATTAAAATATCTAGGAACAATAATCGCAAATAGGAATGAGATGCACAACGAAATTAAACATAGGTTATATTCTGAAAATGTATGCTAATATACATTAATAATAATAATAATAACATTAACAATACTTATGACAATAATAATAATAATAATAATAATAATAATAATAATAATAATAATAATAATAATAATAATGTTTTATTTATCCTGGCAGAGTTAAGGCCATAAGGCCTTCTCTCCCACTCAATCAGCCCAAATACAAATACATATTTGACAGATATAGATATACACTATACTAATTATAAAGGTTAAAAATGTATTAAAATTTAATGCACAAACAACATTTTATACGATAATGACAATAACAATACTTATGACAATAATAATAATAATAATAATTGTATTGTAAGCCCATGTTTTCCTTTACAGAAATTTAGGCGCTCTCCCCGTACAGGGAAGAATTTGAACCATACTAATTTAGTTACACTTGTTTTCGTATAGATGTCATTTTGAGTGGTACGTGGTCAGCGTTCCGCCTCATACTGACATCTAGGAAACCAAGGTAGTACTAGGACGGGAAAATTCGGTAAATTTTGCTTAGAGGCCATTTCATTCAGGCTTAAGGATGTTTTACGAGCCTGAAAATCTTCAGACTCGGGACCCACGGCTTAAAGTCCCTCCCAGAGGACTTGCTCCTTCGATTTTTCCGTCCTAAAAAAATCCATCGACCCCGGCCGGGTTTGAACCCGCGACCCGTGGGACCAGAGGCAAGGAGCATAACCACTAGTCCACCGCGGCCGATTAATAATAATAATAATAATAATAATAATAATAATAATAATAATAATAATAATATTAATACTCACTGGCACTATCGAACCCGTAGGTTCTTGGCCACACGGATATAAGCTCTCCATACATCCCTATCCTGAGCTAATGCTTTCCAATCATTCCCTGTATAATCTACTTCCCTCAAATCATAGTTAATGTTATTCTGCCACCTCATTCTTGGTCTACCAACTGGGCGTTTTCCCTCTGGCTTTCCTACAAGAAGCTTCCATGCACGTCTTTCTTTCCCCATACGTGCAACATGTCCTGCCCATCGCAGTCTACGGGACTTAACTGTTCTTATTATATCTGGCTTCCTATAAAGACCATGTAGTTCATTGTTATGTAGTCTTCTCCATTCACCTGTCTGTTCATCTCTCTTTGGTCCAAAAATTGTCCTAAGTACTTTATTCTCAAATACTTTTAATCTCCTTTCCTCCCTTAAAGTAAGAGTGCATGTTTCGTATCCATATAATATAACTGGTAGAATAATATAAATAATAGCAGAGCTAACAATAATAATAATAATAATAATAATAATAATAATAATAATAATAATAATAATGTTTTATTTATTCTGGCAGAGTTAAGACCATAAGGCCTTCTCTCCCACTCAATCAGCCCAAATACAAATACATATTCGACAGATATAGATATACACTATACTAATTATAAAGGTTAAAAATATATTAATTGAAGACTACGCCAATTTTGGAATATATTAAACAGTACCAACTAAATTGGAAACACCATCTTGAAAGAATGAGTTCAAATCGGATCCCCAAAGCTGTGTATAATTATATACCAAGAGGACGAAGATCACTGGGCCGTCCTATGAAACGCTGGAGGGAAAATTTTCTATAGGATCGTAACAGGCCTTGGCCTAATACTTGGAAGGAAGAAGAAGAAGAAGAAAAATATATTAAAATTTCATGCACAAACAACATTTTATACGATAAAACAATAACAATACTTATGACGATAATAATAATAATAATATAAATATGATACATTATACGAGAAACACCAATTAACATATGTACCTTTCACTGGATAATGATGAAGTCGAGGTTAGAGCAAATATAAATTTAGATTTCTTTTAAACGATGCCAATGTCCGGCAGCAGAAACTCTTGTCGTTTCAACTCCGTCCAAGAAAGGTTACACTGATTTTTTTTTTTGCAAATGCCCCAGGTTGTCATTTCGACATGCGTGGTGGCATGGTGTACTTTTAACCTACTTCTGAGGTTGGGGCGCCTGGAAGGCGGGGTTACGTTACCCCGATGATATGTGAGTTGATGATTGGTGGTAATGATGCGCCAGTAAAGGCCTTAAATTAAACTTAAGCTAATTAGGCGAATATGATATTGATGATAATGAGGCCAGATGGTGTTCTGGAACCTTTGGGCCTTAAAGTTTCCTGACATTTATCTTACAGGTGAGGAATATTCGAATATTCGGACTCACCTAGAAAGTAAGAAATAACGATTTTCTGCTATATTTCATCTGTGGAGCATCCCTCTTGATGTTCTAACAATAATCGGCCAACATATTAGGATTCCATTTGCCTTGATATCTCTTTTCCATAGCTGAAATCTCCTGAATTAACTCATTTGGTTTTATTTTACAATGGACAAATGGACGAAAAAACGTTTATTAAAAAATAATTATTTAAATCCATTATTTGAAATTGAAATAAAAAAACTGTGGGTGATGGAGAAATTCCGAATACATATTTGAAAACACAGTAAAAAATTGCATTAAGTACAACTATTGATACTCATGAGACAAACATCATGTTGACCTGTGTTGTTGTTATTATTATTATTATTATTATTATTATTATTATTATTATTATTATTATTATTATTATTATTATTGTTGTTGTTGTTATTATTTTATAAAGGGAAGAGTCTTAATCTCTTACTACTCCAATATCCTCCTAAGGCATGTAGTGGAATGACTACTTTTTTTATCTAAAATACCTTGAGAATGTTGAGTCTAGGAAAGACAATATTGCAGGTGCGAATTCTTTCTATAGATTGTGGCTATGACTTGAATTGGATATGAAGTTTTCTAAGAATGTGTGGATAAGGCGTGGATACATAAAGCGATATAAAATAAGGATCAAGCTTTGCAATAATAGAAAATGTTAGAAAAAGCTAATCCTTAGAAGAACAATTTAAAATGTTGGAGAAGGAGAGGGGAATTTTATGTTACGGTCGCTAGACCCATTTTATATGATGTCATTAAGAGAATATATTTTAGTTCTTTTTTCTAGGCGCACACTCATGAATAAAAAGTCAGACAGAGAAAGAGAGAATCATATTACATACAAAGACGCATATTCAAAATGTTACATTAAAAATATACGCACGCACACTTCTATTAAAATCCAATGTTCAAAATTACACCTCTAATTCAATGCATCTTACTTATAATTTCCTTAAAATATATATATATATATATATATATATATATATATATACAGTAATGGCGACCATTATTGAAAGTTCAACTTCCTACATTTCGAGGTTGCCAACTTAAATAACTATACTGTAATATTATATTTAACAAACACGCGTGTGGGAAGTAAAACCAATCCCCTCTGTGTATATTACATATAATGTATATGCAAAAAATATCCAAAAGGTAGTGTTAATATACATTATACGAAGCAAATCACTGCATTTTAAATCAACTGAACTTTATTTGAAACAATATAAAACAATAAATATGTACTTGCACAATCTTATCACTAATTGGTCTCCGGCCTCCTGTAGTTTCAACTAATAATCATTGCCCACTCTTTTAACGTTATTCAGTTGTTTATAATGAACGCAAATATTTCTAACAAATATATTATTTTTAAAACACCACCGCGCAAAAAATAATGTATAACGCAGGTTTGTGAAGTGTTTTACAGAATCTTGCAACATTTTCCTCACTTCTGTAAAAACCACATCCCAATCTCGCATCGTAATATACTATTATAATTTTCTTAAAAATATGTAAGGCATCTAGATTTGCCCAGTTATACTATATGGGTGCAAAACGTGGACTCTTACTTTAAGGGAGGACAAAAGATCACGAGTATTTGAGAATAACAGTTATGTAGTTGAATAATTTTATAACGTGTTGTCTACAATATTTTATCTACGTTTAGAGTATTTTAGTATATGTTGTAAATTTAGTATATTTAATTATTTTTTTATTGTGGAAACGATATGTTTAGAAAAAGAGTAATGTGGGGCATTGAAAAAAAAAACACGATAAATAAACAAGCATTGTTATATTCTGCAATTTTGGATTCTAGTTTCATATGTTACTAAACCTAATTTTGTAACGTGTTGCCTACAATATTTTATCTATGTTCAGTGTTTTGATATGTGTTGTATATTTAGTTTATTAATGAAATTTATTTATTGCGAAAACGATATGTTTAGAGGAAGAGCAATATGGACTTTGGAGAAAAAAAGAACATAAATCAACAAACATTATTGTTATATTCTGCAATTTTGATGTTTGTGTCATTATGCGAATTTAAAGTAAAAATGAGCGGAGAAGGTCATTTTCACGGTTCATCAGGAAACAATTAAAGCAGTCCAAGATACAACTATTAATATACTTCCTGAAGAGTCAAGGAAAGTTTATTCATGTAGTTATAGGAAATAATTATTAGGCCTAACGTTTAATTTTCGTTTTGTTTAACCTGTATTTTATGTTTTTGATAGCGTGTTTCGTGTTTTGTTAGAATATAAAGTATAAAGTTTTGTTGCCTAGTAACCACGAACTAAAACGTCACTGATTGTTATAATAGTAGATAAAGTACTTAAGAATGCAGGGTGTTGCATAATTAAAAACTACACTGCTCAAAACAATTAGAGGAACACTATGAAATATGCAAATATTTTTTCATTGGTTAAAGGTACAAACATGAAATTAATAAAGTACATTATTTGTGGTTATTTATTTATTTATTTATTTATTGCTCATGTCAGTAAAAACAAATGAATAACGCTGACAATTAACTTTTCAAATAATTCCGCTATGTAAGCAATTGAATCTTGTGCTTATCTTTCAAAGTTAAACACTCGTTATATAGAGTTAGTATCGTGTATGGCCTCCACGACATTCGATGACACTTTGGCACCTTCGTGGCATGCTTCCAATAAGATTCTGGATTTCCTCTTGCGGGATATTCTCCCATTCCTCCTTCAGAGCATCTCCAAGTTGCTGCAGAGTTTGTGGAGCTTGATGTCGGTTCCTGATCTTCCTGTCTAGAAGATCCCACAAGTGTTCAATAGGGTTGAGGTCTGGGCTGACCGCTGGCCACTCCATTACCTCAATTTTCATTCCTCCTCAGGAAATCCCTGGTGACAGCCCCCATGTGCCCTGGAATTATCCTGCATAAACAGAAATCCAGGGCCTACTCCAATGGCAGCAGGTACTACATGCTCTTCCAGAACGTGCTCGATATACCGGACAGCATTCAGTCGCTGGGGAACAAGTACAAGGTCCGTACGATTATTGTACATAACTCCGGCCCACACCATTATGGAACCTCCTCCGAATCTATCAATTTCCTGTACAGCCTCTGCAGAAAATCTTTCTCCTGACCGTCCCCACACCCTCAATCGACCATCACAACGTGTACCTGGATTCGTCCGAGAAGAGCACAGACTCCCAATGGTTCAGGTTCCAATCACCATGGTTTCCAGCATACGTACGTTTTGCTGCCTTATGCCCATTAGTTAAGCGTGGTTTTTTAACGGGCCTTTTTGGACGAATATTCTCTTTCCTTAATCTGTTCCTTATGGTTTGGTCTGAAACCCGGATTCCGGAAGCCATATGAAGGTCATTCTGCAGGTCTTTTGCAGTTTTTGTACGCTGTCGAAGAGCATCCTGGGGGCTTGTTTTAAATTTACGGCCCTGGTTACGTCTTCTACAATACAGACCTGTCTCTCTGTGCCTGTTGCGTAACCTGGACACCACGGAAGGAGAAACCCCAAGCTCTCTAGCCACTTGTCGCAGAGATTGACCTTGTCGTAAAATATGTAGAGCATGATACACTTCAAACTCATTTAAATGCCTCATTTTGTCAGAGACTTCAATAAACAAGGCAATAATCAACATTCGTCACTATAGCAACGTCAGGAAGCTTACCAATTAGAAGTGGCCATTGCCTTCCAAAATAAAAAAATTCTCTATATTTGTTATTTGAGGTAATTTCTCTGTATTAAGGCCATGGATCTTCAAAATTTGTATCCAATGATAAAATTAATAATTCAATTTACATATTGTCCAACTTTTAGCATCACAGCTTTAAAAAACAATTACTTATTCAATTTATTACAAGTGTTCCTCTAATTGTTTTGAGCAGTGTATCTCCTTTTTTCTAGAGATTTTAGTTTTCAATTCAGAAATACGATGTATACTGATTAATACCACGTAACAATTATTAAATTGGAGGTAACTTTTGAACTAAGTCGTGTAACAAAAGGTATATATATGCCTATGATTTAATCAACAAAAGAAAGATTGGAAATACTCTACAACAGAAGACGCGATTTTTTTTAGTTCCAATCACACACCATGCGCATGCGCCAACAAACGCAAATTGGTTTACACTATGAAATCACGTGATGCAGCCAACATATACACGATATTTAACGAACCTAAAAGCTAACCTAACGCTATTTAAATGCTCTAACCTGTGAATGACCAACCTAAAAGCTAATTAAACGCAATTTAAGTACTCTAACCTGTGAAAGAATGCAACGCCCAAAAATAAATAGTAAGTTCTGAAATTCTGAAGTATATCTATACAGTTAATTAGTAGACCTACATACTCTATTTTGGCTGCATTGGAACACGCCTTTGTTGTTACATAGAATATTCGTTAAAATCAATATGGCTGCCACGTATGTAGTTAAATATCATAGAAAAATAGCATAGAAAAATATATTGAAATAATCGTTAGAAAAAATGTAAAAATCCTTGTAAATGGTGGGAAATAATTTGAAAAATAAAACCCTATGAATGGAATTTGACAGGAGTTTATAAAGGAATTAAAAAAGTCGCGTCACAGGTTGTAAAGTTTAGCCGAAGGATTTATTAGATAAACCTGCAAAATTGGACCTTTAATTTGACTTAGTGAAGCATTCGCTTATTTTAGACTGTTCCTGTGTGACGGGCTTTTTTTTCGTGGATATAGATTTTTCAAATGTGAATTAATTAATCTCGCAGATGTATCAGATTTTATAATGTACGCCTTCAATTCTCTAAGTTGGTAGTCAGGAAACTTATTCAGGCAAATTACTGGGGAATTTAAAATTTTAATGAGTTCCATTAAAAATCCCTCAAGTCGTTAATGTTAATAGAATGTGATTTCGCTTCATTAATGTGGCACCTTTATCTTAAGCCCAACATATTATTCAATCCCAGCGTTAAACCAATTATCTTCTTTACTTATAATATGCATTAGGTGTCATTAGAATCTAATCAGACATGATGCAATCGAGCATATATACATACATCATCACAACTGGCAGGGAAGCCTATGTGTGCTATGGTTTTTCATGAAGCTCTTATAAACCTATATTTGGCTTGCTCTCTATATATGTTTATTTCTAGTTTCCTGATTATCCTCAATTGAATGAGTCATTTCGAAAAGGGATCATCTCCGATTTTTCTAAAATTCATTAATTTTGTTATTCCATGTTACAATATCTTGGATATTATCTCTCTATCTGGGATGAAAAGGATATCCCTGAAAAAAATACTAGTTATAATAAAAGTTTGGGAATTATTAATCAAGTTATGAAACCATTCCTTGTACAAAAAACTCCAGATTACGTTTATTTGACACTTTGGCTAGACCAGTGTTGACCTATGGTAATGAAACATGGACAGTAAAAAGACAACATGGAAGCAGAATAACGGCTTGTGAAATGAGATTCATGCGCAGAACAGCGGGTTATACCAGATGGGATCGGGAAAGGAACGCCAATATCTTAAAAGAATTGAAGACTACGCCAATTTTGGAATATATTAAACAGTACCAACTAAATTGGAAACACCATCTTGAAAGAATGAGTTCAAATCTGATCCCCAAAGCTGTTTATAATTATATACCAAGAGGACGAACATCTCTGGGCCGTCCTATGAAACGCTGGAGGGAAATTTTTCTATAGGATCGTAACAGGCCTTGGCCTAATACTTGGAAAAAAGAAGAGAAGAGTGTTTACATACCTACTTCCATCGTTTCCGCGTAAGAACGGATCATCTACACTATTTGTTTACCACTTTCTGACTTTATTCAGTAGCAATTTCAGATTGAATGCTTTATCCTGAACAAGTTCAATCAGTTTTCTTTCCTCTCGTGTAAAATTTGATCAAATGTTGATGACCCCTTTTCGAAATGACTCATTCAATTATACCATTCTTGTATCTTGACTTACTTCTTTGCAATTTTCTCGTTTCAAAGTTGTGCATCATAGACTTTTTTTTTTTGGCAATTCTCCTATCATTCACGAGCATAACATGTCCGGCCCAAGCCAATCTATTAATTTTAATATATTTCACCACATCATGTTCATTATATAATTTATATAAATCAGAATTGAGGGATTCAGAGCAAAAGTGGACCATGTCCAAAAAAGTTAAAATTCTAGTTTTATGTGAATTTGGGTTCAAATTGTAATTTTTTAAGAGAAATGGTGGACCAAGTATTGTATTATGTTATTTTTTTTCACTGTAAAAAGTAATGTTTCATTCCTCGTAAAAAATTATACTTAAGTTACCGAAAGCCTCCTTTTTACCTCTCTCATGACAAATAATATGAGAAATCATGCCAAACCCAGGAAGAATTAAAATATAAACTTCTGGGTGACCAAAAAATCAAAATAAATGTTGATATAGAATAGGGTCTCCTCCCCCTGCAGGGTCAAAAGAAAGATGTATTTAATTGTCGATCTGTCAATAATATCGAATAAATGTGTTTATTGGAGAGCCGAGTGATTATCTACATCTAGAAGACAGTTTCTTGCATTTCTTTCATTCTGAGGGATCATATAGGCCTATGAGTCAAACTCTATCTTTATAAAATCTGAACATTCATAATTTTAATACCGGTACTATTACTTTAACTTTATAGCCTATCAGTTTTTCTCAAAGAGCAAAGTATGGACTTGTCCACTTTTGCTCTGAACAACCCAATTTTATACCCTCTTCCAGATTTTTCTTGCAGATTTCCATACTGTTTAAAATGTACGGTATACCGTCTAATTTATAAATAAAAAAGGATATTTGCTATAATATTTCCTGGTAGCTGACATGTATTTGATTTTCTTCCCATGGTTGTTGTGTTAGGATCTTAAAAAAAGAACCCATCTCTAACTAACTAACTCACTGGCTCTATGGAACCCGTAGGTTCAAGGCCGCGCGGACATAAGTTCTCCAAAGCTGTCCTGAGCTGTGAACAACCCAATTTTTTATCCTCTTCCAGATTTTTCTTGCATATTTCCATACTACTGTTTAAAATGTAGGCCTACGGTATATCGTCTAATTTATAAATAAAAAAGGATATTTGCTATAATATTTCCTGGTAGCTGACATGTATTTGATTTTCTTCTCATGGTTGTTGTGTTAGGATCTTAAAAAAAGAACCCATCTCTAACTAACTAACTCACTGGCTCTATCGAACCCGTAGGTTCAAAGCCGCGCGGACATAAGCTCTCCAAAGCTATCCTGAGCTAATGTTTTTCAATCATCCCCTGTATAATATACTTCCTTCAAATCACGGGTAATGTTACTCTCCCACCTCATTCTTGGCCTATCGAATGGGCGTTTTCCTTCTGGTTTTCCTACATGAAGCTTCCGTGCACCTCTTTCATTTCCTATTCGTTCCACATGTCCTGCTCATCGCAGTCCACGAGACTTAACTGTTCTCGGAGAGCGGACTAAAAGGCCCGTTCCAAATTCAGATCTTGCTGCACCCCCGTAGTATAATGCAAAGCTTCCTGATTCCTGACTACCTTCTCGTGGCCATCTAACTACCTGTAAAGCCACTATATCCAAGGGTGATTTATCTAATTCCGCGCGAACCCATCTCTACTAATCTAATTTAATCTAATCTTGTTCTTATATTGACCTCGTCCACCGCTGTGGTCTCGAGGTAGCGTGCTGCCTTGTCACACAGCGGGCCCGGGTTCGATCCCCGGTCGGGGCAGTATTTCTGGGTGAAGTTTTTATCGGGGCTTTTCCTCACCTGCAAGACAAATAATAGGAAAACTTTAAGGCCCAAATAGTCTCCGAAATCATATGACCATCATCATCGTCCTTATCATTATCATCTTACCTTCATCATCATCGTTCACCGGTGTGGAAAGCAACGAGACGCTACCACACCTACAATTCCCTAGTAAAGCTGCAAAGCATAGCATGAAAATGCTATGATTGCAGTGAAGGACCTGCCCTCGGGCAGAATTACTATGGATGGATATTGACCATCAATATTTTTATTTTGTAGGAAATCCTTTAGTGAATTATATAAAAAACAATTTGTTAAAAATTAGTATGTCGTTTCATTTGGAAATGATAATATAATTAAGACAGTTTTTATCCTGCGTTTTAGTGGAGTTTGTGGCATAATGCCAATGCAGAGACCCAACTCATGCCACAAACCACCTTATGGTCCTTAATGCTATCAATTTGGTGAGGAACAAAAATGCTAAAACTCTTAGTAAAGTATTTCCTCCACTTAAAAACGCTAGGCACTTGAAATGCGCTGGTGGGTTAGGAAGAAAGGAGCTAACTACCTCCCTAACATCAGTTATCCAAAGAGATGGTATTTCTAGGAGCAGCCATTGAATTTGTTCAGCTTTTAGTCTCCTAGGCCTTCTGCTGTGGCTTGGTTACACAACTTGGCCGACTCTATGTTGATGTTTTTCCCAGTGAATAATCACACGGGTCGTTAACTCCCCGGAAAGCCGCTAGATGGCTTCACATAAAACACAATATAGCCCCCTCCTACATTTTCTCTTCTTTTTCACTGCTACTGAAAATGTCTAGCTTTAATGCTTTACTTTTTTATTTAGATTTTTAAAGCTTTCTGCCCTTCCTCCCTCTCTCCTTCCTGACTGTCCTATGTCATGGCGCTCAACGATGTTAAGAGGATGTTACTTGATGCTGTAATCTCGCTCTTTCCTTTTTCTTTATTTCTCGTCATTCAATGTTTTTATTTGGCGAATTTCTTTTCCTTTTATTTTTTATACTATCATGTGCTACCATGTTTTTTTCTCCCCTGAAACATCTGGCACATCGTTATAATCGAGAAGAACGGAAACGACATTCAAAGACGTCACTTCCGCCCGTTTCTAAATGACAACCTCTTTACATTATTTTTTTCTCCCTCTTCGTCTCTCGACCTTTCACATTATTTCGTATATATTCCAAGTTACTTTTATTTATTCGAGTAGTTGTCTAAAAGTGTAAACAAAAGCTTCAAGAAGCATGAACGCGTGTCGTTCTGTTTTTGTTTTTAAATTTGCAGTTAATTAAAAGTTTCCTTTTGAATGACTCTTTTCCAATACGAACTTAGTGGAGAGAACTGTCATTATTTGACTTTATTCTTTAATCACATAATTAAATAACCTCCTAATTAGTTACAGATCTGCATTATTTACAAAAGTAAATAGAAAATAAGTAATTTGTTATGTATACGCATCCTGATGCATTCGTAACTACAGCTTGGTAACGAACAAAATCTGTCGTGTTGCACATGCTATTTTTTGTCCAGCCTAACAAAGACACTTCAAGAAAATAAATGGGCGGGTAATCCAGAAAGAACATGACTGATGCAGTACTGCGATTCGTTCATGACCGAAGCGCAGTTCAGGGAAGCGAAAAAATAGACCATGTACTCGATTAATATAATTACGTATTTAAAGCTATTTATGTTAACTAAAGTTAATCAGAATGCATTATATACCTACATGTTTCTTCGAAGGTCGGAGACTAACTAAAAATTCGCATTTGTTTGAAACTGAACGATTCTTGAAAGGAAGTTGAATGTCAGTTACAAATATGGCGGCTGTCGGGTAGTTTATGCTAACTTACCTCGGTGATAAAATGTGGTGATCAAAATTATTAGAAGCACAAAGGGAAATTTTTAAAAAGTGGTGAAAAACGGTATTGGTTTTCGACATACCATTGTAAATGTTAATACAACCTGCAACATTAAAATTTAAAACGTATGTTGAGCATTAACTTATCGGCTTGTAATAAACAGCTGACAGAGTTCGCCTGCATTCATGCACGTGCTGCGCGGAGTAATACATTCGGAAGTTAAATGTCAAAGTGTGCTTCTTACGTTGGACAATGTAGTGGCGTCCCTCTTCCAGTCAACTTGTGTTGGGACTGTCCTTGATCACGTGATACAGTTGTACTTTGGAAGGCGTTGAATTGCATGAGCATCGTTGTTATTGGTTATTATACTAGCATATGTTTGGTGGGCTACCAGCTACAATTCAAGCGATACGGATATTGGTTATTATACTAGCATATGTTTGGTGGGATACCAGCTACAGTTCAAGCGATACGGATATTGGTTATTATACTAGCATATGTTTGGTGGGCTACCAGCTACAGTTCAAGCGATACGGATATTGGTTATTATACTATCATATGTTTGGTGGGCTACCAGCTACAATTCAAGCGATACGTATATTGGTTATTATACTAGCATATGTTTGGTGTGATAGCAGCTACAATTCAAGCGATACGTATATTGGTTATTATACTAGCATATGTTTGGTGGGATACCAGCTACAATTCAAGCGATACGTATATTGGTTATTATACTAGCATATGTTTGGTGGGCTACCAGCTACAGTTCAAGCGATACGGATATTGGTTATTATACTAGCATATGTTTGGTGGGCTACCAGCTACAATTCAAGCGATACGTATATTGGTTATTATACTAGCATATGTTTGGTGGGATACCAGCTACAATTCAAGCGATACGTATATTGGTTATTATACTAGCATATGTTTGGTGGGCTACCAGCTACAATTCAAGCGATACGTATATTGGTTATTATACTAGCATATGTTTGGTGGGATACCAGCTACAGTTCAAGCGATACGTATATTGGTTATTATACTAGCATATGTTTGGTGGGATACCAGCTACAATTCAAGCGATACGTATATTGGTTATTATACTAGCATATGTTTGGTGGGATACCAGCTACAATTCAAGCGATACGTATATTGGTTATTATACTAGCATATGTTTGGTGGGATACCAGCTACAGTTCAAGCGATACGGATATTGGTTATTATACTAGCATATGTTTGGTGGGATACCAGCTACAGTTCAAGCGATACGTATATTGGTTATTATACTAGCATATGTTTGGTGGGATACCAGCTACAATTCAAGCGATACGTATATTGGTTATTATACTAGCATATGTTTGGGTGGGATACCAGCTACAATTCAAGCGATACGTATATTGGTTATTATACTAGCATATGTTTGGTGGGATACCAGCTACAGTTCAAGCGATACGTATATTGGTTATTATACTAGCATATGTTTGGTGGGATACCAGCTACAGTACAAGCGATACGGATATTGGTTATTATACTATCATATGTTTGGTGGGACCAGCTACAGTTCAAGCGATACGGATATTGGTTATTATACTATCATATGTTTGGTGGGCTACCAGCTACAGTTCAAGCGATACGGATATTGGTTATTATACTAGCATATGTTTGGTGGGATACCAGCTACAATTCAAGCGATACGGATATTGGTTATTATACTAGCATATGTTTGGTGGGCTACCAGCTACAGTTCAAGCGATACGGATATTGGTTATTATACTATCATATGTTTGGTGGGCTACCAGCTACAATTCAAGCGATACGGATATTGGTTATTATACTAGCATATGTTTGGTGGGATACCAGCTACAGTTCAAGCGATACGGATATTGGTTATTATACTAGCATATGTTTGGTGGGCTACCAGCTACAATTCAAGCGATACGTATATTGGTTATTATACTAGCATATGTTTGGTGGGATACCAGCTACAGTTCAAGCGATACGGATATTGGTTATTATACTAGCATATGTTTGGTGGGATACCAGCTACAGTTCAAGCGATACGTATATTGGTTATTATACTAGCATATGTTTGGTGGGATACCAGCTACAATTCAAGCGATACGGATATTGGTTATTATACTAGCATATGTTTGGTGGGATACCAGCTACAGTTCAAGCGATACGGATATTGGTTATTATACTATCATATGTTTGGTGGGCTACCAGCTACAGTTCAAGCGATACGGATATTGGTTATTATACTAGCATATGTTTGGTGGGCTACCAGCTACAATTCAAGCGATACGGATATTGGTTATTATACTAGCATATGTTTGGTGGGATACCAGCTACAGTTCAAGCGATACGGATATTGGTTATTATACTAGCATATGTTTGGTGGGATACCAGCTACAGTTCAAGCGATACGGATATTCGTTATTATACTATCATATGTTTGGTGGGCTACCAGCTACAATTCAAGCGATACGTATATTGGTTATTATACTATCATATGTTTGGTGGGACCAGCTACAGTTCAAGCGATACGGATATTGGTTATTATACTATCATATGTTTGGTGGGCTACCAGCTACAATTCAAGCGATACGGATATTGGTTATTATACTATCATATGTTTGGTGGGACCAGCTACAGTTCAAGCGATACGGATATTGGTTATTATACTATCATATGTTTGGTGGGCTACCAGCTACAGTTCAAGCGATACGGATATTGGTTATTATACTAGCATATGTTTGGTGGGATACCAGCTACAATTCAAGCGATACGGATATTGGTTATTATACTAGCATATGTTTGGTGGGCTACCAGCTACAGTTCAAGCGATACGGATATTGGTTATTATACTATCATATGTTTGGTGGGCTACCAGCTACAGTTCAAGCGATACGGATATTGGTTATTATACTAGCATATGTTTGGTGGGCTACCAGCTACAATTCAAGCGATACGGATATTGGTTATTATACTAGCATATGTTTGGTGGGATACCAGCTACAGTTCAAGCGATACGGATATTGGTTATTATACTAGCATATGTTTGGTGGGCTACACAGCTACAATTCAAGCGATACGTATATTGGTTATTATACTAGCATATGTTTGGTGGGATACCAGCTACAGTTCAAGCGATACGGATATTGGTTATTATACTAGCATATGTTTGGTGGGATACCAGCTACAGTTCAAGCGATACGTATATTGGTTATTATACTAGCATATGTTTGGTGGGATACCAGCTACAATTCAAGCGATACGTATATTGGTTATTATACTAGCATATGTTTGGTGGGATACCAGCTACAGTTCAAGCGATACGGATATTGGTTATTATACTATCATATGTTTGGTGGGCTACCAGCTACAGTTCAAGCGATACGGATATTGGTTATTATACTAGCATATGTTTGGTGGGCTACCAGCTACAATTCAAGCGATACGGATATTGGTTATTATACTAGCATATGTTTGGTGGGATACCAGCTACAGTTCAAGCGATACGGATATTGGTTATTATACTAGCATATGTTTGGTGGGATACCAGCTACAGTTCAAGCGATACGGATATTGGTTATTATACTATCATATGTTTGGTGGGCTACCAGCTACAATTCAAGCGATACGTATATTGGTTATTATACTAGCATATGTTTGGTGGGATACCAGCTACAATTCAAGCGATAAGTATATTGGTTATTATACTAGCATATGTTTGGTGGGATACCAGCTACAATTCAAGCGATACGTATATTGGTTATTATACTAGCATATGTTTGGTGGGATACCAGCTACAGTTCAAGCGATACGGATATTGGTTATTATACTAGCATATGTTTGGTGGGATACCAGCTACAGTTCAAGCGATACGTATATTGGTTATTATACTAGCATATGTTTGGTGGGATACCAGCTACAATTCAAGCGATACGTATATTGGTTATTATACTAGCATATGTTTGGTGGGATACCAGCTACAATTCAAGCGATACGTATATTGGTTATTATACTAGCATATGTTTGGTGGGATACCAGCTACAGTTCAAGCGATACGTATATTGGTTATTATACTAGCATATGTTTGGTGGGATACCAGCTACAGTTCAAGCGATACGGATATTGGTTATTATACTATCATATGTTTGGTGGGACCAGCTACAGTTCAAGCGATACGGATATTGGTTATTATACTATCATATGTTTGGTGGGCTACCAGCTACAGTTCAAGCGATACGGATATTGGTTATTATACTAGCATATGTTTGGTGGGATACCAGCTACAATTCAAGCGATACGTATATTGGTTATTATACTATCATATGTTTGGTGGGCTACCAGCTACAGTTCAAGCGATACGGATATTGGTTATTATACTATCATATGTTTGGTGGGACCAGCTACAGTTCAAACGATACGGATATTGGTTATTATACTATCATATGTTTGGTGGGCTACCAGCTACAGTTCAAGCGATACGGATATTGGTTATTATACTAGCATATGTTTGGTGGGCTACCAGCTACAGTTCAAGCGATACGGATATTGGTTATTATACTATCATATGTTTGGTGGGCTACCAGCTACAGTTCAAGCGATACGGATATTGGTTATTATACTAGCATATGTTTGGTGGGCTACCAGCTACAGTTCAAGCGATACGGATATTGGTTATTATACTAGCATATGTTTGGTGGGCTACCAGCTACAGTTCAAGCGATACGGATATTGGTTATTATACTAGCATATGTTTGGTGGGCTACCAGCTACAATTCAAGCGATACGTATATTGGTTATTATACTATCATATGTTTGGTGGGGCTACCAGCTACAGTTCAAGCGATACGGATATTGGTTATTATACTAGCATATGTTTGTGGTGGGCTACCAGCTACAATTCAAGCGATACGTATATTGGTTATTATACTAGCATATGTTTGGTGGGATACCAGCTACAGTTCAAGCGATACGGATATTGGTTATTATACTAGCATATGTTTGGTGGGATACCAGCTACAATTCAAGCGATACGTATATTGGTTATTATACTAGCATATGTTTGGTGGGATACCAGCTACAGTTCAAGCGATACGTATATTGGTTATTATACTATCATATGTTTGGTGGGATACCAGCTACAGTTCAAGCGATACGGATATTGGTTATTATACTATCATATGTTTGGTGGGACCAGCTACAGTTCAAGCGATACGGATATTGGTTATTATACTATCATATGTTGTGGTGGGCTACCAGCTACAGTTCAAGCGATACGGATATTGGTTATTATACTAGCATATGTTTGGTGGGATACCAGCTACAATTCAAGCGATACGTATATTGGTTATTATACTATCATATGTTTGGTGGGCTACCAGCTACAGTTCAAGCGATACGGATATTGGTTATTATACTATCATATGTTTGGTGGGACCAGCTACAGTTCAAGCGATACGGATATTGGTTATTATACTATCATATGTTTGGTGGGCTACCAGCTACAGTTCAAGCGATACGGATATTGGTTATTATACTAGCATATGTTTGGTGGGCTACCAGCTACAATTCAAGCGATACGTATATTGGTTATTATACTAGCATATGTTTTGGTGGGATACCAGCTACAGTTCAAGCGATACGGATATTGGTTATTATACTAGCATATGTTTGGTGGGCTACCAGCTACAATTCAAGCGATACGTATATTGGTTATTATACTAGCATATGTTTGGTGGGATACCAGCTACAGTTCAAGCGATACGGATATTGGTTATTATACTATGCATATGTTTGGGTGGGATACCAGCTACAGTTCAAGCGATACGGATATTGGTTATTATACTATCATATGTTTGGTGGGCTACGAGCTACAATTCAAGCGATACGTATATTGGTTATTATACTAGCATATGTTTGGTGGGATACCAGCTACAGTTCAAGCGATACGGATATTGGTTATTATACTAGCATATGTTTGGTAGGATACCAGCTACAGTTCAAGCGATACGTATATTGGTTATTATACTAGCATATGTTTGGTGGGATACCAGCTACAGTTCAAGCGATACGGATATTGGTTATTATACTATCATATGTTTGGTGGGCTACCAGCTACAATTCAAAGCGATACGTATATTGGTTATTATACTAGCATATGTTTGGTGGGATACCAGCTACAGTTCAAGCGATACGGATATTGGTTATTATACTATCATATGTTTGGTGGGCTACCAGCTACAATTCAAGCGATACGTATATTGGTTATTATACTAGCATATGTTTGGTGGGATACCAGCTACAGTTCAAGCGATACGGATATTGGTTATTATACTATCATATGTTTGGTGGGATACCAGCTACAGTTCAAGCGATACGTATATTGGTTATTATACTAGCATATGTTTGGTGGGACCAGCTACAGTTCAAGCGATACGGATATTGGTTATTATACTAGCATATGTTTGGTGGGATACCAGCTACAGTTCAAGCGATACGTATATTGGTTATTATACTAGCATATGTTTGGTGGGACCAGCTACAGTTCAAGCGATACGGATATTGGTTATTATACTATCATATGTTTGGTGGGCTACCAGCTACAATTCAAGCGATACGTATATTGGTTATTATACTAGCATATGTTTGGTGGGACCAGCTACAGTTCAAGCGATACGGATATTGGTTATTATACTAGCATATGTTTGGTGGGATACCAGCTACAGTTCTAGCGATACGTATATTGGTTATTATACTAGCATATGTTTGGTGGGACCAGCTACAGTTCAAGCGATACGGATATTGGTTATTATACTAGCATATGTTTGGTGGGACCAGCTACAGTTCAAGCGATACGGATATTGGTTATTATACTAGCATATGTTTGGTGGGATACCAGCTACAGTTCAAGCGATACGTATATTGGTTATTATACTAGCATATGTTTGGTGGGACCAGCTACAGTTCAAGCGATACGGATATTGGTTATTATACTATCATATGTTTGGTGGGATACCAGCTACAGTTCAAGCGATACGTATATTGGTTATTATACTAGCATATGTTTGGTGGGACCAGCTACAGTTCAAGCGATACGGATATTGGTTATTATACTATCATATGTTTGGTGGGCTACCAGCTACAATTCAAGCGATACGTATATTGGTTATTATACTAGCATATGTTTGGTGGGACCAGCTACAGTTCAAGCGATACGGATATTGGTTATTATACTAGCATATGTTTGGTGGGATACCAGCTACAGTTCAAGCGATACGGATATTGGTTATTATACTAGCATATGTTTGGTGGGACCAGCTACAGTTCAAGCGATACGGATATTGGTTATTATACTATCATATGTTTGGTGGGCTACCAGCTACAATTCAAGCGATACGTATATTGGTTATTATACTAGCATATGTTTGGTGGGATACCAGCTACAGTTCAAGCGATACGGATATTGGTTATTATACTAGCATATGTTTGGTGGGCTACCAGCTACAGTTCAAGCGATGCGGATATTGGTTAATATACTAGCATATGTTTGGTGGGCTACCAGCTACAGTTCAAGTGATGCGGATATTGGTTATTATACTAGCATATTTTTGGTGGGATACCAGCTACAGTTCAAGCGATGCGGATATTGATGCTGATTGGTTGAAAAACTTCGCCGTAGCAGAGTGGTTAAAGCAAGATGTCTTGGCGCAGAGCTACGGAATTTGCACTGGTTGAAGTCTCCATGCGGGAACAAATTGTTTTCATGTAATTTGTCCAGTATGGCACCAGTTCCCACCCAGCATCGTCAGGAGTTTGGGTAACTACAATGCATGCCTTAGCGTAATGGTTAAGGCACTGCGCTACAAGCCGGAAGGTCGAGGGTTCAAGTTCCGGTGGGGTCAGGATTTTTAAACTGACCCAAACCTTCTGGCGGCACTGTGGCCCTGGAGTCGACTCAGCCTCTAACGGAAATGAGTACCAGACACTTGTTTTGGGGGTAAAGGTGGCCGTCACGGAGGGCTGACAACCCGGCTGACATAAAAAAGACAGAAAAAGTGAGAGCCTTAACCTCCTACTACCCCAAGGGTCTCCTGAGGAGTGGGATTGCTTTACCCTACTTTACAATGAGTAGTGCCTTCAGGTTAATAAAACAAGCTATAACGACTGAGGTATCCGACATGCTGACCATGTCATCCATACATTGGCTGAATGATAGTTTCCCTCTGTTTAACACGTGTAAATGTGAGGCCAGCAGCCGGCTGTAGATCAAGGGCCTTCTAGGCCTGTGGTGCCATGGAGTTTTCTTTTTATACCAGCAATATTTTTCTGGAAGCGCCAAGATTCAAACATCGGATCCCATTCAGGGCAGCTTCGCGTACTAGACACGCATATAGAACAAGAGTTTCTAAAGACTTTTGACAAAAACCATTGTTTACAGATGGATTTAGCAACATATATAAATGATAACTATGGACGTATATATTCCCCCAACCAAAGCATTGAGTGTTATATACTTACATAGGCCTAATATCCAGTCGGAAATGTTTTCTGAGAAAAGAGAAAACGTATTATTTTATTTCTTTCTGGTATATAGTTTCCGGTCGGCTAAACTAATTGTTTTAATTTCAGTGACAAAAAATGTTCAGTATTTTTACTACTTGTAATGTGACAGTACCTACAGGCGTATTCCATTACACTGCAATTTCCGTGCTACTGTATTGTTAAAACGTTGGACAGAGAAATTACTTCTAAGCCTGTAGGCATGTATGGCCAGAGTTTATGCGCGTATCGTTAACACCAGGGCTAGTGTTTCTGCGTATGTACACATATGTATTTACATTCTATTAAAGTTAAAATTTCCTTATATGTTTACGAATTTGGAATGATTTAAAATATAGTTTTTTTTTCCAAATTTGTTCATATTTCAGGAGATTGTAAGCAAATAGCTCGCGTACTATAAGGTAGAGGGTCCATCACGTCATTTTATTGGGGAATCAAGAGGTGAATTGGTAGTACTGAGTGACTTAAAACAAATGAGGGAAATTTTGAAGAAGTGGCTGAATTCAAATACCTAGGAACTTTTTTTAGGGTCGTATCTATGAACGCATTAGACCGTAAAAGTCGTTCTCTGCTGAGAAGTTGCATCCAAAGACGTTTTTGCGTACTCAAAAGTCTGTTCATGCGATAATAATTGTCGAAATTCCTAAGCTGCCTGGCGAGGTGACTTTGCAGAGAACGAATCCTGAGCAACCCGATGGGAACCGATGGTAACCGATGTAGTTTGAAACTTTGCCGCGTACCTTGCTGCTTTATCCAAGATGTCGGACCTTGAAGACTTCGATCATGTTTTCGGTATACGCGGAAAAGAGGAATTTGATAGTGTAGCAAAGAATTCAACTGGAAGAACAGGAGAATCGGCGTAATATCGCGCGACGCAGACGTCGTCGTATACGGTATTATTTGCGGGACGCAAGCGTAAATGCGTTCCTCTAGCAGACGAAAATAACGGAAGTGGTTTTATCGCTGAAAATTCTGTGTAATTTCTTGCCAATATTACGAAAAAAACTACTTTCATGCATGACCATTCGGCGACTCGCTAATTCGAACTTTGCACGTTCTCATGGAAAACTCAACTCGCCAGAGACTAATGTAATTGCATGCGGCCCTTAGAGTAGTTGGGATAACCTGAGTCCTTGTAGTGCTTTGTTTAATTTCTTATTCAAAATGTATCGGCTCATCATAATTTAGACACAAGATCAAAAGATACTTCTTTTCTATACAGTAAAGCAGTAAAAGAAATCTAAATTTATATTTGCTCTAAACTCGACTTCATTATTATCCAGTGTAAGATATATATATATATATATATATATATATATATATATATATATATATATATATATATATATATTAATTGGTGTTTCCCGTATAATGTATCATATTTATATTTATTATTATTATTATTATTATCGTATCATTATTGTTATTACCCTATAAAATGTTGTTTGTACATGACATTTACATTGCTACATTTATTGTATCTTTAACTGTTTATAATTAGTATAGTGTATATCTATATTTGTCGAATATTTATTTGTATTTGTGCTGGTTGAGTGGAAGAGAGGGCCTTATGGCCTTAACTCTACCAGAATAAATAAAGTATTATTATTATTAATATTATTATTATTATTATTATTATTATTATTATTATTATTATTATTATTATTATTATTATTATTATTATTATAAAGCACAGGACATGTTTAAACTGTGAATCTTACACAATATCCATGACAGCATGGAACTCACCTCCCAGTCATATCAGTGACTGTCAATCGCTATCATTATTTAAATCCAAATTAACTGATATCTTAAGTTCGACACAATGAACATTTTATCTGCATAACAACTATATTCAGCATTTTGTATATACCTAGAAATATTCATCTAGGAAGTTTTTCTTTTTACTCTATTTCTATGCCATGATTTGTTAGTATTAGCTAATATTAGACCTCACCCGCATTGCTCTTCCTTTAGTCTATGTTTTAATAATATATTAAAATTTTAATTAAGTATTTTCGTATGATTTTATTATTCGCTAGTTAATGGAAGATAATGTCTTATGGCCTTAACTCTGCTAGCTTAAGTAAAAAAAAAATAGTATAGCTTTCGGTAAGCCAGATATAATAAGAACAGTTAAGTCTCGTAGACTGCGATGGGCAGGACATGTTGCACGTATGGGGAATGAAAGACTTGCATGGAAGCTTCTTGTAGGAAAGCCAGAGGGAAAACGGCCAGTTGGTAGACCAAGAATGAGGTGGGAGAATAACATTAACTATGATTTGAGGGAAGTAGATTTTACAGGGAAATGTTGGAATAGGTTAGCTCAGGATAGGGATGTATGGAGAGCTCCGCGCGGCCAGGAACCTACGGGTTCGATAGTGCCAGTGAGTAAGAGAAGTATAGCTTTCGGTAAGTAATGCCAACATTGCTATAACATCACAAAAACTTTATTTAGGTTACTTCTGACATTACGAACATCAGTTATAGTTTCCTGCCAAGTCAACTGTATGTTGCCAACTCCTTGGAATATGGCGCACTCTATCTGCAGCACCATTTCTGGATATATCTCTCATCTCATCGATCTATAGCTCTCTGGATATCAATTCTTGATTGAAATCAAATGCCTCACATAGGTTCTTTGATCTTTAAGAATAAGTTATAATCACAAGGGCTCCTGCCTGTTGAATTCGGAAGATGTTCGAATACTTCCCAATTCCAAATTCTAAACAAATTCTACTGAACATCTTTTAGGGCGGTATTACTTACTGAACGTGAGAAACAGTGAATGTATTCACAAAAATTGCTTTTTCGAAACTTTCAATGTTACAGATTTATACAACAAAGATTACTCAACAACATACAAGATTACAATGGTCTCCACTAGAATCGCTGATTTACAAGTGTTGCCATTATTTATCGAATATTCTGTATTATTATTATTATTATCATCATTTCTGTTTGTAATTATTGTTCGTGTGTATTTGAAGTAGATTATACAGGGAATGATTGGAAAACATTACCTCAGGATAGGGATGTATGGAGAGCTTGTGTCCGCACGGCCATGTACCTACGGGTTCGATAGTGCCAATGAGTTAGTTAGTTAGTGTATTTGAAATCTGTATTTTTTTAAATTCTACCAATCTGTTGTTAAGTGTCCATTCCTTTTTACACGCTTTATATTAGCTTGACCTGTATCTGTCTATGTAACGGAATCTTTCAACACGATTTTCACGCAGTTAAAAACATTGGATCGACTTGAAATTTTTTGTACTTGTAAAGGAACAATGACAATACAATAAATTTCATATTTTTTTTTCTAAAATCCTGGCCAGGATCATCAAGACACCAAACAAATAAAGATCGGTATGATAGGTTTGCGTGCTTATCGACTTTTTAGTCCATCGTTGTAAGAAATTAATATTATATCCTCTGGTAGCTCAGTTGGTAGAGTGGTGGACTGTAGTGGTATATAATTTCAGTAATCCATAGGTCCCTGGTTGAAATCCGGCCTGGAGGATTTTTTATAACTAAAAATATCGTAAGCAATTAAATTTTCATGGGATTCCGGTTTATGACAATCAATTAAACTAAAAATTAAAAATAATAAATAATAGTTTTAAAAAAAACTAAAACAACACGCTTTATTAGAAAACCGAACTAAAAAATTAAAAATAATTTTAATTTCCAACACCCTTGGGATAAAATTAAAGTGGTCAACAAAAAAATCATCTCCAACACGTCTAGAATAAATCTAGAGTTATCTACAAAAAAAATAATTTTACCATCAAAAGCGTGGGGTGCTTTTTATGGTTTTTACGTTTTCTTCTTAGAGACTTTACTCTTACCAATATCTATTTATTATCAAATATATTAATTTATATAGAGCACCCCACGCTTTTGATGGTAATTTTTTTTTTGTAGATAACTAGTTTTATTCTAGATGTGTTGGAGATGATTTTTTTTGTTGACCACTTTAATTTTATCCCAAGCGTGTTGGAAATTAAAATTATTTTTCTTTTTTTTTTAGTTCGGTTTTCTAATAAAACGTGTTGTTTTAGTTTTTTTAAACTATTATTTATTAACGATGTATTTTTACGAGTAACCAAATATTTTTCCTTGCCACAAAGTAAAACTACGCTGTTTCCAATGGGTCGTTATTCCAACCTTCAGAACAGATATCATCTTGCATTTTTAACTCGACTCACTTTTCTTTCAGTTGAAGATGTCGTTACTGTTTCTTTTTCGCTGTTTTCCCTTTGTGGCACCTAGGAACATGGGCAACTGCAACAAAACTCTATTCACGTGTCTTTGATCAAATATATCGCTCTCAATTACTTCCGTTTTCAAGTCGTTTGGGAAGATAAAACAATTTTAGATGAGTGCTTCGACGATAGAGAATCGAGTTTCAACATGATAAAATGACGTTCACTCCATAACACTTTAAAAAGAAGCGAAACATGAAAGCAAATGGAAAACACGCTATGGATGTTAGGTTCATGATATTCTAATTAAATCAGTTCCTTCGTTGGAATTTTAAGAATGCGTCACAACGTAAAAAGTTAAGATGATCTCTTAGACAACAGAACAGGCTCGAAAATATTTCCCTTTTCACTGGTTGTATTTAATATAGCTTCATGTTAATGAAATCAAAGGATGTTCATTTCGAGATTTTTGTTTAGTCTCTTCTGCAATCTAAATGGAATCTCAAGCTATCCAGAATGTAAGTGGCGGATTGAATATGATTTATAGAACCAGTTGGCGGATGAACATACAAATAAAGCCCGTCACGCAAGAATTGCAAAACAAAATCTTCAGCAAGTCGAATTTTTGGTCCGATATTGCTAGTTTACGGAATATATAAATTCCTTTTTTTTTTTTTTTCTGTCATGGTTCCGGCCTCATTCCATCTCTGTCTTGATCGTCTAGGATATAGTCGTCCTTTTGGTTTATATGACAGAATTATTTTCGGTAGGCTCAATTATGGAAATGCGTGCTATTATGCATTGCAGAGACTCTTGATGTCCCAACTCCTTTCAAAAAACGTTAAACTGAAAATATATAAAACTATTATTCTACCAGTTATATTATATGGGTGCGAAACATGGACTCTTACTTTAAGGGAGGAAAGGAGATTAAAAGTATTTGAGAATAAAGTACTTAGGAAAATTTTTGGACCAAAGAGAGATGAACTGACAGGTGAATGGAGAAGACTTCATAACAATGAACTACATGGTCTTTATAGGAAGCCAGATATAACAAGAACAGTTAAGTCTCGTAGACTGCGATGGGCAGGACATGTTGCACGTATGAGGAATGAAAGACTTGCATGGAAGCTTCTTGTAGGAAAGCCAGAGGGAAAACGCCCTGTTGGTAGACCAAGAATGAGGTGGGAGAATAACATTAACTATGATTTGAGGGAAGTAGATTATACAGGGAATGATTGGAAAGCATTAGCTCAGGATAGGGATGTATGGAGAGCTTATGTCCGGGCGGCCATGAACCTACGGGTTCGATAGTGCCAGTGAGTAAGTAAATATTCTTCTATGCATGCTACTATGAATTACAGGGATTCTTGTCCCAACTTCTCTAAAAAAACGTTAACCTGAAAATATAACTGTTATTCTCTCAGTTATATTATAATATGGATGCGAAACATGGACTCTGACTTTAAGGGAGGAGAAAGGATTACGAGTATTTGAGAATAAAGTTTTTAGGAAAATGTTTGTACCGAAGACAGATGAACAGACAGGTGAATGGAGAAGACTTCATAACAGTGAACTACATGGTCTTTATAGGAAGCCAGATATAATAAGAACAGTTAAGTCTCGTAGACTGTGATGGGCAGAACATGTGGCACGAATGGGAAATGAAATATGGAATGGATGCTTTTGTAGGAAAACCTAAGAGAAAACGACCAGTTGGTAGACCAAGAATGAGGTGGAGGAATAACATTAACCATGGTTTGAGGGAAATAGATTATACTGGGGATGAATGGAAATCATTAGCTCAGGATAGGAATGTGTGGAGAGCTTATGTCCGCGCTGCTATGAATCTACGGATTCGATAGCGCTAGTGAGTCAGTTAGTTATTCCCCTATCGCCCATTCTTTCTAGATTTCCAATAATATTTATTTGCCAACTAAATCGTATGTATCCAGTTACGTTTGCGAGAAAACAGAAACAACGGTCGCTAGAAACATTTTTGAATGAAGACTTTCAGGTAAACCCCCACTCCTAATGATTGTATTTTACTTATTTTTTTACAATACCTTTCTTTTATTTATTTCTGTAGCATTAAGAATGAAGTTAATCTGAAAACTAAAATGTTAGTGGGAACATTTTCATTGCTATTAACGGATGTATGTTTTGTTTTCCCGCAATGACACTTGATCGTTGGTATGATTTGTATCATTACCAGAGAGTCGAATCTGTTCCACAATTTCGAATAATAGTAGTAATTGAATAAGTCTCGTAGACTGCGATGGGCAGGACATGGTTCACGTATGGGGAATGAAAGACGTGTATGGAAGCTTCTTGTAGGAAAGCCAGAGGGAAAACGCCCAGTTGGTAGACCAAGAATGAGGTGGGAGAACAACATTAACTATGATTTGAGGGAAGTAGATTATACAGGGAATGATTGGAAAGCATTAGCTCAGGATAGGGATGTATGGAGAGCTTATGTCCGCGCGGCCATGAACCTACGGGTTCGATAGTGCCAGTGAGTAAGTGAGTAAGTAAGTAGTAATTGAATGTATTGCCTTTTTTTTTTCAAAAGAAAGGAAATACATTTGCATTTACCTTGCTTACGGGCTTGCTTGGACGCACGTGCATTATTTTTCGATGAATAAAAAATAAAAATAAACATAAGAATATATGAACAAATACATACATAGCTACACACCTACGTGCTGCCTTGTCACGCAGCGGGCCCGGGTTCGATCCCCGCTCGGGACAAGTTTCCTAGGTAAGGTTTTTTCAGGGTTTTTCCTCACCTGTAAGACAAATGTCAGGAAACTTTAAGGCCCAAATGGTCCCCGAACATATGTGTGTATATGTATATATATATATATATATATATATAACTTGTGTCTACACTACATATACAATAATACACATCTACACTCATACATGAAAAGGCCATGTGTATAAAGTCCAATTCTGGATATTAATTATTTTAAAAAATTGCTACAAAAAAGGTCGAATAGTATATAGGCCTATTGGTATAGACTATACGAGAAAGCGCGCGCGGGGGTGGGATAGGGGTATCACATAGTTGCATACCTATCGGACTATGAAGACAGACAGACGCAGTAAACAACGTTTCATTTAATTAAAAAAGTGGAGTTATTGTAGAGTACGTCGATAGTTAATATTGCGCGTACCAGATTTTACATGTAGTGAAATGCCCAAAACGAAAACAAATGTGCATACGATAGGGCAGTCTTTGTCTTAAAACGTTTCATTACCTTATAAGCAATGCATAACCTAAATATATCATATTTTATTGTATTAGGCACTGATACTGCTTCGTAAAGTTTATATTACACAAGAGTCGCCCGATAGGTATGCAGACATGTGATGCATCCCATCCCACTCCCTCCCTATCACGCAGTCAGTATCATTACAAGTAAATCATTAGCAGTGTGGAACAAAAATCCGCTCTATCATAATTAGGCCTAAAAAAAGGTATCGGTATCAGGGTAGTAACTAATTTCTATACACATTGTTTACAAAATTCCTGTCTTTGTCGAGCGTCTCCACTGTCTGCTTGAAGCGAGAGTGTGTATGTTCGACTCTCCTCAGTAACATACCTGTTTACTTGAAGTGTGGTTGTATTAGAATGCCGAAACAAAAATTGTGCAAAGATGAGTCAATTTCTACACAAAAAGCTGATTGTACTAGAAGTCTGTCCCGAGCAACGCGTGCCAACGTACAGTTTGAAAATACAGCGGTCTAAGTAGGTTGCAGCTTAGACTGTAACCCATACTTTCTTTCAGCTCTAATAATAATAATAATAATAATAATAATAATAATAATCGTCATCGTCACGATGAATATTTGAGGCGGTTAGAAGCAAAGGAATGTAAGTGATTTTCTCGCAAAAAGAAAATGAGTTGGTGCATAAGTACATTTTTAAAGCATAATTTTATTTAGTGGCAAAGTGATATCCGGTATATATTTGAAACAATAAGATTTGTACTTATTGTGGCAGTTGTCCTCAACAAATTAGATTTATATAAAATATTCAGCTAGGTCTTTCGGAACCGGTTCAATTTTCAAAGTTGTTCTTTGGGTACTGGTTGCATTTAACGAATATATTGTATAGTGGGTTGATATGATAGGGCGTATTCTCTTACTACAGGTCGGGCAGTATTTCGAGGGCTGTTAATTGTCACTGAGTTCACTATTTTAATTTATATTAATTGTTGATTGCCCTACCTCGGTAGCTAGTCGGTTCCTCTGTTTCAGGATGAGCGCTGAGATTTTCATCTCATTTACGGTTCGGAAAGAATTGCGTGGGAACAGACAATAGTTAATCATAAGTAATGCCACGAGTGATTTCCAAATTATCGATAAATTCACGACTCACGAAGTGAGGAGTGAATTTATCTAGAGAATTTGGAAATCAAGAGTGGCATTTGTTAGGACTATTTAACGAATAAAATTAAGCTGTTTACTCACAAATCATTATTTAACTATAGTTATTTTAAAATATTTATATATTTAATGTAAACGGCGATGTTTGAAAACAAATGAGAAACGATAGGTACGCTTCTACTGCTTCTTTTGTTTATCACTGCAACCAGATCATACTATTTATTGCCAAAGGAACGCAATATTGTAAGGAGGAGCTTTCTTTAATATGGTAATTATAACACTGATAAATATTTGGTGAAACACGACTCTGATTGGTTGTAAAACAGAAATCATTGAAACGTGATTGGTCATTGACTCCCATTTGGGGCATGAGTTAAATAGTCATTTAAATTACTTTATTTCTCTTCTCTGTCAACTTAAATGCACTTTACACTGTATAAAACTTTTCCGTTACGGGCCTTCGATATCTCAAACTTTTGAGGACTCAGCAATTAAATTATTTAGGAATTGGAGGAATTTTCCGTAAGTCCGTAATCGTTGTTCCGAGACATTCTAACAATATAATTTAGATCTTCTCTCCACGAACTATTAAATGTAATTAAATTAGTTTGTCCTCATGAGTTTCGTATCGAAGTCAGGACCTTTATTCCCATATATGCTCGTACACCCTAACTCTGATTTTGATTGGTTAGAATTTTCAATCACATGTCTTCTAGGGGCGTAAATATTTTTATTAGACTCCCACCTATTTCTAATTTATTCTCACGGCTAGCTTGCGTGTTTACAGTTTAGGCTTTCCGCGCTTGTAAATTTTGAAGTATGAAGTTTTCTCCCAACGTGATTTTTCAAGCTAGACCCAGCTTAAGAATTTCAAGTATACTCTGGGGGCTACATATTTATGGCCTCTTGGTATTTACGTTTCCCACGGCTACTTGTGGGAACTTTTACCAGTAATATATGTATTTAATTTACTATTTATACTATATTCAGTTCATTCTTTGTTTACTTTTTAATCGTATTTATTAATCACTATACTAGATTAGGGTCCTCTCTTATACGCTACACAGGTTATCGTTTCTTGTTTGCTTCATCATATTCATTTCTTCTAAGAGATTTATTTTCCTGTTATTGTTTTCTCTATGCATTAGGCTTATTAAGAGGGTATTTTCAATTTTTTAAAAAGTAGAAATATATAATCCGTACACTAGCAAAATCGAACCATAAATTTAACATGCTGAAGTCGCTTAATTTACGTAATTCCTGAGTGACGAGCGATTTTAAGACACCCTGTATATTAGTTACATATGCGATTTTGTTGTAATAAAAATGAGGTTTATCGCAGATGAACCTTGTCTGTGAAATGTCATTTGTTATCTACGAGAATGTGTGAATGGAATTTGTGGTAGTGATGACCAAACCGAGCCTCGAGGTGGATGAATTGTCTCTTGAGAGATGCCACGTCACCGGGAAGTGACGTCAGATCCCTTGTCTCATTACTGTGATGCCTGTAGGGAAAAGAACACAGATATCACAATGATGACGTCACGCTGGCCGATGTGAAGACGTGACTCCACCCCCTAGGAGCTTTATCGGTCTCTCTTGCTGTCTCATTTTATAAGGGATAGTAGAAACAGGATTGCTCGAGTCACTGACATGATAAATTATTCGTGAAATGTGAAAAAGGAAGAAACGGCAGAGTTAGATAAAAAGAAGCGTGTTTTGACTCCTACATTCCCTGTTACTTTGATTCTTACAAGACTGAGAGCTGCAGCATTACAGCTACCAGAACTACTCTTTTTCTGGGTATGCATTTTTTGTTCTCTCTTTTTTAGTTAATTCCGAGGGTATGTTAATTATTGGCGATGTACTAATGGAAATATGTTTGATTTATTTCTTCTTCCAAATATTCTTACTCATTGACATAACGAACCTGCAGGTTTTTATTTATTTATTTTACATGATGGAGTTAGGACCGTAAGGTCTTCTCTTCCACTTCACCAGGGTTAAATTATACATACAATAAAAATTATGATAAATGATCCATCCATAGTAATTCTGCCCGAAGGCAGGTCCTTCACTGCAATCATAGCATTTTCATGCTATGCTTGCAGCTTTACTAGGGAATTGTAGGTGTGGTTGCTTCCCGTTGCTTTCTATACCGGTGAAGGATGATGATGATTGCCGGATGATTTTTCGGGGACCATTGGATCCTAAGCTTCATGAGATTTGGCTTACAGGTGAGGAAAAACCCCGAAAAAACCTCACCCAGGAGCCTGTCCCGACCGGGAATCGAACCCGCGTCCCCTGTGTGACAAGGCAACACGCTACCTCGAGACCACAGCGGTGGACAATAATAATAATAATAATAATAATAATAATATAATAATAATAATAATGGGTCCACCGCTGTAGTCTCGGGGTAGCGTGCTGCCTTGTCACATCAGCGCCACTTATGGTATACAAACATAATATGAATTATTCTGAGAAGGTCTCAGTAAGTTTTAACGGTCAATTATCAATTTATAAGTTTAAAAAATATATCTGGGGATGGTGGGGATCAAATTTTGAGGTTATATGTTCTGATATGCGAAAAATCTTCTTAAAAATCGTCAAAAAATCCTAAAACCCGATCGCAGCGCCTCTACCGGCTCCAATTGTAAATCCAAACCATCCAGAGACCCACTGAAATACCCACAAAAAATTATCAAAATCGGTCCAGTCGTTTAGGCCGAGTTCAGTGACATATATATATATATATATATATATGGTATGATAAGAAAAATAAATGCCTGGACGGGATTCGAACCCGGATCTCTGAGTCTGTACCTCAGCGTGATATCCATTACACTACCAGGCGAATCCAATTCCCACGTCACAAGTTTTCTTATATATGTATTATATTCTCCATTATTACTAGATGTCGCGAGAACTCGGTCTTCACTATCTATTATATATATATTATATTAGACATATATATTGCTGATTCTCTCACAGATATAAATACTGGTTAAGAAAGTTTAATTGGGTTTTCCGCGTCATGGGTTCAAATTCGGTCCCTCTGGCCCCTGATTCCGCGTTTTCGTCGTTTGGCATGCTGCCACATGCCGTTATCAAGGAATGGTAAGTTCGAGTCACAGGTTTAGGTCTTATATAATTAAACATTTTTTAAATTAATGCCTATAGGGTTATAGGATTTTTTTGACAATTTTTAAAAGATTTTTCACATATCAGAACATATAACACATTAATTTTTTAATTACATAAGACCTAAACCTGTGACTCGAACTTATCATTCCTTGATAATGGCATGTGGGATCATGCCGAAACGTCGAAATTAGTGGCCAGAGGCCGAACTTGAATCCATGACGCGGAAAACCCCAAAAACTTTCTTAATCATATATATTGAATTGGATTCGCCTGGTGGTGTAATGGATATCACACTGAGGTACAGACTCAGAGATCCGGGTTCGAATCCCGTCCAGGCATTTATTTTTCTTATCATACCATATCAAGTTTGCATTGCTCAATGTTAAACATTTAATTATAACATCGATAAAGCGTCACTGCTATAAAGTAAAAATGTTCTCTTTAATTTGCTTACTTGTTATAGTCAGCTACTAGATGGCAGTGAAGACCGAGTTCTCGCGACATCTAGTAATAATGGAGAATATAATACATACATAAGAAAAATAAATGTTTGAATTGGATTCGCCTGGTGGTGTAATGGATATCACACTGAGGTACAGACTCAGAGATCCGGGTTCGAATCCCGTCCAGGCATTTATTTTTCTTATCATACCATATATATATATATATATATATATATATATATATATATATGACACGATAAGAAAAATAAATGCTCGGACGGGACTTGAACCCGGACCTCTGTTGCGCTACCGATTACGCTACCGAGCAAGTCTAGTACACACATTCATATTTCTTTTATATATTCTCATTATTACTAGATGTAATGGGAACTCGGTCTCCAATGCCACCTAGTAGCTACTATAACAAATAAGGAAATTGAAGAGAATATTTTTACTTTATAGGAGTGACGCTTTATCGATGTTATAATTAAATTGTTGACATTGAGCAATACAAGCTTAATACATGTATGACATGATAAGAAAAATAAATGATCGGACGGGATATATATATATAATAAAAATAAAAATTGAAATAAAAATAAATCAAATTAATATCACAGAGAAACAAAAATAACAAAAAAAATCACTTAATCTAAATATCCTGTAAGTTGGTAACATGTGTTAGTATAAATGTTGTGTATTTATAAAACTTGGTGCAGACAACTTACTGTAGGTCCGCTGGTAGGCTAACTATAGCTATTGTTCGATCCAAGAGATGCTAAGAGAAAGTTTCCATGTTCCACAAACAGATCGGAGAGGGTGTATAATGTAACCATATTAGATTAACTTGGTAGCAATGCGCATTACAGTACAAGAACTCTGACAATTAGCAAAATCACAAATTTCCACCATGTTAATATATTCTGATATTTCAGTTATAGGCGTAGTGAGTTACTTAAACAATTACTTTCAGCGAATTACAAAATAATGAAAATAAATTCTTCTTCTTCTTCTTCTTCTTCTTTGGCTTTCCCCCACTTATAGGTTTGCCGTCTTCAGTTACCATTTCTCTCTCTCATTCTAATCTCCCTCTTCCAAATTCCTATCATCCATTATAGTTCTGACGTAGGTTTTCCATTTCCATCTTGGTCTGCCACGTTTATTTCTTCCAGGGGTGACCATTGGTATATATATTTTTTAGCCATCTTTCATTTTTCATTCTTTGTACATGGCCATACTATTTAAGCGTTTGATTTTCAATCCTCTTAACCCTTAAATTCGTAATGTATCCATTTGAATACATCAGTTGGTTTAATTAATTTAATATTTTAAATAAATCAGAAGAAAACGAACAAAAACAAACCACTTAAATGTGTGTCATTATACAATATACCTAATAATAACAGTTATACAAGATTCCGTTTTCACTGCGGTCCGCCACATTCAAATAACAAGCAGAATAAATTTGTGTTTTGTCAATTTAAGGGTTAACAACAGATGTGGTGACATTCATTTCTCTCCAAAGGAATTCATTTCTTATTTTATCCTGTCTTGTTTTTTGGAGGCTTCTTTCTAAAATAATCAAATTCAACTGTTCTAATTTTTTTGAAAAATAAATAACACATCTTCATCGATCCTACCTAGTAGACACACACAATTGTCATGTTAATACACACACACATATATATATATATATATGTGTTACCGCTGTGTCTCGAGGTAGCGTGCTGCTGCAATAGCTATAAGTAAAGCTACATCACCAATACCTTGTCATACAGCGGGCCCGGGTTCGATTCCCGGTCGGGACAGGCTCCTGGGTGAAGTTTTATTCCGAGTTTTTCCTCACCTGTAAGAAAAATGTCAGGAAGCTTAGGGCCCAAAAGTCCCCAAAAATCATCCGGCCATCATTATCCTTATCATTATCATCATCAATCATCATCCTTCACCGGTGTGGAAAGCAACGGGAAGCTACCATACCTATAATTCCCTAGTAAAGCTGCAAAGCTTAGCATGAAAATGCTATGATTGCAGTGAAAGACCTGCCTTCGGGCAGAATTATATGGATGGATTATTACTATTATTATTATTATTCCGGAAGGTCCAGGGTTCAAGTCCCGGTGGGGTCAGGATTTTTAAACTGACCCAAACCTTCTGGCGGCATTATGGCCCTGGGGTCGACTCAGCCTCTAACGGAAATGAGTACCAGACGCTTGTTCTAGGGTAAAGGCGGCCGTCACGCAGGGCTGACAACCCGGCTGTCATCAAGTGCCGATTGTCCAGAAAAAGTGGGAGCCTTAACCTCCTGCTACCTCAAGGGCCTCCCGAGGCCTGTAGTGGGACTACTTTACTTTTTATTATTATTATTATTATTATTATTATTATTATTATTATTATTATTATTATTATTATGTGGTTCAATAAGAAGATATTTGAGAAATAATACCACAAGGGAAACTCAATTAAAATTTTACAAAACAGTAACCGTTCCAACATTAACATACGGGTCTGAGACTTGGCCTTTAACGATCTCTGATAGAAATAAAATTGAGACAATAGAAATGAGATTTCTCAGATCAGTTGCAGGTGTATCTCTAAGAGATCAAAAGAGAAGTCAAGATATCAGAGTTGAACTACAAATCTATAATATAAACGAGAGAATACACACAAATAAACGTAATTGGTTTGAACATATACAAAGAATGCCAAATAATCGTTTATCAAAACAGCTGCTTCATTATAGGCCTCTAGGCCGAAGAAATGTAGGAAGACCAAAACGTCGTTGGAAGGACGACCTGCGCCTGCGGCATTAAGTGCGCCGGGGAGCGGAACTGGCCAACAGGCCCATACCTTGAAGATGATGATGATGTTTATTATTATTATTATTATTATTATTATTATTATTATTATTATTATTATTATTATATCATCGCTATAAATAGTACCGTATGTCTTTTCAACACTTGTAGTGTGGAGAGATTTACAATTTAATATAGAAATCTGGTGCACATTCTAGACATTTCTCAAATGTTAAAATTATACTTGTAACGATACAGGTTTTATGAAACGACGCTGGGAAGTACTCTTTCGTTAACTCCGTATTCAATTGAGGAGCTTTTTCTCTCATTTTGAAGATTTCACCAAGGAAGAATTGTCGTTATCCTGTAGGACAGTGTGTGGGGTTAGACCAGAGCGAGGTTATGTTAGAGTAATCAAGATTTATTAATATTTACTGGAGTTTGGAGCCGGAAGGTGTGGCCGACGACTTGATGAAGCGCTGTGGGGGGTTGGCATTGCGCGACCACTGTAATATAACAGGATTTGTGATACCTGACCAGTATACCGCGGAGATGAAACATGTAACTTAGTGTCACTCCAAGTCAAACTTTGTTTTATTCACTGTACAGACTTAATTAAATTGAAATAAATAATAGTTTTAAAAAACTAAAAAACATGCTTTATTATAAAACCGAACTAAAAAATGAAAAATAATTTTAATTTCCAACACGCTTGGATAAAATTAAAGTGGTCAACAAAAAAATCATCTCCAACACATCTAGAATAAAACTAGAGTTATCTACAAAAAATAAATAATAGTTTTAAAAAACTAAAACAACACGCTTTATTAGAAAACCGAACTAACAAATGAAAAATAATTTTAATTTCCAACACGCCTGGGATAAAATTAAAGTGGTCAACAAAAAAATCATCTCCAACACATCTAGAATAAAACTGGAGTTATCTACAAAAAAAATAATTTAACCATCAAAAGTGTGGGTGCTCTATATCAATTAATATATTTGATAATAAACAGATATTGGTAAAGGAAAGTCTCAAGAAGAAAACGTAAAAAATCACAAAAAGCACCCCACGCTTTTGATGGTAATTTTTTTTTGTGGATAACTCTAGTTTTATTCTAGATGTGATGGAGATGATTTTTTTTTGTTGACCACTTTAATGTTATCCCATTCTAATTTTATGATATTATATGTTTTTGTTAGTATTAGCTAGTATTAGATCACATCATCATTGTATTTTGTTTAGTCTGTATTTTAATAATATCTTAAAATTGTAATATGTACCGGTATGTAATTTTTGTATAATTCTACTATTCACTGGTTGAGGCTATATTTCGCCTGTGGAGCATCCCTCTTCATGGTCCAACAATAATCGGCCAGCATATTAGGATTCCATTTGTCTTGATATCTCTTTTCAATAGCTGATATCTCCTGATGAAAGTGTTCCCCGTGCTCATCGCTCACTGCGCCAAGATTTTCCGGGAAGAGATCTAGGTTTATTTAAAAATAATAATTATTTAAATCCATTAATTGAAATTGAAATAAAAACAAAACTGTGGGTGATGGAGAAATTCCGAATACATATTTGAAAACACGATAAAAAACTGCATTAGGTACAACAATTATTACTCATGAGACAAAAATCGTGTTTACCAGTGTAATTATTATTGATGTTAAAGGAAGAGACAGATATTATTGCCTCACTCTGATGGTTAACAGTTTATATAAAAGCGGGTGCCGCGCGGCAATGCTTGATATGCAGTGTTGTCACGTTTCTCATAGCGCTATGAGCGTTTATTACACAAGGACAGAAGGCATTGATTATTTATGTTATTATTTAATTTTATGTTATTATTTTATATTATTTAAGTTTTTAAAATTAAAATTATATACGTATTAATTAAATAATTTAATTCCAACATTATACAGCTTGTAGTTCTACATAAACTTAATATCCATACAAAATAATGCTGAAAATATTATTATATTTATTATTATTATTATTGTTATTATTATTGTTATTGTTATTATTATTATTAACTGTTCGGTCTGAAATATTTTCCCATGGCCGCCGCATGCTCAAATCACTTATATATTAAACTAATATATGTAGATATTGTATTATTATTCTAGCTAGATATCACAATAAATCACTGATAATTATACCATTAATTACGGTACACAATTTTATAACTGGATCGAATGTTCCACATCTGTCCGAGTTTTAATTAGGACTGTAGGGAGAATAGCAATGTGGCAACATCGTCGTAGTCGCGGCAGTCGAGCCTTTGTATTTTAATAACATATAACAGCTGCGGGGAAACAAAGCGAGCCGCTTGTTAAGCATCATAGTGAGGCGATAATACATATGAATAAGACAGAAATAATCTATAGGTTTTTTTAGTACACCAATCTCTAATTGTAGCACTGTTATGGAAAATACCATCTCATATTATGAAATGTTTCTCATGTTATAATGAATATAGAAGGCTTTGTGAGAGAACATCTCTTGAGTTAAAGGAAAAACACCCTTGGCGCACCGACGAGAAAGTAATAACAATTAGTGGTAAATTAATTCTTTGATGTGAGGGAAAAATAAAGATGGTACGAGAGCCACCCCATTTATTTTTCCCTTAAACTGTGCATTGAGGGAATGACGAACTAGAACACTAATAAAATATTATATCAAAGCAACGTGGTGGCAACCACCCTGCCCTTCATTTCCTAAAAGCCAGCAGGATATGGAGGGAGTGACTCATTGATTGATGGCGCCACAGATACACAGTAGCGCCAGAATTCTCCTGTGACAGTCACAGGAAGCGAGCATCTTCAACCTTCTTTACTCTGACTCGAGTGGAAATATTGCTTTTCTTACTCAATGCTTATGTTACCGGCAAAGTACACAATTTCAGACATTGTATAAAAAATTCCTAGCAATTGTGTAAAATATGGATACACTTTTGGCAAAATATACATATTAATAATTTGTTTTACACTTTTCGTAGCCATTATAATGTAATATGTCCAGTGCTGTGGTCTCGAGGTAGCGTGCTGCCTTGTCACGCAACGGGCCCGGGTTCGATCCCCGGTCGGGGCAGTTTTTCTGGGTGAGGTTTTTATCGGGGTTTTTCCTCACCTGTAAGACAAATGTTAGAAAAACTTTAAAGCCCAAACGGTCCCCGAAATCATATGGTCATTATCAACATCGTTATCATTATCATCATCATCATCGTCATCATCCTTCACCGATGTGGAAATCATCGGGAAGCTAGCACACCTACAATTCCCTAGTAAAGCTGCAAGCATAGCATGAAAATGCTATGATTGCAGTGAAGGACCTGCCTTCGGGCAGAATTACTATGGATGGTTAATGTAATATATTATATAGTATTTTAATGAAAATAATCGAAACAATCATAAATTAATGTTATAAGAAGTACAGTTATTCTTATCTTCCCATTATATATATATATATATATATATATATAGGACAAGCAGCAGGCGTCAGAGAGAGCAACGTGTGTTGTGATATTTTGCGTGTAGCAGGAAAAAGGTACGTTACCAGACGTGAGTTCCTATGCTAAACGTAACAGTCTTGGTCCCCACTACACGCCCTCAAAGTCTGTAATGGGAATTCACTTACACCCTGCATGTATGTATATATATATATATATATATATATATATATATATATATAAATGTTATATTGCAGATGTTTAACTACATAAGAACTAAACCTTGGATGGGTGTACGGCTTCGGAAACGGACCACAGCGAAAACTCTATTAATGTTATTCTCCCACCTCATTCTTGGTCTACCAACTGGGCGTTTTTCCTCTGCTTTTCCTACAAAAAGCTTCCTTGCATGTCTTTCATTCCCCATTCGTACCACATGTCTACCCATCGCAGTCTACGAGACTTAACTGTTCTTATTATATCTGGCTTCCTATAAAGACCGTGTAGTTCACTGTTACGTAGTCTTCTCCATTCACCTGTCTGTTTATCTCTCTATGGTCCAAAAATTTTCCTAAGAACTTTATTCTCAAATACTCGTTATCTCCTTTTCTCCCTTAAAGTAAAAGTCAATGTTTCGCATCCATATAATATAACTGGTAGAATAATAGTTTTATATATTTTCAGACACGCCGGGTATTAGCTAGTTTATTATAAAATTTCCACAATTATGTAAATTAGTCCACCGCTGTGGTCTCGAGGTAGCGTGCTACCTTGTCACGCAGCGGGCCCGAGTTCGATCCCCGGTCGGAGCAGGTTTTCTGGGTGAGGTTTTTATCGGGGTTTTTCCTCACCTGTAAGACAAATGTCAGGAAAACTTTAAGGCCCAAACGGTCCCCGAAATCATATGGCCATCATCATCATCATTATCATCCTTCACCGGTGTGGAAAGCAACGGGAAGCTACCACACCTACAATTCCCTATAAAGCTGCAAGCATAGCATGAAAATGCTATGATTGCAGTGAAAGACCTGCTTTCGGGCAGAATTACTATGGATGGATGGATGTAAATTAACCAATCGTCTTCTTGAAAGGGTCCATATTGAAAAAATGATGAACTACGTATTATTTATTACTTTATTAGAGATATTGGTTGTAAGAAGAAAGTAGTTTTGTAATGCAATTTCATCAGAGTCCTTTGTTTTTATCGACTTTTTTTGGATAGTGGCATTAAGTAAATGGTCTCTATAGCGTCACTAGATAAACCGATGTAGTAAATAATATAGAGCCTGAAGATAGGAATAAAAGCTGAAACCCACAATATAGTCGCAGTCGATAATGGAACCTTGATAGGTTGGTTGAACTGTATGCTGAATATAGATTGGTAACATAATTACTTTGTTTTAGCGTCCCTCTCTTCTCTTTGCCGACTCCCAGCAGGTAGGGGTTGTACTCACCATGAAAAGCATGGCTAGAATAAATTACCCGCGGGAGTAGGCAGACTGTAATAATATTACTGTGGGAGGCAAACTCTAACCTCTCCACACAATGCAGAACAGTGATTCCAACCGATAAATGGCTCTCCATAAACCCAACTTTAAATGATACACACGACTACATATTTATGAAGATTGATTTTCTGGTGGGCGTGTTCTTTTGGTTTAACTATCCCATAGGAATAAGATAATTGGTTTGAGTTAGAAGAATCTGAGTTTCAAAATTCACCAGATTAGAAGGGTTATTCATTGACATTTTAAGGTTCAAATTGTCGGCTTTTTTAATATACTTTTTAAATTGAGGATTCTGTAATGAAGTCTATATTTCTTCTTCTTCTTCATTTCCAGGATTAGGTCAATGCGACCTGTTCCGGTCTCAAGTACATCGTTTCCTTGGCCGTCCCAAATATCTATGAATTGTTAACTTCGGTTATTTTGAAGAGGCAAGGGCCAGTTTCACCAAGAGAGATAATTGTATTACGCCAGTTTTCCCCATGTATAATGCATAGCTTAAACTGGCGTAATACAGTTACCTCTCTTGGTGAAACTGGCCCTCGATGATTAATTAAAAGCTAGGTATTTTTATTTTTAATGACAAAATTGATAAGAAGTAACTCTGAGAGGAATTTTATAGGAAAAATTTCTCATTTGGGCAATGTCTTCCGAAACATGTCTCAGGTGAGAGTCCAAAATATGAGATGAGGTGTAAATAACCATTTTTAATATATTTGATTTATGTATATTGACTTGCTTTCTAAGTAACACTGAGCAAACAAAAAACTTTTTTTATTAATTAAATAAAAATAAAACGTAGTTTTATTTGATTTTCATATTTATTATATAATTCAGTGAATGCTGTTTCGGTACACTGTACCTTCTTCAGACATGTTTTTTTTTCTCTCAGAAAGAAAAATATCTGATTCTGATAGTTTTTTTTTTTCTCCTGAATTCAAATATGATACCGGTTTTTCTCCATTACGCAAGATTTCCAAGAGACAGGAATTTATAATTTCAAACACTTTAATATTTTCTACATTCGTAACTACACAATATTCGAACATTCGGACTCACCTAGAAAGTAAGGAATGACGATTTTCTGCTATATTTCGCCTGTGGAGCATCCCTCTTGATGGTCCAACAATAATCGGCCAGCGCATTAGGATTCCATTTGCCTTGATATCTCTTTTCCATAGCCGAAATCTCCTGAGTTAGCTCATTTGGTTTTATTTTACAATAGACAAATGGACGAAAAAACGTTTATTAAAAAAATAATTATTTAAATCCATTAATTGAAATAAAAAACTGTGGGTGATGGAGAAATTCCGAATACATATTTGAAAACACTATAAAAAAACTGCATTAAGTTCAAGTATTGGTACTCATGAGACAAAAATCATGTTGACAGTGTAATTAGGTAATGGTGTATGTAATATTTCTTAAACTTAAAAACCTAACAAAAATAACACCCTAATCTTCAACTATTCAGTGACTTCTTGATTTTTTATATTAGTACTTGTACTAAGCTTGAATTAAAATGCTAATTAGTTTTCTTTTTGTTTGTTTTAGCGGACAAGTTGCCAGCTGGCTTTCCACAAATTACCCAAGCACCAAGCACCAAGGTAGTAGAAATTGGACACAACGCAGTCTTACTATGCTCAGCTGTTGGTACGCCATCTCCTCGCATTTCATGGGTGCGAGATATGTTACCTGTGGATCCAAACAAGAACTCGCGATACAGTATTCTTGACACAGGTACCGGTATGCCAGGTACGTTAGTCGTAGTGGCTGTTTGCAACTAATGTGTAGCCTGCAACCATACCCTCCACTTCAATACATATAAACTCAATACTTGCTAAAAAATATATTTATAAACTTATTTTATAATTATATAATTGCAGAAATGAAGTTATTAAGATTTATCTTTAATTTAATTAGAGAGTGAAACAGATATTTTTTTTTTAAACTTGAAGGAATGATGGAATATATAAAATAACAAATTAAAAATTGTGAATATGAAATAAAAATATTTTCAGTGTTTTAACATTCAGAATGATCACAGCATGAATTTCATAGAATGTTTTTATAATTGAGAATTCAGCGTTCTTTTCAATGTGGAGATTGTATTTTGGTCCTTACGTCTTTTTTTCTGCCTTGCATATTTAAGTTGAATTTAGTTACTTTTAAATTAATAAAATTCACGAGTCAGAAATTATCTCACCTCATACACTCCATCCTTTTATAGCACAGGACCACGGTTTCTGGAACAGTTGTTCATATCTTCATAAGAAGTTAGGAATGACTGTTACAGAAACTACGGTCCTGTGCTGTGAAGAAGACGAGTGTATGAGGTGAGATAATTTATGAGTTTATTTTTTATTAAGTCCACCGCTGTGGTCTCAAGGTAGCGTGCTGCCTTGTCACGCAGCGGGCCCGGGTTCGATCCCCGGTCGGGACAGTTTTTCTGGGTGAGGTTTTTATCGGGGTTTTTCCTCACCTGTAAGACAAATGTCAGCAAAACTTTAAGGCCCACATGGTCCCCGAAATCATATGGCCATCATCATAATTATTTTTACAGAGATTTAGGCGCTCTCCCCCTACAGGGAAGAATTTGAACCATACTAATTTAGTTACACTTGTTTTCGTATATATGTTATTTTTTGAGTGGTCCGTGGTCAGCGTTCCGCCTCATACTGACATCTAGGAAACCAAGGTAGTACTAGGACGGGAAAATTTGGTAAATTTTGCTTAGAGACCTTTTCATTCAGGCTTAAGGATTTTTTACGAGCCTGAAAATCTTCAGACTCGGGACCCACGGCTTAAAGTCCCTCCCGGAGGACTCGCTCCTTGGATTTTTCTGTCCTAAAAAATCCATCGACCCCGGCCGAGTTTGAACCCGCGACCCTCGGGACCAGAGGCAAGGAGCATAACCACTAGTCCACCACGGCCGATCCATCATCATCATCCTTATCATTATCATCTCAACTTCATCATCATCCTTCACCGGTGTGGAAAGCAACGGGAAGCTACCACACTTACAATTCCCTAGTAAAGCTGCAAAGCATAGCATAGCATGAAAATGCTATGATTGCAGTGAAAGATCTGATCTCGGGCAGAATTACAATGGATGGATTTTTATTAATTTGAAAGCCTCATAATATTAATTCCCATCATAAGTTTTAAGAAATTAGTTACTTTTATTTGTTTTTTTTCTTCTTCAATGCCACTAGGTTGTCTTATGATATATTAGCATTTTTCCCTGGTATTCCCAAAATTCTATCCCACTTCTGAAGTCAGCGTGCCTGAAAGGTAAAATTATAAATTAAAGTAAAGCTCAGCGTGGACAGAACAGATTTATTACCCTGATGATTTGATGATTGTTAATTGATAACAAAGCACCAAGAGAGTCCTTAAACCTAGAACTTAACTTAAATTCCAGATCACAGAAAATGGCGACCACAAGGTGCCCAAGTTGAATAAAACATTGCTTCCACTTACTTGTGTTTTGCTCCTTACTTTTATCTTAACCAATCTGGTATTTCTTCCTTTTCTAGTACCAGTTCCCTCTTTTTACTTTCCTGTCCAGTCTCTCTTGCCTGACCTCTTGTTTTCTTCGACCGTGATGGTATTAGAGTATTTGAGGCCAAAGGGTTAATTTCTGTCTTTCCTATATCTCTTTCTTTTAACCTCGTGGACACTCACCTTGAATGCCCACATAAGCTGCATGTTCAAATGCAGCCCCAGTGCAACTTATGGCATAAGTATAGAATGGATTTATATCATCAGCTACGGCTGGATACACATAATGAAGATGAATAAAAATTCCTGTGATGTGAGTGAGAATCAAACCCAGAATCTCATGAACTGTAGTCAGAAGTTCTGACCATAAGACAATTAGGTTGATTAGTTTCTTTTATGGTAGGATAGTATTTACATATCTGATGGGGGCTGAACTATCTGTTGGCACCATGGCCCTGGGTTCAACTGAGCCTCTAATAAAATTAATATCATGCTAAAAATGAAGTCGTGTTGGGCTGAAAACCTGGCTGACATATTGTGTCAATTGTCTGCTTTCACAAGGTCCTCCCAAAACCTATACTGGTATCACTTTAGTATTTAGTCATTGTGAAACCAAACATTAAAAATAAAAAAAAATCTTATTTTCTCTTCAATATGACATACTGCATAATTTGTAGTGTTTGCATAAAAGTGTTGTTGAATTGTAGGAGTATGGTGTGGTCACTCTGAATAATTAATTCACGCAGTTCTAATTATTGGAGATTTTTCTCTTAACTTTAGAAGTGAGGTTAAAATAAGAAAATTATATTTTTGGGTGAAAAATCTAATGAAGCGAGTTGTAATTTATTTTAGCTGTTTGATATAAATACATAATACTGAATCTTACGGGAAGCAATAATAATGGATATTCAACATTGGAAGCATTAAAGTAAGTAAATGAGAATTGGCTTAAAATTTAGTCAATTTAAAAAGAAAAGATATTGAACGTTCTAAAATAAGAACATATTACATGCTTCATTATGGTTGCAGGCTGTTTTCTCAAGATCATGTGACTATGGCCATGAATTTATTTTTCTATTATTTCTATTATTTCTATGAAGACAGAAATATACCAAATTTACTTCGGCAGAACATACAAAATATTTACAAAGACAACACCATAAAGATTAAATTAAATAACAGATTTTCTGAAGAAGGAATTATAAATTGTGGTGTGAAACAAGGCTGCCCCCTATCCCCAACACTTTTTGCAATTTATATCAATGAAGTAATATGTTGCTGGAACAAAACATATAAATTTGGAATAAGAATATCAGAAAATAGAAAATTAAACACCCTATTGTTTGCAGATGACCAAATAATAATAGCAAATTCCGAAGATAATCTACAGAAAGGTCTGTATGAACTTAACAAAATTACAGAAGAATATGGATTAAAGATATCTACAGAAAAGACAAAAATTATGGCATTTCAAGGTGTAGATCCTGTCAGAAGTAAAATTGTACTGGACAATAAAATTTTGGAGCAGGTGAATAATTTTACATATCTAGGATGCAATATCTCATATGAAGAAGAAAAGGATGTAAATGCAAAAAATCTAAATTTTTAAGAATTTTAGGGTTAATAAATTCTATCTTCAAGCCACAGTTAGTCCAAAAGCATTCAAGACTGAAAGTGTATAAAACACTGGCTCTTCCAACTCTTTTGTATGGTGGCGAAGTATGGACGTTGAAACAGAAGGATATACAGAGACTTAGATCTGCTGAAATGAGATATCTTCGGAGGACTGCAGGATACACACTACTAGATCGCAAAAAAAAAACGAAGACATCTTAGAAGAATTACACATGGAATCTTTAGAAAACAAAATTTCTGATTATAAGTCAAGATGGATGCAACATGTTCATCGAATGGAAGATCACAGAATACCCAAACAAATGTTAAGATATCAACCTGCAGGAAGAAGAAGACCAGGACATCCACTCAAAAGACTTCTGGATGGTGCTTCTCTTGAGGCCGAAACAGGTCAACAAATGGCCTAAATTCGTGAATGTACTATGATGATGATGATGATTATTTGCTACACACATAGGCCTATAAAGAGCAAATGGTATTGTTAAGTTTTTATCTCAGTACAGATTATAACTAATATAACTATTAGAAAGTTAGAATAATTTTTACCTCATAATTGTAGATTTCTTGAAGAATATAGTTTCAATATGCTGCATATCATTATCAATTCCTTGAGTTAGAAGGAATTGATAATAATACCCAAACTATAGTCTTCAAGAAATCTACAATTATGAGATGAGTCATTAAAATTCTAACTCTCTATTAATTAAATTATACCTCATAGTGTTACTTCCTTTAAAATTAAATCAGTTTATAACACTAATAAATGTTTGATTTATTCTATATCTTAAAAGCTATAGTTAAATTATTAAAATAACAGCATAAAGATTTTTTTAAATCATGTTTTTTTAATAGGCCTATTTAACTCCTATTTAACTGACATCAGTACAATATAAAAATTTAATAACAATGAAATTTGCCTCACCTCATATTTTGTCTTCTTTTTCGACCGGTTTCAGAGCAATTACTCCATATTCAGTATTTTTTCAACTATATTTAAAAGTAAAAGTAAAGTGATCCCACAACAGACCCGGAGGCCCTGGGGTAGTAGGAGGTTAAGGCTCCCACTTTTTCTAGACAATCGGCACTTTATGTCAGCCGGGTTGTAAGCCCTGCGTGACGGCCGCCTTTACCCCCAGAACAAGCGTCTGGTACTCATTTCCGTTAGAGGCTGAGTCGACCCCAGGGCCATAGTGCCGCCAGAGGGTTTGGGTCAGTTTAAAAATCCTGACCCCAACGGGACTTGAACCCTCGACCCTCCGGCTTGTAGCTCAGTGCCTTAACCACTACGCTACGGCGTGCCCCTTCAACTATATTTGAAGAGACAAATTTTTGCCCAGACCGAGACTCGAACCCGGGACCTTTGGCTTTCTAGGCCAGTGCTCTATCATCTGAGCTATCGGGGCGAGTTCCGATCTAGATGCAAATTTTTCTCTTATATACGTTGTAATTCCCTGCACCAAATGCTATGAAGCCTTTGCTTCTATCTTTGCAAATGGCGGCTTCTTAGTTAAGAAGACATTTATCGGGAATTTAAATACTACTTTATAAAGCCAGTAGGGCTTCAGTAGTCTCGGTCTGGGCAAAAATTTTTCTCTTCAAATATAATTTATCCTTCAGTGAGAAGTATTAAATCAATTTTTTAAACTGTTGTTCTTTCATACTGATGCATTGTTTTTCATATTGATGCATAGTTTGTTCCTGCATATGTTGGTAGACCAATGAGTCTCCAAATCAAATGAAATCAAATCAGTACACTGCAAACAGGAAGATTATGGATTCAATTCCCAAAGTGTCAGGATTTTTAAACTGGCCTGAACCTTCTGGTGGCACTATGGCCATGAAGTCAACTCAGTACCCAATGGGAAATGAGTGCTATATGTAGGTTCTGGAGGTATAGGTGACCACCAAGCAGGGCTGACAACCCAACTGACATATCATGCTGATTGTCTAAAAATATGGATGTCTTAACTGGCTACTTCTTCAATGATCTCCTAATGCCTGTAACCAGATCTCGTTTTAATTACATACTGCTAGTTAAATAAAAATATTTGCTATACCTACAACATGTAATATCCATTTTCTATTGATTTTGGTTTCATTACTATTTAAGTTTAGGCAAGTTCAGACGCCTCAAGGTGGCAACCCCACCACTGAACTTCCTCAACAATGGGTTGGTCCCCATTCTGAGGAGATCTATACATACTCAGAATCTACAGGAAAGAAATGGCTGCAACCTTTCCTATGGCACATGTAAAGACATAGACATAAAACTGATCAAATTCCAAAAACTTACAGGAACAATAAAAAACACTCTTCTCCAAAAAGTACGCTCAGATACAATTCTAAAATTTTATAAAACAATGGCTCTTCCAGACCCTATTTTATCGCTCTGAAACCTGGATTCTTACTACAGGCAAATTAAATAGGATAGTAGGTGCAGAAATTAAGTTATTAAGACCTTTAGCGGATTATACGCTTTATGACCACATGCGTAATGAAGACATTGCAAAGCTTTCAACACACCAGCAATAACCAAAACCATCAAAATATACCAAAGTAATTGGCATGAACACCTCCTTACAATACAAATTAAAGAGTGCTACTAAATGATTCAACAACTCTAAAAACTACAGAAAAGAATTCAATTGCAATTGATACCTGCACATTGTGGAATTGCTGGAAATGACACTGCTGATTTTCTTGCAAAAAAAAAAGGCTCCAATTTAATTCAGAATATTACTAAAAGCTTACCTTTCGCATCCATAAAAAGAATAATTAAAAACAAATATAAAATCAAAGTAAACCAAGACGTATGTAATAAAGCCTAAGACAAAAAATGGAATATTTTAGTAAAGAAGCCAGATATAATTCCAGAAATTCCACATAAAACTACAGTACCAAAATTTAGACTGCTTACAGAACATGACTATTTGACCAAACATTTATATAAAATAGGAATCTACACAAATCCAAGTTGTCCTCTATGCGACAAAGACGAAGAAATGAATGAAGAATACCTACAAACCTGTGAAGTATTACCTGTTGGATCCATCATAGAGAAATATTGGAGAGCAAGAACACTAATGGCTTCGTTGCCAAGGCCCAGCATTTGAAAACAACAATAACAACACACCTCCTTAGAATGCCAAACAATAGACTACCACTGAAGTTATTCAACTACAGACCCACAGGGCAAAGAGACCAAGGACGACTTAACAAGCAGTGGAGGGACCAATTTCTATCCCGAAGTGGAACAGCCAATGTCTTAATCCCTGACTATTATTGATGATGATGATGATACTATTTAAGTTTTATAACATGTATAAAATTAAAAAAAGAAAATTGAATCTGGTTAACTGCCCTTTAGCCTTCTGTAGAAGAGAACATGGTGAATTTTTCTTTCTGTTGCTTTCTTATCTCTAAATCTCATATGATTATAATTTAAAAACAAAATCAAGAAGATAATTTCTAATTAGATATTTGTTAGGAAGTAACACTATGAGGTTTTATTTAAACAATCATTAAATGAATCAAATTTTACACCTCACCTGTGTAGGGAATGGCTTCTTGATATGCCACAGGTACACAGTAGCGCCAGAATCTCCTGTGACAGGAAGCGAGCATCTTCAACATTCTTTAGTCTGACTCAAGTAGAAATATTGCTTTCCTTGCATAATGTTTATGTTACTGGCAAAGTACACAATTCAGACATTATGTAAAATAGAATGTAACGTAAGATTGGCACCAAAGAATGAATATAGACTCAATAGGATAATTAAAATCAACAAAAATGACAAAATGGAAAAGAAAACAAATTGGGAATTTACCAGATTAAAGGCAGAAAAAATGTACATGGGGAAAAGGAAAGTAATTTGAAGACCAGGTTGAAGGAACATCTTAAGAACGTCAAAAATGAAGTAGAAAAATCAGCAGTAGCACTCAAGCTTGGTCAAATAATACCTAATTGAAGGAGAGGCTAATTTAATAAAATAAATAGAAAAACCAAAAGAACTCAAGGTTTGGAAAAATATCCACATTCAATACAGACAAGAAAGAAAAATTAATGAATTTTGAAATTTCCGGGAAGTTGATTTGATTCAGAGATTTATCGATCCACCAACAGATGGAGTAAGAAACAAAGCTCCTGGAGGGCGCACGTCGGTCGTATAATTACTGAAAATGGAACCATTAAAGTTATGAAACTGGTCTAATTAGAAGACAGTGTATGAAGTGAGGTAAAAAATATGTTTTAAATTTTTAATTTAAACCTCATAGTGATATCTCCTTTAATAGTTCAATCTTCAACATTCTTTAATCTGACTCAAGTGGAAATATTGTTTTTCTTATGTAATGTTTATATTACCGGTGAAGTATTCAATTCAGGGATTATGTAAAATTCCTAGGAATTGTATAAAATGCAGATCAGTTTTTGGCAAAATATAAAATTAATCATTCCTTGTTCTCAACTGGGACTGACTGACTCTTGAATCAGATTCCAGTTGAGGTTGAGGAAAGTTCCTCAAAACTAGTCCTTGTAGAAGAAATAAAATATGAGACAAGATGTAAAATCTGATTCATTTACTGATAGTTTAAATAATTTGTAATAATTTTATTTTACTTACATTGAATATTAAATACCCAACTACAATAAAACGTAAAGTAATAAAATATAAATTTAGTGTACAGATAGATATTGTACAAGAGAACATGGCTATAGTCAGAAAGCGATCTTGCACTAACTTCTGAATTACCACTGTTTGCACTTTTGCTTCTTGTAAAAGCTAGTAATTGTGGTGATGGATCACATTATGTACATGCACATATCTGACTTTAAATACACTTTGCTTCATAAAAACTTTTCATTGCACTTTATAAAACATATTTAATTTGCTTCTGACAGACTCAGTGTTAATCTTCTTCGACTTTCTTTCCATTTAATAAACAATAATGTTTATTAACGCTAACAATTTAGAGACAATATATCTCCTAATATGATAATTTGAAATTAATAATTTATATTAATAACATTTTTATAACATAAGCATGATAGCTCATGTGTACATAATAATTTTATTATTATTTCATGTGTATATACAATATTCAAATGATTTAGTTTGTGTGTGTGTGTATATGTGTGCTTTTTTATGTTATACTGATACAAATAGCCAAGGGTTCCCTACAAGAAATACATCAGTTAAAGCTATATTGAAATCAGTGAGATACATTCATGGATTTATCAATTTATTATTGGTTTTTCCAACCCTAACCTTATCATATGTGTGTTAACAGATTTCATTATGTCTTTTAGTAAAGTGATCCCACAACAGGTCTCAGGAGGCCCTTGGGGTAGTAGGAGGTTAAGGCTCCCACTTTTTCTAGATAATCGGCACTTTATGTCAGCCGGGTTGTCAGCCCTGAGTGACGGCCACCTTTACCCCCAGAACAAGTGTCTGGTACTCATTTCCGTTAGAGGCTGAGTCGACCCCAGGGCCATAGTGCCGCCAGAGGGTTTGGGTCAGTTTAAAAATCCTGACCCCAACGGGACTTGAACCCTCGACCCTCCGGCTTGTAGCTCAGTGCCTTAACCACTACGCTACGGCGTGTCCCCTTTCATTATGTCTTTTAACATGTAAATTAAATGACAACATTTTAAATATTTTTGAAAACTTCAATTCATCAACAAAAGTTCCTTGGTTCGTTCATTAGTTATATATTTTTTATTAACTAAAAATTACTGCTTAATTTATTTTTACAAATGTTATGTTGTTTTTTGTGTATTTTATATTGCTTTTATTTTAGCTATTTTTTAAAGGCTGAGATTATAATTGGTGCTTAATTTAATTGTCTAAGGAATATGTTCTTGTTGTATTCATGTTTATTTTCAATATAGTAATTTCTCACATTTGAATTATATAGATGGAGATTATCACAAAAAATGGAAATATTCAAACTGAAATTAAATGACTGAATTAAAAAAGTATAATATTTTTATTTTTTGGTCAATGTCTTGTTAATAAACAATAAAATAAATGTAAATTTTTGACATATATGAAATATATTTTAAGAGAACTTTGTTACATGTAAAACAACAAAAAAGATAATAAAATTCAAGATATAGAAATGAAATTTTTGACAGGAATTTAGGAAAACATGAAACAATAAAAGACAAAATTATGACAAGAGTGATGAGAGATGAGTTGAAGTAGGACAAATTAAAAATGACATAAAAAATAGATTAAAATCTTATAGACATATGATGATCAAAATTCTCTTGTCTAACTTGTACCAAAACTAACTTTTTCTGTACCTGCAATGTTATTAGATTATTATATGTACATAGGTCACCATTTGGCTTCAGAACATTCTTCAAATCACTACAAACTTGTGTTACAAGTCTGTATTGTAACCAAATTGACTTTTTTTCTTTTACAGCAAAATAGGGACCTTACATTACTTTCCAAAAATTTATGAAAATTGACAAGAAATGTTTTGAAAATAAGCTCCTCAATTTATGTACTTATTGACACAATAATTACCAAATTAGATAGTTCTGATAAAACTAATCAGGATGAAACCAAGGGGAAGATACTGAACTAGTTAGCTAGTCCAGATTAGGAAGGAAATTGAAGATTTAATAATAATAATAATAATAATAATAATAATAATAATAATAATAATAATAATAATAATAATGCTTTATTTTAGCTGGCAGAGTTATGGCCATAAGGTCTTCTCTTCCACTCAACCAGCAAATAGTAGAATTGTAACAAAATTACATACATATTCAATTTTAAGATAAAATTAAAATACAGACTAAACAAACTGCAATAATGATTTGATCTAATACTAGCTAATACTAACAAAAACATGGAATATAATAAAATTAAAATTATGTAAAATATAGTAAGTTAGTAAGTAGATTCCGTAGAGGAATTATTTATAGAATGTGGTTAATATAGTGGTTTTATGCCGTTAATGTTTTCATTGCGTCGAAACTTAAGATATCAGTTAATTTGGATTATAAATGAATAGCTGATTAGCTGATTTTGACAGTCCCTACCCCTGACATGACTGGGAAGTTGTACGTTCCATGCTCTAGTAGTCATAGATATTGGTGTAAGATTCAGAGTTAGACAAGTATAGGACATGTCCTTTGCTTTTGTGAGTTTATCAAAAGTAAAGAAGAGTCTTGTGATCTTGTTCCTAAATTGTGATGAGCCGATAAATTTTTAAAACATGTTGTTAAATAACTTGGTAAATGTTTGTGCAGAATTTGGAACAGTAAGGTATGTGAATGTAAAGATTTAGGATAGGCATGATAAATATAGGGGGCACGCCATAGCATAGTGGTTAAGGCACTGAGCTACAAGCCGGAGGGTCGAGGGTTCAAGTCCCGTTGGGGTCAGGATTTTTAAACTGACCCAAACCCTCTGGTGGCACTATGGCCCTGGGGTCGACTCAGGCTCTAACGGAAATGAGTACCAGACGCTTGTTCTGGGGGTAAAGGCGGCCGTCACGCAGGGCTGACAACCCGGCTGACATAAAGTGCCGATTGTCTAGAAAAAGTGGGAGCCTTAACTTCCGACTACCCCAAGGGCCTCTGGGCCTGTTGTGGGATCACTTATGACAAATATAAATATAACTAGAATATGGAGAGACATCGATTTTTTTCGTACTAGTCAAATCTAGTAATTGGAAATGACTTACGGAAGTTGAAAACATAGATGAAGAAAATTTTAATACCTGCTAATTAAAATTTTATTTTAAGATTTTCCAAATTTATGTCACAGCATATTGTATATAGACAAATAATATTAGTTGAATTAGGAAGCTAGTAATTTAATATAATTTAACATTTGATTCCCTAGGTGCTTTTGAACAGGAGTAAGTCACGTACCTGCTCTAGGTTTCACCTTCTCCCTCACCTTCATCATCACTCACATAACTTACTAACACTTAGACATACACTCATTTTACCCTTCACTCAGTACAAGAATACATCGTTAACACCAAGTGGCTTTTCGAAGTGGTGTATAAATTAAAAATAGACCACAATAACTCCATCTATCTGCCTAGAACAGAACCCATAGCATGAAAAGTTAGTGAGTGGCTTTAGAACACACATACGAGTATAAACAGGAATGGGGGCACGCCGTAACGTAGTGGTTAAGACAGTGCGCTACAAACCGGAAGGTCGAGGGTTCAAGTCCCGGTGGGGTCAGGATTTTTAAACTGACCCAAACCTTTTGGTGGCACCATGGCCCTGGGGTCGACTCAGCCTCTAACGAAAATGAGTACCAGATGCTTGTTCTGGGGGTAAAGGCGGCCGTCACGCAGGGCTGACAACCCGGCTGACATCAAATGCCGATTGTCTAGAAAAAGTGGGATCTTTAACCGCCTACTACCCCAAGGGCCTCCCGAGGCCTGTAGTGGGAGCACTTTACTTTATAAACAGGAATAGAACAAATTTAGAATTAAATTCACAGTGATAAATGTTTGTTACTTTAAGAGATAAAAAAGTATTATAAAAATAAAGTACTTAGGAAAAATTTTAGACCAAAGCGAGACAGATAGATGAATCAAAATAACTGCATTACCATGAGCTATATGACCTTTATGGAAACCAGATGTAATAATAACAATATGTCTCATAGACTGTGATGTACAGGTTATGTAGCTAGTATGGGGATTGAAAAAGTTAGCATTAATGATAGAAATGTTAACTAACTAACTCACTCACTTGCACTATCAAACCCTTAGGTTCATGGCCATGAGGACATAAGCTCTCCATACATCCCTATCCTGAGCTAATGTTTTCCAATCATTCCCTGTATAATCAACTTCCCTCAAATCATGGTTAATATTAATTTCACACTTCATTCTTGGTCTACCAACTGGACATTTTCCTTCTGGCTTTCCTACAAGAAGCTTCCATGCACCTCTTTCATTCCCCATTTGTGCCACATGTCCTGCCCATTGCAGTCTACGAGACTGAACTGTTCTTATTATATCTCGCTTCCTATAAAGACCATGTAATTCACTGTTATGTAGTTTTCTTCATTCACCTGTCTGTTCATCTCTCTTTGGTCCAAAAATTTTCCTAAGAACTTTATTCTCAAATACTCATAATCTCCTTTCTTCCCTTAAAGTAAGAGTCCATGTTTTACATCCATATAATATAACTGGGAGAATAACAGTTTTATATATTTTCAGTCTAACGTTTTTTGAGCCTATATTTAATTTCTTTGTGCATCTCATACCTATTCGTAATTACCAAGGTATTTGAATTCAGCCACTTCTCAAAATTTCTCTCATTTGTCATTAGTTGTCCATTTCCATTATATTATATTTCTATGTCTGACCATATATTCAGTTTTATTGATATTTACTTCCAGTCCCAATTTCTTAGTGTTACTCAATAGTGTGTGCATGTTGGCCTTTATTATCTCTTCACTATCGCCTAATAGTACTAATCAGCATAAACTAACAGCTTATTAATACCATTGAGTTGTAGGCCTTCTTCATCCTCTAAAGATTTGATGGCATGCTCTAGTACAAAATTAAATAGTAGAGGAGATAGTGCATCTCCTTGCTTCAATCCATTGTAGATTTCAAAAGTATCTGAAAACTTTGCCTAAATGCACTCTCCTCTTTGTGCCATGTAGATAACATTCATATAAGTAATGATAGAAATGTTAACCAACATGAATTCTTGTACTGATAGGACTTTTATAAAACAACATTTTTTTGTAACAGAAATACTTAACTAGTTAAATATATTTCATTTACACAAACATCATTATATTTTATAATGATCTGCATATGATCAGAGATACTTGTGATTATATTACATAATTATTGTACATCATTTCCCGTTGTATCAGTTTTCAATTACTACATGAAATACAAATCAAAGTTTGATTATAATTTTGTAAAAATAGGATTAAATATTTACAATAATAATGTAGTAATAGAACCCTTTCTTTGTTAAAAAAAAATAATGAAATGGAAATGCAATTCGAAATTATATATAAATTACTTTTTTGTTTATTTTATTATCTAATCGTATCTTATAGATTTTTTTTTCGTAATTTTCAAAATAATCTTACTCAAATGTTGACAATGGCTGATGTATCTGATAATAGCTTACCTGATCCATGACCCAATAAGTCTGAATTTATTATATTTGAAGAGAAAAATTATACACTCAGACCGGAGTTTGAATCCAGGACCTTTAGTTTTCTAGGCCAATGCTCTTTTCCCCTGAGCTACCTGAGCACTCAAATCTAAATGCAAATTTTTCTCTTATTCATTGTTAATTCCCGAGCACTGAATGCTAGCACCTTTTCTCGATCATGCAAATGGCTGCTTCTTATTTAAGAAGACAGTTATTGGGAATTTAAACATTACTTTATATAGCCATTAGGGATTCTTTCATCTGAATTTATTACCTTATAATGCAGATATTGTTAATATCAACATTTTATCCCAACCGACATCAAATTTTGAGTTAGAAGTATGACCGTGCACAGCTACCATCCACCTTTCATGTAATGAAGTATCAAACTAATTGGGATATGCCAAAACTCTCATTTTCCACCTTTAAAATTTGTCTGTAGTGAAAACGAACGTAATCTCAGTGTAAAAATGACATATCCCAACTATGAGTGCTTTACTTTATGTCTGATACACGTTCATGGCATAGTGACGGTAGTGAATTAATCAAATGAACAGGGATATACAGAATGGTATGACTTCAAACTTTGTACTTAGAAGAAAAGATGTTGATGGTGCTCCTTTGCTTTGACATAAGGTTATATCGATTATTGTGGATCATGATAATCCTGAGATTGTTAAATTTGGTATATGTTAGAAGTGTATCAAAAAGTTTATTTTAGGAAAAGAGATAAAAGTTTACATGTTTCATTGTTTAGATTACAGCAGAAGTACAGTGAACAGAGAACGATAAATACAATGACCTGATGAAATTATTGAAATATGTACCACCATCTATCATGATTTTTATAACAGCCTTTGTCATGATGATGTTGATGATGACGAAAAATGTGAAGACTTGGAAATAGAGTTGGATTAGGTATTTCAAGATGTTAAATGAAGGAAAAGTCAATTTTATACCATTTTTTTCTGTTTTCTATATTTTTTTGTTCTAATAAACAACACAAAATCAGGAAAACTATTAATCACAACAGTTCAAGAATTTGCACTTAGACTTGAAATCCCATAATTTAAATATCCAGAAAATATCAAGTCATAATGTTACCTACTTTCCATGTTTTGGAATAAAACAGAAAATGACATTTACCTCGAAATGAACTTCGATTGGGATCTGCTGTTATGCGGGGACAGTTAAGCCCCGTTTTAAGGTAGCGTGAAAAGATCTCTATAGTTTAAGTGGTCTTTGGCCCGAGCGGTTGGCCTTGGCTTTGGATGATGAATTCCACATTTGAACATGTTAAAAACACAGTAAACAATAAAATAACATTATTTATTAGAATAAATCCAAACATAGAGAATATTAAAACCAAAACATATAAAACACTTATTAAGATCAGCTAAAATCGCCATATTGAACAGCGTCAAAATACTAAAACTGATAAAATTCAGAGAGAGAAAACAATAATTTAAAAGATTCAACTTTGTTCATTATTCTAAGTTCTTTGGACCCTTTGGTCCTTCAATTAAATTAATGTATGAAAAAAAAGACCATTAAAGAATCATAATAAGATAAAGATTCATATTACCCATGTAGAGCTGCACTCCTGTCCCCCAGGGGGACCGCGTTCGGTCCCCGCCGCCGTTCTGACTTTTCTACTCAAAACCCCTGCTTTTATATTATCATCTCTACCTTTCACCATTCCCTAAAACTAATGAAAACCCTATTTTCTTGCCCCATCTTTGTAATATTCCTAGCTCTTTCATGGCCATGTTATATATGATGTTTTTAACTACTTATCCTAATGTGTTTGGGTTATATAAGTTTTCGTAAGAGTTTCCTATTTGGTTGAAACTAACAAAGTTGTTTTTGATATTATATAAGATTTCGTAAGTGTGTCCTCATAGATTGAAAAATATATTGATGTGAAATAGTAATTTTATTATAATTTTTTATCCTAGTTTTTTATCTATAAAACACTTGTGTATATTTTGATTGAGACTTCAATCCGCATTTAAAGGGTGATTATTTATGCCCTATTTTTTGGTATAATACACATGTATATGTGTCTATCCTTTATCGGCTTTTTGTAGTATTTTATTATTATGGCAGTTAGGCCCTAGTGTAGGCATAACATCTGCCGTTATTATTCTAAGTGCTTCAATCATTTTACTTATTTAATCTTTAATCTCATTGGTGTTGTTAATCATCATTTAATATTTGCTGGAATGAAAATAACCAATGTCATGGATAAAAATGTTTGTGAAATTGTATTACACAATATTGTGATTTAAATGTAAAGAGAATATGTCTTATGTTAATGCTAAAAGCATCATATCCATTAGTATGCGGAAAGTGAAGAACACAAAAAGCATTCTTTCAGTGCTATGCTCACAAAAGCAAAGTGAATACTGCTATTTTTTTGTGTTATTATGGAACTGAAAACATATTCTGTTTTGTCTTATGATGCATATTTCATTGTGAAATACAATTCACAGAGTCATGGCAGTCCCTTCTGTTTTGTTTGGGGGAGGGGTTCTTTTCTGGACTACATTTCCTGCACATATCCCATGGGTCCATTAGCCCTTCTGCCACTGAGGGGAAATGAAATCACATCATCTGTTGAGCTTTAGATGAAGGGAAGGGAAGAACAGGAAAATACTATCGCCTTACTTCTTGTTTTATATTATTGGCTTTTACTTTTTTCATGTACTTTGTTGTTACTGGTACATCACTGGATATCACTATTAATTAATCCACTACAACTATCAAACACACAGGTTTATGGCCATGCAGATAAGAACTCGTCTTTTGTTTATTTATTTAAGTAAAATTTCATCACTTCACAAGGGTCGTATGCAAATACATTACTCTCTACTCAAATTACTTCCAATCACTGGTGAGCTGAGATCGAATTAACGGCCGCCTTAACCGGTCATGCATGAATGTTGACGTTTTTGTAATATTGGCAACGAATTACCCAGAATTCTCAGCGATAAAACCACTTCCGTTATTTTCGTCTGCTATAGAGGAATGCATTTATGCTTGCATCCCGCAAATAATACCGTATACAAACACGTTTGCGACGTGCAATATTACGCCGATTCTCCTGTTCTTCTAGTTGAATTCTTTGGTAGACTCTATCAAATTCCTCTTCTCCGCATATACCGAAAACATGATCGAAGTCTTCAAGGTCCGACATCTTGGATAAGTTTCAAACTACATCGGTTACCATCGGTTCCCTTCGGGATTTTCACATAAGTTTATATCTTGAGCTACGATCTTAAGGTACCTTGTCAGGTAGCTTTACAATTATTACCGCGTGAATAGATTTCTGAGTAAGAAAAATGTGTTTGAATAAAACTTTATCAGCAGAGAACGCCTTTTACTGTCTAATGCATTCAAACATTCGACCCTTAGTCTTCTTCTTATGCATAAAATTGCAGGCTTCATCTAATGGAATTGAAAAATTTAATGAATATATTTTGGATCTATTTTAAAATACAAAATGTTTTAATTATATTTTGTATCATTTAAATGTGAAACTAGTCTTAAACCATGTTCATGATTACCAGAGAAACTGGCAGGAAGATCTTAACAGAGTACCTAAAACAAGGTACCTAGAGTCATCACATGATACCAAGCAAGATATCTTGTGAGGATAAGATTACTAGAGAACACCGTTTCATTCAGAACATAACAGTTCTTCTAGAACTAAACACACCTAAGAAGGATGATGATGATGATAATGATCTTTAGTGCATCTTTTCCCCCCCCTTTTCATTAAATGTTTTACAGGTTCTTAATCACTGTTGTATACCTTGCTATTAGAAAAACTGCTTGTTTTACATGAGAGGTATAAAGCTTGCTAGGGGGTATAGAAATGTGTGTTTGAATTTTTCTTATATAAAGATCTAAAAAAAATAATTAAGTTAAGACTTGTTTTGTATATACACATTATAAATTCACTGCTTGTTGTGACAAACTGTAGTAATGGAGTTACAAAGCTTTTTTAATGTTATGGCAAGGGTTTTAGTAGGGTGGGCGTCATCCTGATTCTTTTTAAAATGCTTTTTGAAACCACTTCACTTTTTGTAGCAAGAACATCTCTGTTTAGAAGTAATTTAACAGCACTCTATTATGCTACCCTTTTGAAGATTCAGGACTCTAAATGGAATCATGTTTTTGTTTAATTTCATTATTTTTAACAGTGTGAACCCAAGTTTCAGAACCATAAGTAACACTTGGTCTAATTCATTAGGACAATTGCCTTATTGCAAGAAATATCTTCAAATTGGTCTAAATGTTTTATATAATATATTGATTTTGGTAATCCAAGAATAGAATGGCACTTTAAATGGGAAGAATCAGCCATGGTGGAGTGGTGGTTGTGTTCCATGCCTCTTACTATGAGGATTGTGAGTTCAAACCCGGTCAGGTTCTGAGTTTGTATCTCAGTCACTCCACATAGGGTTCGTGGTGGACAAATTGAAGGGTAGGTTTTTTTTGGGATTTATCCCACTTTCCCCGACTAAAAAAACTTAATCCACCACTTTTCCATATTTATGTCATTTCATTTCATCTGCTCCTGTGATGATGTGACATGCAGTCAGCTGGCATTCCTATGTATTATAGACTTTCAATAATAGAGGCTTCGTCTCATCCTTTGACCTGACATTATGTCAGACATAAGTAGAGAGTTTACTTTTACAAAAAAATTATTATATTTAAAAAAACAATTACTGAAAAAGTTTTCAAATTTGAATGTTTGTAGTGATTTGTATTTTATGAAGTTATATTGATGGTTAGAGAAACAGACAATACTAGGGGCATGATATTGCAAAACAGTAAACAAAAATAAGTTAGTGGCAATGTATAGGCTACACTTGATTGGTTAAAATTTGTTTTCTTGTGTTCTGTTAAAAGAATTAATTAGTATGACATAGAAAAGAATGGAATAGTCACTTCCACTCCATTAACACAGTTTCACCTCTCACCCACTCTTAGAGTGATCCTAACATCAACAAATGCCAATTGAGTCCTTCCACAATTCGCGCCACAATTACTGTCACTTTTGACAGAAAGATGATGATACAGCAACAGAAGACTCAACACTTTCAGCCATTTTGTTTCATGAGAATCGACTGAAGCATGACTCAAATGCATCATCCATATGTAATAAACTATTTTAAGTTGTAATTATTGATTAGGTTTATTTTAGAATATTTTCTATGTTTTGAATATTATTATTTTCATTTACAAAGAATAACAAGTATATTGAGAGGACATATTTTTAATTTAATGAAGGGAACTACTTTTTTGCGTACTTATTGCTTCTACAATGTATGTCGGTGTCCATAACCAATGAAAATCGAGCAGGTCACATGGGTTTTGTTTTGATGAGGATCACTTTAATAGCGGACAGGGTATATAGATACTTTCATGTGCCACATGCCACCTGGGCCTTATAGTGGCACAACCTGTTGGGAGAGGGATTTTAAACTATGGATCACATACATACTTTTTGACCACACAAGGATATAAAGGGCCTCGCCAAATAACTGATTAACTCAATGTGAGGGCTTCCTCTAAAATAACATAACATTGGGACAAAACACACCATTGACACACACACATTCATATTAAATGAGCATTTTTTAAAAAATAATATGGTTATTGATATTTGTTTGTGTATAATTTATTTGTAAAGTATTTAATGATTAAACATAATTTTTGTTTTATTTTTTACTATGTCTCATTTTTTTCCTTTAAAATTTTGCAAAAAGGCTAGAAAATGAATATTACAGTATCATGTAAGCCTATTGTAATATTCAGAAAAATGAGCACAATTTCACCAACATATTATAAATCATGGTCATGCTTAATTAATAATATTACATGTATTGTAAATAATCAATACAATCAAAGGAGAAGATATAGATATAAATAATAAGTTCATATCATCATTAATTATTTTATCAAAATACTAAATAAAAATTTCACATTGCAAAAATGTATTTTTAATAGTTATAATAGTTTTCATTTTATCTTGTCAATTGGCAGTATTTATTGAAACGACTTTCATTTGATTCATTGTTAAAAGTGGGCTATATATTTCAAATGACTGACTATACATTCATGATTGTAAGTTTATGCAATGATTATGTTTTGTTGACATATATTTTGGATATACTAGTTATTACTTTTTAATTCATATTTTACCTTGAAATATTCATAATAACCTCCAACATTGCAAGCTTATTTAAGGGTATCATTTTATGTCACTTGTTGAGGTTATGTACTGTAGGCCTATATACTGATATTTATTTATTGAAATAATGAAATTCAATACAATATGAAATAAAATTATTTGTTGAAATGACTGAAAATGTTTTACAGATTTTTCAAGTAGTAATCTCATTTTCAATCCTTGTAATGTAAATAACAGTTAAGGTTTGGAATTACAAAATATTTATGACATTGTGAACATTGTAAAATCTTGTGAAAAGTAGTAAATGAATTGGGCCATTCTGAATAATATTACCTCCACTTCCTACAAATTTAATGTAATTAATAACATACCCTAGACAATAATAATTAAAGCGAGATTAGGTGAATTACTTTAGTTAATTTCTATCATTTTAAGATTAAACTATATTTGTAACATGGTTATTTTTAAAGTTTGGAATGTGGAGATGATAGTATTATTCAGAATACCTATGAATTGCAGTGTTGATATATTATTTGACATTTTTGTTGTTTGTACTATATAGTATTAAGATTTATTTACTTACTTAAAAAACTTTTTTTTTAAATATTAATTGTAGAGAAAAAAAATATAATATAGTGGCTTTTATGAAAATGACTAACTCTTTTGTATTATGTTATTAGGAGCCCTGCAGATCTCAAGCAGTGAAGAAGAAGACCAAGGGAAGTATGAGTGTGTTGCCGAAAATGTCGTTGGAACAGAATACTCCCACTCCACAATGCTTTATGTTAAAGGTGAGTTAAAGATATGTTGTTGTTGTTGTGTTGTTTTCAAATGCTGGGCCTTGGCAACAAAGCCATTAGCGTTCTTGCTCTCCAATATTTCTCTATGGTGGATCCAACAGGTAATACTTCACAGGTTTGTAGATGTTCTTCATTCATTTCTTCATCTTCATTGCATAGAGGACAATTTGGATTCGTGTAGATTCCTATTTTATATAAATGTTTGGCCAAATAGTCATGTTCTGTAAGCACTCTAAATTTTGTTACGAATTTCTGGAGTAATATCTGGCTTCTTTACTAAAATATTCCATTTTTTGTCTTTGGCTTTATTACATAGGTCTTGGTTTACTTTGATTTTATATTTGTTTTTAATTATTCTTTTTATGGATCCGAAAGGTAAGCTTTTAGTAGTATTCTAAATTAAATTGGAGCCTTTTTTTGGCAAGAAAATCAGCAGTGTCATTTCCAGTTAAAGATATTACATTAAAAATAGGTATAGCTCATCCACTGACAAAATGCAGTTCTAACTGGGCATGTGCTAGTCTACCCTCCCTTAACTCCTGATCACAGCAAACGCATGGTCACTGCTTGAGTTTGTACTGAGTACAGCTGCGCCCAAGTGTATATAAAGTAAGCTTTAGAATAGTCCAATAATAACGGTTATAGTGCATTCTTGCAGTTACATTGGAATGTCTTCATCATCTTACAAGAGAACTGTCAACAATTGCATGCCAAAATCTACCTTGAAATTTCTACCAGAGTAATATTGTGATGTATTGGTACCAAGGCTGTGTCCAAAATGTTATCTGCTAAGTGCAAGACATGGAAATTGAAGCCAGAATCCAGCAATGGCAGCCCACAGTACAGAGCAGATGTACATCCCTGCATGAGTTAAGCATAGAGTGGAGTGAGGCAGCATGTGACATGGACGGCAAGTAATGAGGGTTTTCTAGTTTGTCAATATAGGAGTTGTATTACATCCGTATGGATTAAATGAGAGATTTTGTCTTGATTTTAGTGTCTTGCAGTTAAAAATGACAGATAATATTTTGGACATGGCCTTGGTACATCACAACACTTCTCTGGAAGAAATTTCAAGGTACATTTCGACAAGCAATAGTTGACAGTTCCCTCGTAAGTCTGATGGGCCACATAGAGGTTAAACCTGCAAAATAATTTACAGTGTGCATTAATTTTTTTAAAAATAAAATAATTATTTTGATGGGAGATGTATGGTGATGTCATAATCTTCTTTTCCAATAAGTACGAAGATAATAGAGGTTCTAGTGTTCTGACAAGAGTTCAGATGATCGATGGAAGAACTTGCAATTTAATACAGAAATCCAATGCACAATCTAGCAATTCAGATCTGCACATTACCTCTCCTCTCGGTCCCAATATTGAAAATTGTACAAATTAAATTAATTTTACAATTAAAATTTTGAACTCTGTCAGGTATCGAACTTGGGCCCACTAGTCAGAAAGCAGATATGCTATCACCTGAACCAGCACGGCAGACATGTATATTAAAAGTGAATTTAAAGATTTTTCACATGTTCTGTAAATTATGCCTCACTTTGAAAAAATAACAAAATTGCTTGTTTTTAGGAAATAAATTCTTAAAATTTGTGCCAAAAAAATAAAAAGTTACATCTATAATTTAAAACTGATGTCATATGCATTATTGGTCCACAACATTCAAATGGGTTATTCACTAAGGCCCTCCCTGTTCTCATTCAACTGAATCCAGTTCATAACACCAACACCTAGTTCCCTAAGGTCCATTTAAATATTATCCTTCCACCTATGCTTTGGTCTTCTCAAGTTTTCACTAACATTTTTAAAGATTTACTGTTATCCATTCGACTTATATGACCTTGTTTCAATAACCATGCCAATATTAAGAATGGTCTGGAATTTAGGTTGCAAAGTTTAAGTTTAAGGACACTCCTAGTGCTTTGTTATCATTTATCATCCATAAGTAATATAATTTTGCCTTCTTGATGCTCCAACTGCGTAAGTTAATTACAGTTCTGCCAATGCCAAGAGAGAATCCCTCAAATGTGGCATTGACAACTGGTGGCATTGAACAAAAGAAAATTAAGAAAGTGATTTTTAAATTAAGTTTGTCATTGTGAAGCTTCCTCCATTCTTATTGATGCATTGCATATTTCTGTTGAAATTTTTAAAAACATTTCTTGATTGAGTATATTGTACACAGTATTGACACCCAAATGAGCAAGTGCTCGTGCTCGGGTGCAGCTCAGTTGCAGAAATTATACATATAGAATATATACATTACAAGGTTTTAGTTAAAAGAAAAAGGGAAAACAAAATACATAAATTTAAGAAACGGTTTCAAGACATAAAATATATCCTGGCACATAAAAAATTAAAAAATAATACAAGAGAATATAAACAAAATGATATATAATAGATTAATACCAGATTGAAGAAGGTAATTAAAGACATTACAAAATAATATAAAATAAAGAAATTTGGAAGAAAGTCTCAAAATGTGAAGTGCACTCTGACACACAAAGAATTAATCAAAGAAGAATGATACAAACAAAACATTACACAATAGATTAATATGAAACTGAAGAAAGTAATTAAATACATTAGGTAATAGGCCTAATATGTAAAGGTAAAGTGATCCCACTACAGGCCTCAGGAGGCCCTTGGGGTAGTAGGAGGTTAAGGCTCCCACTTTTTCTAGACAATCAGCACTTGATGTCAACCGGGTTGTCAGCCCTGCATGACGGTCGCCTTTACCCCAGAACATGGACTCTTACTTTAAGGGAGGAAAGGAGATTACAAGTATTTGAGGATAAAGTTCTTAGGAACATTTTTTGATCAAGGAGAGATGAACAGACAGGTGAATGGAGAAAACTACATAACCGTGAGCTATATATCTTTATACGATGCCAGATATAAGAAGAATAGTTAAGTCTTGTAGATTGCGATGGGCAGGACATGTGGCATGAATGGGGAATGAAAGACGTGCATGGAAGCTTCTTGTAGGAAATCCAGAGGGAAAACATCCAGTTGGTAGACCAAGAATGAGGTGGGAGAATAACATGAACTATGATTTGAGGGAAGTAGATTATACAGAGAATGATTGGAAAACATTAGCTCATGATAGGGATATATGAAGAGCTTATGTCCATGCAGCCATGAACCTACAGGTTCGATAGTGCCAGTAGGTTTAGTTAGTTAGTTACAATAACATAATACACTCACAGTTAACAGACTACCTCACCACACACGACTTACTTGATGAACATCAGTCTGGTTTTAGAACAGGACATCACACAAGTACTGCACTACTTGACATTGTAGAGGACATAAGAGACTCAATGGACAAAAGCAAACTCACCGCAATAGTCCTACTCGACTACAGCAAAGCCTTTGACACAGTAGATATAGACTTAATGCTAGCGAGACTAAAGACACTACATCTGTCGGAAAACTGCCTTGATTGGTTTGCATCTTACCTCACTAATCGTCAGCAATCAGTTTCTGTTAATAATCGCATTTCTTCCTGGCGCTTGGTGAGGAAAGGGGTACCTCAAGGCGGCGTCCTCGCTCCTCTTCTCTTCTCGTTTTATATTAATGACGTGACCAAGAAACTACAAAACTGCAAGCATCATCTTTACGCTGACGACCTACAGATTTACACACACTTTAGGCCTGACGAAATTAATGAATATATTGACAAAGTAAACACTGACCTCAGGCATATATCTTTATGGTCCAGACAAATATGGGCTGAAACTAAATGTAAACAAAACGCAAGCAATAATTATCGGACATCCAAGGCTATTACACCTCATAAACAATGGCAATATGCCGGCTGTCATATTAGATAATGAACAAATTCCTTATACCGACGTCGTTAAAAACTTGGGATTTTACTTAGATTCTAATTTAAAATGGCATGAGCAAGTAAAACAAACATCTAAAAGGATCTTCTCCATAATGCATTCCCTAAAGCGACTTAAACATTTTCTTCCTACAACTCTTAAAAGAATTTTAATCCAAACTTTAGTGATGCCGCATTTTGACTACTGTGACGTTCTACTAACTGACATAAGTGACGGATTGTCGGACAAACTGCAGCGTGTCCATAATATGTGTATCAGATTCATATTTAATGTTCGAAAATACGATCACATTTCTCCATTATTCCACGAATTGTCATGGCTACATCTAAAAGAGAGAAGAAAATCGCACTGTCTAATTCTCCTATTTAAGATCTTACATACCTCGATTCCCAATTATTTATCATCCCGTTTCCAGTATCTATCCTCAAACCATAACTTAAAACACAAGATCACAACATAGTCTCTTACTTAATATACCGCAACATAGGACATCACATCACTCCATGTCATATACCATCTCCACTTCTCGCAACTGGAATTCCCTACCACAAGAAATAAGGGGCTGCCGGACATTGGCATCTTTTAAAAGAAATCTAAATTTATATTTGCTCTAAACTCGACTTCATTATTATCCAGTGTAAGATATATATATTAATTGGTGTTTCCCGTATAATGTATCATATTTATATTATTATTATTATTATTATTACTATTATTATTATTATCGTATCATTATTGTTATTACCCTATGAAATGTTGTTTGTACATGACATTTACATTGCTACATTTATTGTATCTTTAACTGTTTATAATTAGTACAGTGTATATCTATAATTGTCGAATATTTATTTGTATTTGTGCTGGTTGAGTGGAAGAGAGGGCCTTATGGCCTTAACTCTGCCAGAATAAATAAAGTATTATTATTATTATTATTATATAATAATAGTTTTATATATTTTCAGATTAACATTTTTTTGAAAGGAGTCAGACATCAAGTCTCTGCAATGCATAATAGCACGCATTTCCAAAATTGAGCCTATGTTTAATTTCCTTGTGCATCTTATTCCTATTTGTGATTATTATTCCTAGGTATTTGAATTCAGCCACTTCCTCAAAATTGCCTTCATTCATCATTATAGTATTAATTAATTAAAATAATTAATTTAATTGCTTTCTTAAATCTGTGTTTAGTTTGCTTAGCTCTGGATTGGATCTAATTAATTCACTGCATAATTTGACTCCTAGATATCTAATAGACACAAGCAATCATTATGGGCCATCAGAGACTATTATCCTCAATTAACACAAATGCAGTATTACATGTGTCACTTAATTGGGTTCAGATCCCTTATAGTGAGACAGTAAAAAATCTAGGAGTATTTATAGATAAACATTTAATTTGGAATAAACAAATAAATAACATTTACAAAACTATCTTCTCAATAATACACTCATTAAATCGTATAAGAAATTGTTTACCATTTGCTCTAAGAAAAATGTTAGTAGAAACACTTGCAATGCCCCATTTTGATTATTGTGATACTCTTTTTACTGACCTAAATGCTGTTCTTACCCAAAGACTTCAACGTCTTAATAATTCTTGCATACGTTTTATTTGTGGTATACATAGATTTGATCACGTTACACCATCCCTGGAACAGTTGTCATGGCTTCATCTTCAAGATCGTAGAACCATCCATTCCCTATGCCTTCTCTATAACATATTACACACATCATTACCTTATTATTTATCACCGCTTCACTAAACTCTCTGATACACATAACTTAGATACCCGATCCCTTGAGCACAGTGTCCTTTATATCCCTCCTCATCATACTACCTATTATTCGAAATCTTTTACAGTTTCTCTTGCTAGAACATGGAATTCACTTCCACCCTATGTCAGAGACTGCCAAACTTTACCATCTTTCAGAAACAAAATGAAAATAAAATTACTAACAGAAACAACTCACTAATATTACTTTTTAAGAATTAATAATGTGTTTTTGCATTATTTAATAAAAATAGACTTAGAATTTGTTAATATATGTACCTAATGCCTTGTATAAAAAGCATAGATTAATTCATTGTAGTTTATTACTTTCTTTGTATTTTTTTCTTTTCTTTTTATGTATAGTAGATTCGAGCTGTTATCCCTTTTTGTATTCATTGTATCATTAACTTAATTTTAATTGTATTTAGTTTCATTGTATTATTAGACATTATTTTCATTATTATTCAATTTGACAGATAATTAATTGTTCAATACGACTATTATTGTAATTTTTTTTTGTATTCATATGTAACATATGTTTGTCCTGTTTAATATGACTATTATTGTAATTTTTTTTGTATTCATATGTAACATATGGGGGCACGCCATAGCGTAGTGGTTAAGGCACTGAGCTACAAGTCGGAGGGTCGAGGGTTCAAGTCCCGTTGGGGTCAGGATTTTTAAACTGACCCAAACCCTCTGGCGGCACTATGGCCCTGGGGTCGACTCAGCCTCTAACGGAAATGAGTACCAGACGCCTGTTCTGGGGGTAAAGGCGGCCGTCACGCAGGGCTGACAACCCGGCTGACATCAAGTGCCGATTGTCTAGAAAAAGTGGGAGCCTTAACCTCCTACTACCCCAAAGGTCTCCTGAGGCCTGTTGTGGGATCACTTTACTTTTTATATGTAACATATGTTTGTCCTGGTGAGTGGAAGAGAAGGCCACATGGCCTTAACTCCACCAGGCTAAATAAATCTATTCTATAATATGTTTAATCCAGCAGCAGTCGTGTAGAATTTAGCAACATATAACAACAAACAGTCTGGTGCTGTAAAAAACTTGGATTGTTCTCTTTAAATTCATTCTTATTTTTATGGAAATAAGTAAGCAATATAATCCTTAAATATTTGTTCAATATCTGGCGCGCCAAATAACTAGAATTTAGAATCTTTTGTTTTTTATATTGAACATGTGTTACTACTTCGCACAAATTCTAATTCAGTAGTGGTAGTTTTGGCAGAAGACAGGTATGAAGATATCTGGCAGTGCATCACAAGATTTGCTGGTTGCATAGTTTGGTTCCAAGTTCTAAAACCTTGAGTGAATCAGGAGGAAGTTGCTATGAGTTAGTAATGAAATTCCTCTACTTGAAGTAGGGGAGAGTGTGAGAGGCTCTTAAGATGAAGAGCTGTTTCCTACATGTTCCAAGAGATGCGTACTCTGCTAGAAATGCAGCACTCTTGTATTACAGCTCTCAGATTGTTTCTGCCAAGACTCACTAGTTTGATGCTTGATTCCGTTTACATGGCTTTAGTGGACTTTCTTGTAATATTATAGCCAGGTTATCTTGCAACATCTTGAACTATATAAAATTAACTGATGTTAGCTCCAGATTATCATAACAACCAGAAGTTCTTTAATAGAATATAATGCTAGATCTGAAGCAAAAGAAATCATTATAAAATGACAATAGGAAATAGAAAGAAACTCATGTTATAAAAATGCCATGTTAACATTTTATTTTTTCATCCACCATTCTGACTCAAGTGGTAGCATTCCTGCTTCCTGACTAGAGGCCCCAGCTTCGATATCCAACGGAATAGAAAATTTTAATTGTACAATTAATTAAATTATGTAGGTAGGATAATTACATCCAAGTTAAGATTGAAAATAAAATCTCGGATGCAGACCAATTAATCAAGGAATTATAGCAGGATTTTAATATCATAATAAATATGAAAGTTAAAGTTAATAATTTTATATTTTAAAATTATTTTAATATTTAAATATAACTTAAATAAAGAAAAACATCTAAATAATTAATTGTTGTTTATTGTTGAATAAAAATGTCTCAGTAACAATTAAAGAAATTGTATTATATAACAGTCTTTCTAAATAATGCTTTTAAAATTGTGTCTTAGCTTAATATTTTTAAATAAAAGCATACTAAATTCTGATTGGATGTTAAAAACAATTAACTTTTTGATTTAACAAATCATATTTAAACCTGGTAATTAATGGACCATTAACCAATAAAATTTAAATATAAAATCATGTGATGTAATAATGTTCTTTAATATTATAACAGAATTACACTAGTCAGTCAGCATATAACTTTCATCAATGATTGAAGCTATAACAGCTCTCCTGAAAAAATGTGAAATTTAATACCAGAAGAACAGTTGATTTAAGAAAAGAAAATAATTTAATTTTAATTGACAGTGAAGAATAATCCCACTTAAATTTACTTAATCTGCTGGGAACCTACAAAATGAATAAATTTATAACTAGTTCTACTTGAATCAGTTATTAGTGATTTTTAAAGTGTTTTCCTATCCTGTGTACCAACTTCGACCTTGAGAAGAGAATCCAGCTCTACTGAAAATCAAACCCAACCTGAACCAGTAATTCTTATTTATTATTTTGGGACACTACTCCTTCAAAATGTTAATACAACATCGGGCATGAAGAGAGTTAGCTGCTTCAAAACATCGTCATAACATGGGAAAAGAATTACTTCTTCAAAATTATGCCCACAACGTGGAAAATAATGAAGAACTGACTAAAAATACTTCTTCAGAGTTAGACAAGGATGTGGTCTTTCACCAATGCTCTTCATAATATACATGAACTCAATTATTAAAGAATGGAGACTACAACCACATGGCAGTATACCACTTAATAGACTATATAATTTAGACACCCTATTATTTGCAGATGACATTATGTTTATAGTGAATTCAGAAGATGACCTACAACATTCAGTCCACTCTTTTCACCAAATTGCAATAAACTACAACATGGAAATCTCAACAGAAAAATCTAAAGTCATGGCTTTCCTAGGAAAAGACCCAGTTCGCAGTAAAATTGTTATTAATAATTAAATATTAGAACAAACCAACACATTTAACTATCTCGGATACCAAGTTACATACGAAGAAGAAAAAAATATTTTAGTCAAAAAATTATAAAATTTAACAGAGTAACAGGAATTATAAATAATATTTTCAAGCCAAACACAGTACAGCAACACACGCGAACTAGAATTTATAAAACACTGGCCAGACCCATATTATGTTACGGCAGTGAGGCCTGGACAATTCTCAGTGTAGATGAGCAAAGACTAACTGCAGCAGAAATGAAATTTATGACACGTACTGTGGGCTATTCAAGGACAGTCCATAAAAGGAATTCTGAGATTCTCAAAGAATTTCACACAGAATCACTCATGGAATATGTACAAAAATACAGAAACAACTGGAAATCTCACGTACGAAGAATGAGGAGAACAAGAATACCACGTCAGATCTTAAATTACCAGCCACCAGGCAAGAGATCTTTGGACAGACCCTTCAAACGTTGGATTGAGACTGTAACAGACCACTAGGTCTATCACATGAAAGGAAGAAGAAGAAGAAGGTAGGAAATAACACTATGAGGTTTATTTTAATTAGTTAGAGTTGTACTTTGACTCACCTCATATTTCTTGATTTTTATGCATACTTAAGTTTCTTCACTGTCTTTGTGACATTCTCAATGCAACACCATGATCACAACTGCCGTCCTGCGGTTGTCTATCTTGTAAATTGACTTCTGCACTCTCTGTTGGCTGACCGATGAACTTCCAAATCAATCCCCTCCCATTTTCACTGGGTATTTCATAATGCATAGTTTTCTTTTTATTCTTGCATATATAAATTTTCTCCCAAATTGTGAGTTCTTTTGATTTTTCCAAATGTTTAAGAAATTTTGCCTTGGTTTCAATTCTGTGTTTTTCTGACCAAGCATGTGCAGCTATTGCAGATTTTTCTATTTCTCCGTTCTTAACATTTCTAAGTTGTTCCTTCAATCTTGTATTTAAATTCCTTTTTGTTTTCCTATGTATATCTTTTCACAATCTTTACATTCAATTTGATAAATTTCTGATTTCTTACCTTCTTCAATCTTTTTATTTTTTGTTGGTTTTGATTAATTTGTCGGTCGGTCGATTTGTAAAAATCCTTCAATTTAGTGCATAATATTAAACCACATGTCAATTTGGACTTTCATTGATCTTTCCTTTAACCCGTGGACTTCGACTGTTCTTCATAAGGATCCATATTTTTAATGCCTCATTGAAGTGGAATATGATTGTTATTTCCATTTATCCTTCACATGGAATAAATTTTGTTTCCTAACTAATTTCATTTTGTGTTCCTTACATAATATTCTTAACCTAATATGTTTGTATGATTGATTTGTTCAAACTGTAATAATTTTTGGTGCTAATTTAATGTTAAATTTGTTGAAAATTTTTTGAAACTTATTAAATACTAAAGGGTGATATTTAAATTTCTTGAGTTTTTTACCAATTTCTTTATCTTCTGAAGAGTACGTTTATTTTTTACTTTTTGTTTCTTGAATTTATTTATTTTCTTTTGAATCATCTTTTCTTGAAATCCATTATTATCGTGATGTTGCATTGAAAATGTCACAAAGGCAGTGAAGAAACTTAAGTATGCACAAAAATCAAGAAATATGAGATGAATCAAAATACAAGTCTAATAAATTTAATTTGATCAATTTAATTAAAAAATCTTCAATCTTGGGGCCAGGAGGAGTGTTGTGTGCAATTTTTTAATTGCTAGATTGTGCACCAGATTCCTGCATCAAATTGCAAATACCTCTCCAGTTTATATGAATCACTGAGTTGAAAAGGGAAGAAACTCCTCTGCCTTCGAAGAACGATAAAACACGTATTCAACACAAAAATGATGAATTCTTATTATTATTTATTTTAGGAATTCTAACTATGAGGTATATTCATTAAGGTAGAATATTTTTATCACTCACCTCATATTGTTCTTCTTATTTGATTATAAACTAGTTTCGGAACATAGTTTCTGTTCCATCCTCAGTATCGTCACGACCGTTGTTCTGTCGTCTTGAAGAGCTGTCCTTCTCTCCTTCCATTGGCTGACTGAAAAACCTTGAAACCAGGTCATTCTCCCGGTTTTTCAGTCAGCCAATGGAAGGAGAGAAGGACAGCTCTTCAAGACGACAGAACAACGGTCATGACGATACTGAGGATGGAACAGAAACTATGTTCCGAAACTAGTTTATAATCAAATAAGAAGAACAATATGAGGTGAGTGATAAAAATATTCTACCTTAATTCTTGTTATATTTGCATTCCATTTAAGCTGAGGATCAATATTGTAATTGATCAAAAATTTGTCAGAGCAAGTTGTAAGAAATGGTGTAGTTTTTAAGATTTTGTCAAAAGTAGGGTACTTGGAGTTTCTTCCTTTTCAACTCAGCGATTCATATGTTGAGAAGGCATATGGTACTAATGACAGGAATTTGTCCATCGGATGCAGATGTTAAGCTTGCTGAACCCCTTGGTAATTTCCGTTAGGAGTATGCTACATGCCGGCACCAGGTTTTACCTTCTCCCTTCCCTTCATTATCATCCCTTATACAACCATTCATCTTCTACTCCTCTCTGTACATAATACGAGTACATTTTATTTCTATCATTTTATTACTATCCACAAGCTATAATTGTAGTCTTAAAACCCATATTGGTTTTCTTTCTAAAAACCCCAAAATCGTATTAAAATATCACGGTGCAGACTTACCTCCAGTAATTCTGTCGACAGTCAGACCGCCTTCATCCCCCCTGATCATCCTTTTATTTCTCCCTCTGAAGTCCTAACTGTAAAATCTACTCTGAGGCTTGTGTGTTCACCCCACATTTTCCCTATCTCTCCCTCTCTCCAAGCATAGTAAGTTCATATGCCCTAGCGGTACATTTTGTTCTGGAAGTTTCCATGACCAAATTCCTAACTGTATTTTGTTACTACATGAATCTGAATTCCAAATTAATATTTCCTATAACATGAGGGTTTTGAATCATTTAATTTTCTAGTTTAATAAGACTATGAAATAACTAATTAAAAATATACTTATTCAAAGTTAAAATTGGGAAATCTGATTCAAAGAAAGGAAAACAATTTAAGAAAATCACTTATCATCCTGGAATACATAACAAATTTCAAAAAATTTTCAAGAAATTCAATATTACATTGGCACCGATAAATAAATTTAGCCTTGGTAACTTATTAATAACCAATAAGAAAATGAACACCCCAGATAGTAAAAAATCTGGAATTTATCAAATTGATTGTCGAGATTGCAATAAAGTATACATAGGAAAAACAAAAAGAAATTTGGACACTCGCACAAAGGAACACTTTAGAAATATTAAAAATGGTGAAATTGAAAAATCAGCTATTGCAGCACATAGTTTGTTGGAAGGTCATAGAATTGAAAAAGAAGCTAAACTTCTAAAACATTTGGAAAAACCTTTGGATTTGACAGTTTGGGAGAAAATATTTATACAGAAGAACAAATTTAAATGTATGATTTCGACATTCCGGATGAATGTGACCTCATCTCGAAGTTCATCAAATCAATACCAGATGGCAACGATATCTCGAAGTTTGTCAAATCAACACCAGATGGCAACGTTATAGAGGGAGATTCCAACGAATATCTGGTAGTCATAATGGCGGTTGAAAATGAATGACAAGATCATTTGAAAACTATAGTTACCATGTTTGATAAAACATGAAATATGAGGTAAGATGTTAAAATGACTCATTAATTTATTAATAAAAATATACTATTTAAATAACTAATTAAAAATATACTATTTAAATAACTAATTAAAAATATCTGGTCCAGGTTATCCTATTTATAACAGTCATGCAATAGAGTTTTACCTTATATTTGAAGAGAAATATTTTTCTCTTCAAATATAATTTATCCTTCAGTGAGAAGTGTTAAATCAATAATAAAATCGTCAGAGTTTTACCTCTTAACTAGTTATAATGTACAGAAAGCCATTATTTTCATTATTTTGTCGACCTGTTACTTTGTTATGAAGATGGATTAATGGTATTAAAACAGTGTGTTACATTGCATCTCCAATATCATGAAATGCTGACACTCGGCAATGAAGTTCTTGGTATTATGGGAAGGTCACGGTAGAGCAGCTTTCAGAAATGAGAGTGTTTGTGTGTTGGAGATAGTAATCTCATTAAGAGCATGTGTACCCACTTCAAGCCGAGAGGATGGGAAGACTGCTCACTCCATTGCTTTAGCTAGATATGGAAATAGAGCAAGAGCAGGGAGGGGCTTTAAAGCTGCAGAACAGTAAGATTGGTCAACATTTGTAATTTATTACTTAGTATGATGATGAGACCGTGGTGGACTAGCGGTTATGCTCCATGCCTCTGGTTCCGAGGGTCGCGGGTTCAAACCCTGCCAAGGTCCATAGATTTTTTAGGATGGAAAAATCCAAGGATCATGTCCTCCAGGAGGGACTTTAAACCATGGGTCCCAAGTCTGAAGATTTAGTCTCGTAAAATATCCTTAAGCCTGAATGAAAATGCCTCTAAACAAAATTTACCGACCTCAACATCGTACCTTATTTGCCTGTTAGACCTGCTAGATGTCTCATTGGGTCAGTGTGTTGACCGCATGCCATCCATTACATCTATTAGCAAATAAGGTAATTAAAAATTAACTTGGTCTAGTAACTCCTTAAAAAGGAGAGGCTATGGCTCAACAATGGGCTATGCTATTATAGATAGATAGATAGATGATAATCTATAGAGTTATGGTTTTTAGTTTTTTTAGATGCACAATTCTAGAGATTTACACAGGAATAATTGAGGCACTCAAAATAATAACGGCAGATCCCAACCGACATCGAATTTTCAGATAGAAGCATGACCGTGCACAGCTACCATCTACCTTTCATGTGATAAATTATCAAACTGATCGGGATATGTCAAAGCTCTCATTTTCCACCTTTAAAATTTGTCCGTAGTGAAAATGAACATATTCTCAGCGTAAAAATGACTTGTCCCAACTATGAGTGCTTTACTTTATGTCCGCTACATGTTCATGGCATTGTAGTGAATGGTAGTATTATAAATACAACAGGGCCTAACTGCAGATATCATAAAAAAATGGCAAAAAAGATGGAAGCAGAGGCGATATATACTTATGTTTTATACCGGACGGTAGAGGAAAAATAATCAACGTTGGAAACTCTAATAAAAACCATAACCGAATTTAGGGAAAGGCTTTAAGAGATAAAAAACGGGAAAAAAATTAATGAAATATTAAAAGATCTGGAAGTGCATATCACAACCCAACAGCTCAGGTCTTGGGAAAAACATATTTTTCAAGCTATTAGGACAGAATTACGAAAATACCAGGAATATGGCACCTTTTGAATAACACATTATATAAGGAAACAAACAACTTATATAATCTACACCTGACAAAACCAAATTATTACCCCATATTAAGAAATAATTGCTATGACCGCCACGGGCTCTAGCTGGAAGGGGAAAAATGACGGAATAAATACCCGCGATTTTGAGACTAAAAGTTAGACTGAGGGCAGCTTTTGGAACGATCTAGGACGGACATGATTTCGAATCTCGGAGTGTGTGAGTATATTTGCAATTTAATATAAGTTCCATGTTGAAAAATTAACTTTGTTGAATAATTAACTTTAAAATATTTGACTAAAGTAAAACTTTAACAAAATATAATTTGAAAAAAATAACTTTAAAATATTTGAATAATTAAGATTTTTACAAAATATACTTTGAATAAATCACTTTGAATTAACTTGGATAATAGAGGTTTTAAGAATAATATAGTTTGAAAACTTTGAGTGAATAACTAGGATTTTATCTGGAGTCGAAGGAAGGACTCCAAATCTTTACGATGACATACGTCGTGTTTCTGAGTTCTCTCATCACTTACCGTATCTGTTCAATGAATTTAGCGTCATGAAATAAATACTATTGCTTTGTATATAAAACTATAATTACGTGTATTTTTATGTATACATTATTTCAGTCAAGTGTTCTAATATATATTTGTGAAAATAAAGTTGGTATCGTTGGGTTATGTGTGGAATTTGTAACGGTACAGGCATTCCTTCCCATAAATAGAAGTAGACCTTGAAAGCCACCCTAACCTTGTTAACAAATAAATGTCTTCTACAACTAGACTGGTGACAGCTAAATACCTATTACATAAAACCATTGGCCTTTTACGCCCTTTTTCCGCTACCTTATAATCTGTCCTATAAAGGTTATAATAGGTAGTGAATTAATCAAATGAACAGGGATATACAGAATAGTATGACTTAAAACTTTGTAATTAGAAGAAAAAAAATATGTTGATGGTGCTCCTTTGCTTTTACGTAAGGTTACATCCATTATTGTGGATCACGATAATCCTGACATTGTTAAATTTGATTTATGTTATTCTAACTCTGAAGTGTATCAAAAAGTTTATTTTAGGAAAAGAGGTAAAAATCCACATGTTTCATTGTTTAAATTACAGCAGAAGTACAGTGTACAGAGAAAGATAAAGGAAGCTAATTACAATGACCTGATGAAATTATTAATTTAATATAATAAGTGTAAAGCACAAAAGGTCCACCGCTGTGGTCTCAAGGTAGCGTGCTGCCTTGTCACGCAGCGGGCCCGGGTTCGATCCCCGGTCGGGGCAGTTTTTCTGGGTGAGGTTTTTATCGGGGTTTTTTCCTCACCTGTAAGACAAATGTCAGGAAAACTTTAAGGCCCAAACGGTCCCCGAAATCATATGGCCATCATCATCACCATCATCCTTATCATTATCATCATCATCATCATCATCACACTTCACCGGTGTGGAAAGCAATGGGAAGCTACCACACCTACAATTCCCTAGTAAAGCTGCAAGCATAGCATGAAAATGCTATGATTGCAGTGAAGGACCTGCCCTTGGGCAGAATTACTATGGATGGAAAGCACAAAATATGCATTATTAAATTATTGAAATATATACCACCCATCTATCATGAGTTTTATAACAGTCTTCGTCATGATGATGCTGATGATGACGAAAAATGTGAAGATTTGGAAATAGAGCTGGATTAAGATGTTAAATGAAGAAAAAGTCAATTTTACACCATTTTTTCGGTTTTGTTCTAATAAACAACACAAAATCAGGAAAACTATTAATCACAATGGTTCAAGAATTTGCACATAGACGTGAAATCCCATAATTTAAATACCCAGAAAATATCATGTCATATTGTTACCTACTTTTCATATTTTGGAATAAAACAGAAAGTGACATTTATCTCAAAATGAACTTTGGTTGGGATCTGCCGTTATTATTTTAAGCACCTCAATAATAGTTTTGAGTTATTATTTTGAGTCATTCTCGTTGATCTGGTGGTTGTGTTCCTTGCTTCTAGTCAAGGGTTCAAACCTGCCAGTACCAATGGTTTTTTAGGATGGAAAAATTCAAGGCACAAGTCCTTCAAGGATAACTTGAAGCTGTAGGTCCCAAGTCTGAAGATTTTCGGGCTTGTAAAAGAACCTCAAGCCTACTTTAACCAAAATTTAAACAGCCTTCCCCATCCAACGATCATTCATCTCGGTGCTCTTCCCTAACCTTTGTATGAAATATATTGAAATAAGAATTTATACACCAGTATATATTTACAGAATCAGATTAAATGCATTTCTCCTAGAAAGGACCTATCAACCTATGACACCATTTTTAATTAACCCCTCAATGATGGATAAATCATATTTGAAGAGAAAAATTATATGCTCAGAATGGGACTCAAAACGCAGGACCTTTGGCTTTCTAGACCAATAGCTCTACTGACTGAGCCGTCTGGATGAGTCCAATCTAAACACAAATTTTTCTCTTATATACATTGTCAATTCCCACTCACCAAATGCTATGAAACCTTTGCTTCTATCTTTGCAAATGGCAGCTTCTTTATTAAGAAGACATTTATTTGGGAATTGACAACGTAGGCCTATATAAGAGAAAAAATTGCATTTAGATTGGAACTCTCCCAGATGGCTCAGTCAGTAGAGCATTGGCCTAGAAAGCCAAAGGCCCTGGGTTTGAGTCCCAGTCTGGGTGTATAATTTTTCTCTTCAAATATCCATCCATAGTAATTCTGCCCGAAGGCAGGTCCTTCACTGCAATCATAGCATTTTCATGCTATGCTTGCAGCTTTACTAGGGAATTGTAGGTGTGATAGTTTCCTGTTGCTTTCCACGCCGGTGAAGGATGGTTATGATTATGATAATGATAAGGATGATGATGATGGCCATATGATTTTGGGGACTCTTTGGGCCTTAAAGTTTTCCTGACATTTGTCTTACAGGTGAGGAAAAACCCCGATAAAAACCTCACCCAAAAAAACTGCCCTGACCGGGGATTGAACCCAGGCCCACTGTGTGACAAGGCAGCACGCTACCTCAAGACCACAGCAGTGGACTCTTCAAATATGATACTCAATAATATATATATATAGCTGTTGTTTTCAGGGAGATCAGATGCAAGGAGTGTCTTTAGCAGTCTTTCTTGGTTTCTTGTTCTTGAAGGGTTATAATTTTTAAGTAATGTAGGCAATACATTGCATGGCATTCTGTTTACATGAACTGGGTCTACTCCTAATTCATCTAAAATGTCTGCAATCTGTTTTAAAATAATCCCAGTTATAACCTGATGTATTTAATTAGTGATATATTTATTCTTATTTATCTTTGATCTTATTCATCCATTTCTCACAATCATATAATAAGGCCACAAGAGCTAACACATATTATAATCTTATTCTGCTTTTAGTTAAACTTTGTTTCGGTTTAAATATGATACATTGTTTTATACAACATCAATCTTGATTTTTGTAGGTTTTATTATTTCCTCATTTACTCCTATCTGGAGAACTGTTCTGATATTGACAGGGGGAGGGGAAATCATCCTATTTGGAGTATAATATGTAATAACTTTTTATTTGAGATTTTTTTTCTGATCTTATTTTTAAAATATATTTAAAACATTTATTTATAAAAGTTTTTAACTTATGTTTAAAATGTTAAAATATTCAAATAAGTATCTGATATGTCGTCCTCAATTAAAATGGATTTCTGTTTAAAAAACTATGTCAAGTTGTTAAAACCATGTAGGCCTTACTGGAACATGTACCATCTTTGGCTTGTCATTTGGTACTCTGAAAGGCCTACATTAGGGTTGGCCGAAAAAACTCATTTTTTTTATTTCAAAGTTGTAATAGTACAAAAGTTGTGAATTATATAGCTAAAAAAAGAAAAATAATTATCAAAATCGGTTGACATCTTCCAGTTGCGCAAAGTCTCTGAAGTTTGGCAAAATATGAAAAAAAATTCATTTTTGCAATTATTATTTTTTTTTAATATCAAGTAGGTATTGCTGATCTTTGCTAAGCATGTTTATGTCTATCTGTGGGATCAACAATCGATACTCTGGAAGTTATTTATCAAATACCAAAAATGCGTAAAAATATAACTTGTTCATTATTCTGGCAAATTATGGAGGTTATGTGCAACCGGAAGATATCAACTGATCTAAACCAAATTAAAACACAATATTTTTGAAGACATTATAAACTATTACATTACGAAAACATCTAATTAAAAAATTTAAGAAATAATATCAAAAATGAAGTTTTTTCATATTTTGTCAAATTTTAGAGCCTTTGCACAACCAGAAGATGTCAACCGATTTTTATATATTTTTTCTTTTATTTTATCTATATAATTCACAACTTTTCCGCACTATTACAACTTCGAAATAAAAAAATGAGATTTTTTGGCCCACCCTAGCCTACATGGTTTTGACTATTTGACATCTTTTTTAAACAGAAATCCATTTTAGTTGAGGACGACTGATATATCGGGTACTTATTTTAATTTTAACTTTTATAGGAAAAATCACTATAAAGTTTAATTTATGATTTTAATTAAAATTATGGTATTTATACCCCACCTCATATCAGTCTTCTAATTATACCAGTTTCAAACTTATGTGGTTTTATCTTCAGTAATATTCCAACTGATGTTAATGTCATTCAGGAGAACTGCTTCTTACTCACTGTGTGGATAAACTGATGAACCTCCAAATTCTTTTTCTTCTTCTTCTTCTTCTTCTTCCTTTCGTGTGATAGACCTAGTGGTCTGTTACGGTCTCAATCCAACGTTTGAAGGGTCTGCCCAAAGATCTCTTGCCTGGTGGCTGGTAATTTAAGATCTGACGTGGTATTCTTGTTCTGCTCATTCTTCGTACGTGAGATTTCCAGTTGTTTCTGTATTTTTGTACATATTCCTTGACTGATTCTGTGTGTAATTCTTTGAAAATCTCAGAATTCCTTTTATGGTCTGTCCTTGAATAGCCTGCAGTACGTCTCATAAATTTCATTTCTGCCGCAGTTAGTCTTTGTTCATCTACACTGTGAATTGTCCAGGCCTCACTGCTGTAACTTAATATGGGTCTGGCCAGTGTTTTAAAAATTCTAACCTCCAAATTAAAATCAAAATCCTTGAGAATTTCAAAATTCATTAGTTTTTCTTTCTTGTTTTTTTTATGTGGATTTTTTCCCAAACTGTGAGATCTTTTGATGTATCTATTTGTTTAATTAAACTTCCTTTTATATCAGTTATATGTTTTTCAGACCAGGCATGATCACTTCATCATTTTTGACATTTCTAAGATGTTCTCTCACTCTTATTTTCAAATTTCTTTTTCCTATATAAATTTTGTCACAATCTCTGCAAATGAAGAAGAAAACAAATTGAGAATTTATCAGATCAAATGCAGAGATTGTGATAAAATTTATATAGGAAAAAGAAAAAGAAATTTGAAAATCTAGGTAAAAAAAATCTTAGAAATGTCAAAAATGGTGAAGTGGAAAAATCAGCAGTAGCTGCTCATACTTGGTATGAAAAGTATCTAATTGATATAAAAGCCAGTCTAATTAAACAAATAGAACTACCAAAAGAGCTCTAGGTTTGGGAAAAAAATCCACATTCAAAAAAACAAGAAAGAAGAACTTATGAATTTTGAAATTCCCAGGGATTTTAATTTAATTCAAAGGTTCATCGGTCCGCCAACAGAGGGAGTAAAAAGCAGTTCTCCTGAATGACATAACATCAGTCAGAATATTACTGAAAATGAAACCACATAGGTTTTGAAACCGATATAATTAGAAGACTGGATATGAGGTGAGGTATAAATAATTTTAATTTAAGGGGGGAACTACACCTTTGAGGGTCAAAAAAAGTCATTTTTCGTTTTTTTTATCTCATATAGATTGAAACTTCATCTTTAAATTAGTGAAAGATTTTCATTAACATCTCTATTACTTTTCGAGTTATGTTTGAAAATGTAAAATGCGAGTGAGCCCCTTAATTTTAGAAGGTACCTACATCTTCCGTAAGTTCGTCGCTTCTTTTCTGTAACTTATTTTTTTCAATACTGTTTCCCTGATAACTCCCAAAGTTTTCAAGATATTGAGATGAAAGTTTGCATATGTATGTAGTTTATAGAAATGAACAATATATACTACAATTAGTAATGTACCTATTATATTTTATTTTAAAAAATATTTTAATGCAAATTCTAACAAAAATGAGTATGCACCAATTTAAAATGAAAAATAAAATATTTACACTCTATACAATTAAAGAATTGTAGTATAATTTGTAGCTACAACATTAGTGAGTAAAATAAAACAAGAATAATTAAAATATATTGAAATTTAGGAAAATTATCAGCGAAACAGCAAGACAATGCAAAATTTTCAGTTGACGTTTTGAATATTTAATTAACTATAATTGACTGAAGTTAGATTGTACTTAAGTACACAAACATGCTCACATTGTAATATAGATATCACATACCAAATTTCATTTCTGTAACCAGCATTGTTGCTGAGAAAAAAAAATTTAAATATGCCATATTTTTAATGGCTAAAGGTGTAGGTGTCCCCTTAAATCACTTAATTTAATATTTTAAAATTTTACTAAATAACCTCAACTGTGATTTACGATGAATTTGAGAAGTATTGATTATGTTTAAAATCTTGGTTTACTTTCCAGGTTCAGAAGAGTAATACCATCTCTGATAACATTGTGTTTATTTTTCAGTTCGACGAGTACCTCCTCAGTTTTCTATTCCACCACCACCAGTACACGAAGTGATGCTGGGTGCTGATCTGAATCTTACTTGTGTTGCTGTTGGTTCTCCGATGCCTTATGTCAAGTGGCGAAAAGGTTTAGCCACTGACATTACTCCTGATGACAAGCTTCCAATTGGTCGAAACGTTTTAGAACTCACAAACATTCAAGAATCAGAAAATTACACGTGTGTAGCAGCAAGTGCATTAGGAGTTATTGAATCTATGACACAAGTCAAAGTTCAATGTAAGTACACCCAATTAAAGATAAAAAAAGTTAAATATCACTATGAGGTTTAATTTAGAATTTAAAATAAAATTCTTTACACCTCACCTGTGTTCTGTCATCTCATTAGACCAGTTTGAAAACCTAGGAGCTTTCATAACTGATTAATAGTGAGTGGAGAACATATTTTTATCGACTCACCTCATATGATTTCAAATTTCTTTGATACCGACGGTTTCAGACAATATCATGTCTTTCTTCAGTCATGGCTTCCACTGATGAAATTCTGTGATTGTTGATTTCTCTAATGACATCACCTCTCCACTCACTATTAATGATATAACCTCATAATGTTTACTTCCCAATATTAATTTAAATGTAAAAAAAATATCATAACTAATGTTCAATCGTCCAAGAGAACTTTTTTCTTCTTCAAAAACCTAGGTGATTTTCATCATCATTAATTTCATAACAGGACATCAGTCCTGAAATTACTGATGTTGAAACCACCTAGGTTTGAAACTGGTCTAATTAGAAGACGAGGTGAGGTGTAAAAATGTAATGTTAACTACTTATTTTAGGAATTCATATTATGAAGTATTTAACTTTCACACGGAAAGAACACTAGGAGGTTTAATTTAAGAATTAAATTAATGTTTATGTTTTTATTACCTCACCTCATATCCTTTTTCTTCTAGAAGGAAAAAAAGATACGAGGTGAGGTAATAAAACATTAATTTAATTCTTACTATGAGGTATATTCATTTAGGTAGAATTTTTTTATCACTCACCTCATATGTAATTTTAAATTATAAAAAAAGTATTTTATGTTCAAAAATTGATAATATAGTCATTCTTCTTCTCACTTACCAATGAAAGTTGAAAGTGCTTTACATATCTTATCTTTATATGATTTAAGAGAGAAGAATTTGTGTCATGACAGAGATTTTCCTGAATAGGTCAAGTGGTTAGAATGCAAGTGGATAAAGTTTGAGGCCTTGGGTTAAAATACCAGTTCAGGCAGAAATTTTTCTCTTTAGAATTGCTTCACATATTGTTAAATAGTGTCGGCTGTGGTGGTCTAGTGGTTATGTTCTTTGTCTCTAGTTCCAAATGTCACAGGTTCAAACCCAGCCAGGGTAGATAGATTTTTAGAATGGAAAAATCCAAGGAACAAGCCTTCCCAAGTCTGAAGATTTTCAGGCTCATATAAAATACCGTAAGCCTGAGAAAAGAGGCCTCTAAGCAAAATTTACCAACTTTTTACCATTGAAATAATATCTTGTTGACTTTTTAAGAATTAGTTAGTTATTCATGAATGAACGAGTAATTTTTTTACATTATGAGTCATAATGTCGGTTGAAAATGGGAGGGATGTTTCCTCTTGAAAACTGCAGTTCCCATGTTTAAGAAAACATAAACTATGAGGTAAGATATAAAAAATGACTCATTCATTCATTCATTCATGAATTAAGAACCTCATAATGTTATTTTCCTTGTTTAACTATGAATAGTTAGTTATTATTTAATATTTAATTTTAGGAAATTATATTTTGAGGTTATTTTAATTATATTATTTTTGGTCTGGACATCTTACCTCAATATTAATGTTGATTTGTTCTTGGACATGTTTCAAAACAATTCTGTTTTATCGTCAGCTTTCCCAGACTGTCTCAATATTAATGTTGATTTGTTCTTGGACATGTTTCAAAACAATTCTGTTTTATCGTCAGCTTTCCCAGACAGTCTGGGAAGAACAAATCAACATTAATATTGAGGTAAGTTATTATTTATTTAAGTGCAATAATTTATTTAAGTACAATTATATCACCTCACCTCATATTCTTCTTCTTCTTCTTCTTAGACCAGTTTCAGGACCTTCTTCGGTTCCATCATCATATTTTCACAACCATAGTTAAGTCATCTTGATGAGCACTCTTCAAAATGACATAACAATGGTTACTTTTATAAGATTCATGATCTGTTCCGTTGAGGTTTATTCAAAATTAATATAAAATTATAGAATATTCACCTGAAGAGGAGACGGACCTTTCAGGTGAATATTCTATAATTTTATATTAATAACAATGGTTATTTTCAATTTCCGTAGTAAATTTAATTATTTTATTCATCATCATCATCCAGGGATTAAGCCTTTTGGCTCGTTCTGGTTTCATGAAAGCTAGAATTGTTAAAATTGTTGGTTGGTTGGTTGGTATCTAATGTCGAGCACTTGATAATGAAATCATTCGCTCTCTTGCACTCCAATATTTAGCAGAAAGGCTGGTCTCTTCTACAAAAGCTGGACAACGGAGGAGATGGTTTCTTTCCATATCTTCATTTAAATTGCAAAAAGGGCATTTAGGTGAATCTGTTATGCCAATTCTGTGTAGGTGTTTATTCAAGCAGTCATGTCCCGTTAGCAGTCTGAATGTTGCTACTGCAGATTTTCTTTGTAATGTAGTAATGTCATAAGCTTGTAGATTTTCCCATTCCTTTCCAGATGTTTTGGTGGTGTATTCTTCTCTAAGTTTATTGATGTATTTATTTGAGATAATTCTTTTGATAGAGTGAAAGGAAACTGGAGTAGAAGTTGGGTTTGAAACAATTTTGCTACCCTTCTTGGCTAGAAAATCGGCTATTTCATTGCCTGTCACTCCACAATGGGCCGGAATCCATTGAAGTACAACTTTTTTATGTAGACGGGATAAATGTTTTATCATTTTGTGACATTCGATAATTTTGATGCTTTTGGGTGTTGTGTCTCGTGTTTATAGCGAGAATGGCTGCTTTGGAGTCACATAGAATTACAACTTTTGTAAATTTTTGGATGTGATATAAAAGATTTTGTAAACTTAAGAAAATTGCTAGAATTTCGCCATCAAAGTTTGTTGAATTTGTGTTTAGTTTACGATAAAAGGAAAAATGTGGACATACTGCACCAGCACCAGTGCCACCATCATTTGGTAGGCTGGAGCCATCTGTAAAAATATGTATCCATTCAGGAGCAGGGTATCTTAGATTTATTATTTCCAGTGACATTTGTTTTAAAATATATGGAGGAGTTTCAGATTTCTTGATGTCTTCTGTTAAATGAAGGTTATATTCAATTTCCAAAAATTCTAGAGGGTTGTTTCTCATCTGCATATTTTCTTTTGAATGTGGAAGTTGCAATTTCTGTTTGATTTCTTGTACAATGCTTAAGAAGCTTTGCTGAGATTTTAAACATACTTGTGGTTTTCTTTGGGTCCAGTTATTATGGGGTAGCCTTAAAAATTTTTCATACTGTGTGATTGCTGTTTTCTCAATTTCAAATGCTATGTTTGGGTTATTTGTTAAGATTTGCATGGCAGTGATTGGTGTTGTTTTAACGGCTCCTGTTATCAGACGGAGGATTTGGTTCTGCAATTTATTAAGTTTTTCCACTTTAGTAGTTACTAGGATTTCTTCACAATATTGAAGTACAGGTTTTATGTACATTTGGTAGAAGGTGTTTAGGGTTTGTGTGTTGCAACCCCACTTTTTCCCTGCTAATCGTTTTAATAATGGTAACCTTGTTTCTATCTTTGTACATACATTCTCTATGTCTTTCTTCCATGTTAATTTTGTGTCCAGAAGTATTCCTAAATATTTTGCTTCATGTGTTTGAGTTAATAATTCACCCTCCAATTTCAGAGTGATGGGTAGTGTTTTCTTTCTTAATGTAAATAGTTGATAATTTGTCTTCTGTATGTTTATCTTCATTAAGTTCTGGGATGTCCAATTCTCTAACTGTATTAGTGATTGTTGGGCTATGATTATTAATTGTTGACTTTGGTTTTTCGGCTTGGAGACCCACATTACAACATCATCAGCAAAAAGTAGGGTTTTTGTTTGGAGCTTTTCTATATGCTTAGATAGATCATTAATGTAGATATTGAAGAGAATGGTACTGAGTACAGAACCCTGTGGTAAACCTCGATGTGTTTGTTGGTATTTAGAGAGGTGATTATATACTTTGTAGCGATGAACCGTTGGATGAGAAAATTGCTGATCCAGAGTAGCATATTCCCTTGAATGCCTAAAGTCTGCATTTTTTCTAATAATTTATATCTCCAAATAGAGTCATATGCTCCTTGGAAATCAACGAAAATTGCCAGAGTGTCTTCTTTTCTGTTGAAACTGTCTTTAATAGCTTGACTTAGGTGTACAATTTGTTGATTTGTTGATTGTAATTCTCTAAATCCAGCTTGATTGGGTGAAAGGTAAATTATTGGTTTCTAAATACCAATTTAATCGATTTGAAATCATTTTTTCCATAGTTTTAACAATTACACTAGTTAGTGCTATTGGGCGATAATTTGAAAAAAGTATTTGTTGATTTTTTTGTTTTCGAAATAGGTATTATAATAGCTTTTTCCAATCATCAGGAACTTTTGTGTTCCAAGAAAGATTATAAAGGGAGAGCAATTGAGTTTTGGCTTTATTGCCAAGGTGTTTGAGAAATTCTGCATGTATATTATCTGCTCCTGGAGATTTGTTTGATTTTAAACTATTAATGGCTATGTTAACTCTTTAATGTTGAAATTCTTATTAAAGATATTATCTTTTGTACTGCTTGTTGATTTTATGTAATTTTTTAGGTTCTCTTTTATTGTTTTTTGTTCTTTTTTGTTCTCTGAGGACAAAGTATAGGTGTTAGCGTAATGTTTGTTGAATTTGTTGGCTATTTCACTTTCATTTGTAAATTATTAAAACAGTTAGAAAATACAAACGAGCTGACTATTTGGGAAAAAATTTATATTCAGAAGAACAGAGAAAACAAAACAGGTTATGAGGAATGTGCATATTCCGATGGAGGGTGACCTTGTTTGGAGGTTCTTTGGCCAACCACAGGATGGAGCTGACATCGACATCCAGGTGGTGCAACATAATGCAACATAAATAAAACCAGTCTGGGAAAGCTGAAGATAAAACAGAGAATTGTTTTGAAACATGTCCAAGAACAAATCAACATTAATATTGAGGTAAGATGTCCAGACCAAAAATAATATAATTAAAATAACCTCAAAATATAACTTCCCTAAAATTAAATATTAATTACAACTTCTTAAGTTACAAGGAAGAAACAAAACCAGAAATTGTGTTTGTGTTATAAATTACGAAAAACAAGATGGCGTCCTCCATACTCAATTTCAATAACAATTTTTTCGAAACAAAATATGAAGTCAAAAAGTTTATAAAATTAAGAGAGAAGAAATTTAAAAGATTAGCAGACATTAAATTCATCAACCAATGTCTAAAATTAGAATTGGTTCCCATGTTCATTAGAAAAACCGTTAAGCATAACAATAACAGCAAACAACAAAAAATTTTGGAGAACAAATTACTAAAACTAGAAAAGAATAAACACTTTGAAATGATCAGTAATCTGGATATTGAAATTTATTTGTTACATATCAAATTGTCTAAAATATTAGGAAACATCATGTGGGAAAACCTAGAAAATAAATTTTTCACTTTTTTGAACATAACCATGAAAAAGAAAATTGAGAAACAAAAGACAAAGATAAATAATTTGTTAACTAAATCAAAGGGAAAGAAGAATACATCAAATAAAATCAAACATCAGAATAAAACCAGAAATGAAGAAAAATCAGAATCCACCAGAAATTATGTTAAAAATTTTTCAAAGGCAACCTTTAACCTAAAAGAGACAAAATTGTTAGAAAACGGTCTAAAAACAGCAATAGATTATTCCAATAGAATAGAAGAATACATAGTGGACATTGAAAATTCAATAGAAGGGTTAGTTACAGAAGAAAAAATAATCATCAGAAAAAAATGTGAAGAAATTTTGAATAAAATAAAGAATACAAATAAAAACCCAGTTTGTAAGGAGAATTTAAAAACACTCAAAGAAATAAATAACAAAAATGTTGTATATACAAAATCAGATAAGGGTAACCAAATTATAATTCTGGACAAAGAAGATTATCAAAATAGAATGGAAGAACTTTTGAAAGAAAAAGAGTATGAAAAAATTAAGAATGACCCCCTACCAAAAACCATAAAAAAAGTGGAAAACTGTTTTAAAAATGTTAAAATTCTATCCAAGAAAGAAAAATTTCAATTAAAAGTAAGCAACCCAAGAAACCCTAATATACATGGACTTCCAAAAATTCACAAACCGGGAAACAAAATGAGGCCAATAATTAACAATATTGGATCACCAACCTACAAAATTTCGAAATGGCTGAATAATCAATTTAAAAGAATTAATAATTTTGAAAGTCTGCAGATTGAAAATTCATTGGAATTAGTTAAGAAATTAGAAAAAGTGGAAATTGAACCCACAGATAGGTTGGTTTCGTTTGATGTAGTTTCACTATTCACAAATGTACCGAAACAAAAAACTTTGGAGATATTGAACAATTGGTTAAGAAAAAACAACATAGACAGAGAGATCAAAGAAGATTATTTGAAATTAACTGCGTTATGCATTGACCAAATGTTTTTTACATTCAATGGGAATTTCTATAGACAAAAATCAGGGCTCTCAATGGGAAACCCATTATCACCTTTCCTGGCAAATTTATTTATGAGCGATTTTGAATGTAAAATCACCAAAGCACATCCCACAATGTTTAAATTTTGGAGTAGATATGTTGATGATATAATTTGTATTGTTAAAGAAAAACATGTAGAAGATTCCCTAAAACTATTAAATTTACAGAGTACAAACATTAAATTCACCAAAGAAATAGAAGACAATAAACAAATACCTTTTTTGGATCTTAAATTGGTCAGAAACGAAGAAAAAAGAAAAAATTGAATTCAGGATTCATAGGAAAGAAACTCATACGGAAAATTTTATAAAATCAACAGGGTTCAATCCAATTGGACATAAATTAGCAGCATTTAATAGTTTAACTCATAGATTGGTAAACTTACCCTTAAACGAAGAAGATTTCAAACATGAGAAAAAACACATAATCAAAGTAGCAAGAGAAAATGGGTTTGATGAAAAAATGGTACATAAAAGGATAGAAAAGTATAAAAAACAAAAAATGATAAACAGAAGTAATCTTGAAAAAGAAGAACCACCTATGAAAAAATATAGGAAATTCACATATCACCCCTGGGTACATAATAAATTTCAAAATATATTTGAGAAGTTTAATATTAAATTAGCACCAAAAAATAACTACAGTTTAAATAAACTAATAAAAACCAACAAAAATGAAAAAAAACTGATAAAAATAAAAAGTCAGGAATATATCAAATTGAATGCATGGGTTGTGAAAAGATATATATAGGGAAAACAAAAAGAAACCTAAAAATTAGAACCAAAGAACACATAAGAAATATTAAAAATGGAGAAATTGAAAAATCTGCAGTTGCTGCTCATGTTTGGTCTGAAAAACATAATATAAATTCAGACACTAAATTATTAAAACAGTTAGAAAATACAAACGAGCTGACTATTTGGGAAAAAATTTATATTCAGAAGAACAGAAACAGAGTTATGAATTTTGATATTCCGATGGAGGGTGACCTTGTTTGGAGGTTCTTTGGCCAACCACAGGATGGAGCTGACATCGACATCCAGGTGGTGCAACATAATGCAACATAAATAAAACCAGTCTGGGAAAGCTGAAGATAAAACAGAGAATTGTTTTGAAACATGTCCAAGAACAAATCAACATTAATATTGAGGTAAGATGTCCAGACCAAAAATAATATAATTAAAATAACCTCAAAATATAACTTCCTAAAATTAAATATTAATTACAACTTCTTAAGTTACAAGGAAGAAACAAAACCAGAAATTGTGTTTGTGTTATAAATTACGAAAAACAAGATGGCGTCCTCCATACTCAATTTCAATAACAATTTTTTCGAAACAAAATATGAAGTCAAAAAGTTTATAAAATTAAGAGAGAAGAAATTTAAAAGATTAGCAGACATTAAATTCATCAACCAATGTCTAAAATTAGAATTGGTTCCCATGTTCATTAGAAAAACCGTTAAGCATAACAATAACAGCAAACAACAAAAAATTTTGGAGAACAAATTACTAAAACTAGAAAAGAATAAACACTTTGAAATGATCAGTAATCTGGATATTGAAATTTATTTGTTACATATCAAATTGTCTAAAATATTAGGAAACATCATGTGGGAAAACCTAGAAAATAAATTTTTCACTTTTTTGAACATAACCATGAAAAAGAAAATTGAGAAACAAAAGACAAAGATAAATAATTTGTTAACTAAATCAAAGGGAAAGAAGAATACATCAAATAAAATCAAACATCAGAATAAAACCAGAAATGAAGAAAAATCAGAATCCACCAGAAATTATGTTAAAAATTTTTCAAAGGCAACCTTTAACCTAAAAGAGACAAAATTGTTAGAAAACGGTCTAAAAACAGCAATAGATTATTCCAATAGAATAGAAGAATACATAGTGGACATTGAAAATTCAATAGAAGGGTTAGTTACAGAAGAAAAAATAATCATCAGAAAAAAATGTGAAGAAATTTTGAATAAAATAAAGAATACAAATAAAAACCCAGTTTGTAAGGAGAATTTAAAAACACTCAAAGAAATAAATAACAAAAATGTTGTATATACAAAATCAGATAAGGGTAACCAAATTATAATTCTGGACAAAGAAGATTATCAAAATAGAATGGAAGAACTTTTGAAAGAAAAAGAGTATGAAAAAATTAAGAATGACCCCCTACCAAAAACCATAAAAAAAGTGGAAAACTGTTTTAAAAATGTTAAAATTCTATCCAAGAAAGAAAAATTTCAATTAAAAGTAAGCAACCCAAGAAACCCTAATATACATGGACTTCCAAAAATTCACAAACCGGGAAACAAAATGAGGCCAATAATTAACAATATTGGATCACCAACCTACAAAATTTCGAAATGGCTGAATAATCAATTTAAAAGAATTAATAATTTTGAAAGTCTGCAGATTGAAAATTCATTGGAATTAGTTAAGAAATTAGAAAAAGTGGAAATTGAACCCACAGATAGGTTGGTTTCGTTTGATGTAGTTTCACTATTCACAAATGTACCGAAACAAAAAACTTTGGAGATATTGAACAATTGGTTAAGAAAAAACAACATAGACAGAGAGATCAAAGAAGATTATTTGAAATTAACTGCGTTATGCATTGACCAAATGTTTTTTACATTCAATGGGAATTTCTATAGACAAAAATCAGGGCTCTCAATGGGAAACCCATTATCACCTTTCCTGGCAAATTTATTTATGAGCGATTTTGAATGTAAAATCACCAAAGCACATCCCACAATGTTTAAATTTTGGAGTAGATATGTTGATGATATAATTTGTATTGTTAAAGAAAAACATGTAGAAGATTCCCTAAAACTATTAAATTTACAGAGTACAAACATTAAATTCACCAAAGAAATAGAAGACAATAAACAAATACCTTTTTGGATCTTAAATTGGTCAGAAACGAAGAAAAAAGAAAAATTGAATTCAGGATTCATAGGAAAGAAACTCATACGGAAAATTTTATAAAATCAACAGGGTTCAATCCAATTGGACATAAATTAGCAGCATTTAATAGTTTAACTCATAGATTGGTAAACTTACCCTTAAACGAAGAAGATTTCAAACATGAGAAAAAACACATAATCAAAGTAGCAAGAGAAAATGGGTTTGATGAAAAAATGGTACATAAAAGGATAGAAAAGTATAAAAAACAAAAAATGATAAACAGAAGTAATCTTGAAAAAGAAGAACCACCTATGAAAAAATATAGGAAATTCACATATCACCCCTGGGTACATAATAAATTTCAAAATATATTTGAGAAGTTTAATATTAAATTAGCACCAAAAAATAACTACAGTTTAAATAAACTAATAAAAACCAACAAAAATGAAAAAACTGATAAAAATAAAAAGTCAGGAATATATCAAATTGAATGCATGGGTTGTGAAAAGATATATATAGGGAAAACAAAAAGAAACCTAAAAATTAGAACCAAAGAACACATAAGAAATATTAAAAATGGAGAAATTGAAAAATCTGCAGTTGCTGCTCATGTTTGGTCTGAAAAACATAATATAAATTCAGACACTAAATTATTAAAACAGTTAGAAAATACAAACGAGCTGACTATTTGGGAAAAAATTTATATTCAGAAGAACAGAAACAGAGTTATGAATTTTGATATTCCGATGGAGGGTGACCTTGTTTGGAGGTTCTTTGGCCAACCACAGGATGGAGCTGACATCGACATCCAGGTGGTGCAACATAATGCAACATAAATAAAACCAGTCTGGGAAAGCTGAAGATAAAACAGAGAATTGTTTTGAAACATGTCCAAGAACAAATCAACATTAATATTGAGGTAAGATGTCCAGACCAAAAATAATATAATTAAAATAACCTCAAAATATAACTTCCTAAAATTAAATATTTGTAATCTGTTTGTTGTTGTGGATAAATGGTGTTTTTTGCCGTTCTTTTTTATTTTGTATATTGTGTACAAATCTATATGCTTTCTGGCCATCTTTCCTATAATCCATTTTTTGGAGGAAGTTATTAAAATTTTCTCTTTTATTGCTGTTAATTTCTTTTTTGAGTTCTGCGCACAGTTTTCTCCAATTTTGTACATCTTTTGGGTCTTTTGTTTTTTCTGCTTTATTTCTAGCGAGATCTCGGTCTATTTTCATTCTTTCTAATTTTGAATTCCAGAAGGGTTTGTAGTTTTTAACTATTCCTCGTGGTATATTTTTTTTGCTGTTTTTAATATTATTTTGCATATAGATTTGTTAATTTGATCTGACTGAAGTGATACGTTTAAAGGATTTTCAAATTTGGTTTCCAGTTCGTCTGTGTACAGTTTCCAATTGGCTTTTTTGAAGTTCCACCTGGGTTAAAATGCATTGGAAGTAAGTTGTTATTCCCCAGTTGAATAGTAGCAATGATGGCTCTATGTCCTGAGCCAGGATCTTCTACAATTTGTTTTTTGGTTTTGGAGTATAAATTAGAAGATACAAAGAGTAAGTCAGGATTAGTTCCTGAACCAGAGTAATGTATATATGTTGGAGGATCCTCTTTGTTGTGTATTATTTCTATGGGTGTTGAATTTAATAAGTCTTCTACAATTTTCCCTGCATTATTAGATTTGGTATAGCCCCATCGTCGTGAATGGGCATTAAAATCTCCCATTATAATTGTGTTTGGGTTTATTGTAATATGTTCAAGATTAGGGGAGTTATTTGGTGGATTATAAATTGAATATATATTGTACTGAGATTTATTTATCCATATGTTAATTTTAATTATTTCAATTTTGTCTACATTGTCCATTTCTTTGATAATTTGAACGGATGAAGTCATATGTGTTCGAATTCCAACTAAAATACCACTGCTTATTTGTCGTCCTTTAGGAAGTATGTGAACAGTAAAATCCTTGAAGTGGTAATATTGTAACTGTTCCTGTGTGAGATTTGCTTCTTGAATTGTGAATACATCAATTTGGTGGTCAGATAGCATTTTTGTAAGTTCAGTCTTTTTAGCTTGTGATAGTCCTCCAGTATTCCACTGGAGGATTTTGATCAAGTTTGGTTTGGTATATTTGTTTCCTTGAAGAAAGGTCCCCATCCGGAGATCCGAATGGGGGACTATTTTACCTCCGGATTTGTATTTCTTTTTCCAAGGCTTCATGTTTGTATTGGAGTACAATAAACTAGTTGTAACCGTTTAGTAGTAGGCACCACATGTGGTGGTTACGTCACCCATTGAGAGAAGGTAGGTATAGGAAGGAAGGAGAAATGAACCCCTAGGCCTCGAGTACTCTAATACCATCAGGGTCGAAAGAAACAAGAGGTCAGTCAAGGGAGACTGGATAGAAAAGTTGAAAGAGGGAATTGGTATGGGGAGGAGAAGTAATACCAATTCGGTCAAAAAAGAAAAACTCACCAAGCTGACCAGTGCTTGTTGGTGAGTAGCCCTTCCCTTTCGTTCATCATGCATAAGCATGATTACTAACAGCTGCACCACGAGAAGGTGAGGGATTGGACACTAGGTTACTGTCCAGGTCAGTTCCTTTAAGCCTTCGATGGAAGGAATTAAAGGGTCTCCTCTCTGTTAAAAACAGTAGCCTTTCCGCAGCCTTGTTAAAATTGTTCAGATCTTCTTCTATGTGGGCATCCAACATTTCTCCTTCTGTGTGGTTTATTATTTAGCAATAATTTTGGAAATCTTTCTTCTGGCATTCTATCAATATGTTCTTTCCAGTATTTCCTATATTTAATTTTTTGGTCTGTAAGTTTGAAAATATTTAGTTCCTTTCTTATATCTTCATTCCTTTTCTTATCCAGCAGAGTATATTCTGCTATATTTCCTAAAAATCTCATCTCAGCTGCTTCCAATCTTTGTTCTTGTCTTTTAGTGATCGTCCAACATTCTGATCCATACATCAATACAGGAACAGCCATTACTTTATAAAATTTCATTTTTGTTTCTTGTCTTATGTTTTTAAGATTTATTTTATTAGTGCCACACATTAGATTAAATTTATTTATTTTGCCATTAATATCTTCAGTTTTAACATATGATAAATTGAAACCTAGATATTTAAATTGTTCACTTGCTCTAAAATTTTATTATCAATTACTATTTTTGCTCTTAAGGCATCATGTCCTTTAAATGCTAAAATTTTAGTTTTATTCTTTGAAATTTTTAAATTGTAATTGGCACTTACTTTTTCCAAATTAAAAATAGCTCTTTGTAGATCATCTTCTGAACTGGAAATCACTACTTGATCATCGGCAAATAATATTGTGTCCAACAGTTTATTTATTTTATTATGATTCATAATTTATGAATATTCAAGAAAGCTACAAATATGAGGTGAGTCATGCATATATAACTCCCATTATTTAAAATAAACCTCATAGAGTCACTTCCTTTAAATATTAAATATATTTATATTATTAATGTTTCAGCACTGCCTGGTCCTCCAAAAGATGTGAGGGTATCAGAAATTACAGCAACAACAGTACGTTTGTCGTGGTCATACACAGAGCCAGAAGACTTGCAATATTATGTGATTCAGTACAAACCTAAATATGCTAACCAGGCATACAGTGAGATTTCAGGCATCATTTCAATGTACTACACTGTCCGCAACCTCAGCCCCTATACCGAGTACGAAATGTTTGTTATTGGGTTAATAACATAGGCAGAGGACCTCCGAGCACACCTGCAATTATTACTACAGGAGAAACAGGTAAGAATGCAATTACTTGTTACATTTTAATAGTTGTAAATACTGGGAATTTCTAGGAGGAATTGTTGAGTCAACGTATACATATTTGGAAGTATATTATGTCA